>JACEFZ010011350.1:25000-56103 GCA_014155875.1 Cepaea nemoralis | reverse complement strand
AACCCAAAAAAAGGGCGAAGCCAAAACAACAATGAAGGGGGAAGCAATGCAAGCCGAATTAGAACTGGCTGCAAAGACAAAGCAAGCCGAGATAGATAGTGAACTAAAAAAAGCTGAAATAGCAGCTCAGAGTAAACGGGAAGAGCTGGAATTGCAATTAAAAATCAAGCAACTTGATACTGAGACTGCCATTAACAAAGAGTCTAAGAAATCTGAGAGACTGGAGAAAGAAAACCAATACAAGAAATATCAAGGTATTGTACGTAATTATACCTCTGGTGACTGCATCGCAGCCTTTACCCAAAATTTTGAAACTTTAATGGAACATTACCAGGTTCCACTGTCTGAATGGAATATTGTTTATATGAGGAGTTTATCAGGGGAGCCTCTTAAAGTCATTGAGACCATCCCCAAAGACCTCAGAAAAGATTACCATTATCTGAAAGCAAAGATTATGGCACATTTTATGTTAGATGAGGCAGGTTACAGAGAACAATTCAGCAAGTTGAGCCCAAAACCGACTCAAACGTTCTCCGATTACCTCTGCTTAGTCCGAGATATATTTACCAAATGGACTTCAGCAGCTAAAATTGACAAGAACTATCAAAGATTAGAAGATCTGATTATCAGAGACAAAATCATTTCATCCATTCCATCACCATTTTCAAAGTTTTTGCAGGAGAATGAATGCACTAGTGTAGATGAGATTGAGAGACGTGGTTCGGCTTATTACACAGCCAACAAACATTGTTTTGCCAGTGAAGCTACTGACATAAATTTTGTAGCATCGGCTAACTATGAGAAACCCTATAGTAGGCAGAAACCTCATAGGCCTACATCTGAGAAGTATAATCACTGTAATTATTGTAAACTTTCACACCATCAAGGTGAGATGTGCGACAAGAACCCCGCATATAATACTTATCTACAAAACATGGTAAACAGACAAGATAAGGAGCGTAGATCCTTCAGAAATTTGCGTAAATGTTTCCTCTGTAAGGCGTACGGACATTATCGCCATGATTGTAAAGGTAGGCAAATGACCAACAAAGCAAATGCCGCCTTGTTTGACAGTTCATCGTCAGATGAAGAACAATCAGAGAAACATCCTGTGAACTCAGCACAGGCTTTTGACATGTTTAACGCAAATAAATGTACTGTTTGTAACACCTTTTATGAAGATGGCATTTTAACATGCGGCCACTCCATTCCTATTGCCAATGAAGAAGCTAATTTGGTAGTAGATTCCAAAGGCAGGATAAACATCCATCACGGATACGTGAATGGCAAGTCTGCTACAGTCCTTCGAGACACGGGAAGCTCACTGATTGGTCTGAAGAGAACGTTCATAATGCCTACAGACTATACAGGCAGGCACGTAACATGCAGAACATTCTCAGGCAATATTGAAAAGTACCCACTAGCATGGGCATATATTGAAACACCTTTCCTCACTGGGAAAGTAAAGTGCGCTGCATTAACAAACCCGGTGTGTGATATTATAATTGGAAATTTACCAGAGGTGAATGATAAACCTCATGACATAACATCGCTTTGTATTGATGATAGCATAACATCACCATCAAATGTCATCATTGATAATGTTACACCACCTAATGAATGTATGGTAGCTAATGTAGCACTAAGATCTCATGACATCATTGATAACATTGTTTCATCACCATCTGATATCATTGAATGTGTGAACGCAGTAACTAGATCTACTGCTAGAGTGCAAGATGAAAGTAATCAAACTGAGGCTATACAAATGCTTAGCCCAGTATCACTACCTACTAACACCATGAAGGAAACGTTTGTAACAGCTCAAAAGGCTGATCCTTCATTGTCAAAATATTTTAATCTGATCGGCCAAAAGCCAAAGGTAACCAAGAATGCAAAATGGCATTTTGCTGTGAAAAATGATATCCTCACTAGGTATTATACCAGAGGTGACAACACAACAGAGCAAACTGTTTTGCCAACTAATTATCGTAAGCAAGCCTTACATCTTGCCCATGATATACCTCTTGCAGGGCATATGGCATACGCTAAGACCAGATCAAGATTATTGACACAGTTTCATTGGCCCAAATTTTGCAATGACATTAAACTATATTGCAGAAGTTGTGACATCTGCCAGAAACTGGTAAAAAAAGGTAAACACCCACAGGCAAAGTTACAAGTTACTGACTTAGCCAGTCGACCTTTTGAGAAATTATCTGTCGACATAGTGGGCCCTCTCAATCATACAACAACTAGAGAGAATAAATATATTCTAACTGTCATTGATCAATGTAGCCGCTGGCCAGAAGCGATTCCGCTAAAGAACATAACTGCCAATGATATAATGGAAGTTTTCTTCCATATATTTTCTCGGATAGGATTTCCAGACACTATCCAATCAGATAGGGGCACTCAGTTTATCGCCGCATCTACCCAAGCTTTCACCAAAATGTTGGGAGTGAAGCAATGTTTCAATTCCCCGTACCATCCGCACTCCAGTGGAATTATAGAAAAATTTAACGGCGATTTAAAGCACATGCTTGCAAAAGTCACGCAAGAGCACCCCAATAACTGGGATATATATCTACCAGCTATTCTTTTTGCTTATCGCGAGGTACCACATTCTAGTACAGGTTTCTCTCCTTTTGAACTTATCTATGGTGCCAAACCACGTGGCCCATTAACTATTTATCATCAAATGTTAACTGACTCCACTCCAGTACTTAAACCCATATCATCATACGTATATGTTACATCATTGCGTGAAAGAATCATCAAATCTTGTATAATTGCAAAGAATGCACTAAAATTATCTGGGGCTACTTATAGACAATATGCTGACAAAGGTAACAGGACAATAACGTTGACACCTGGACAGGACGTTCTTCTTCTACTACCTAGTGACAGACATTTATTGACTGATTCTTGGCAGGGACCTTTTAAAGTGACGAGACAGATTTCACCCGTAGACTACGAGATCCAAATAAAAGACAAACACAAAATTTTCCACATAAATATGCTAAGACCATACATCAACAGAGACAACGAACAAGACGATACAACAGCTTGTACAGTGATAATAGACCATGAAGATGACGAGGCTAGTGACAAAATTCCAACACCTGCATTAGACACGACAGACTGCTTAAAGGAGATTAAAATCAACCCAAAGTTAACTCAAGCAGAAACAGACAGTTGCAAACAGCTAATACAACAGTACAACACCATCTTCTCTAACAACCCAGGACAAACAGAATTAGTACAGCATCACATCACACTCACGTCAAACACACCCATAAAATGCAGACCATACACCATTCCATTACATTACAAAGAACACTTACATCAGGAGATCATTAACTTAGAGAAAAACAACATCATAAGACGATCCCAATCAGACTTCTCATCTCCAATGGTCATAGTACGCAAAAAGGACAACACAATAAGACTCTGTGTCGACTATAGAAAGCTAAATAAAATAACTCTGACGATCTACTGACAGAACTGACAGACGCTAGGTTCTTTATGAAGGTAGACATGACTAAAGGATATTGGCAAATAGCGGTAGACGAACAGAGCAGACATCTGACAGCATTTGCCACACCTTGGGGACTGTACGAATGGTGCAAACTTCCATTTGGGCTTGTCAATGCCCCAGCTACATTCGTACGTATGACACGACTTTTACTAGTAGATATACCTAACATAATTTGCTATATAGACGACATCTGTGTTCACACAGAGACGATGACAGACCACATAAAGACATTAGAACAGACATTTGAACGCATTAGACAGCACGGACTGACGGTAAAGCCTGCAAAAGTAGACATAGCCTACCAGGAAATATCCTTCTTGGGGTACAAAATATCCAATGGCTTTGTCACGACGGACGATAACATTGTGTCCAAGATACTAAAACTCTCACTTCCGACTACGAAAAAACAAGTCAGAAGTTTGTTGGGGCTTATAAATTATTACAGACAGTTCATCCCTGATTTTTCTGAACTGACTGAAGTATTTACTAACTTACTAACAAAAGATAAACCGGAGAAAATTGTAAGCAATGAATGCCTAAAATTTGCATTCCAAAAAGTATTAGCATGTTTTTCTGAAAATAGCGTAAATAATCTTATCCTGAAATTGCCCAATCTTCATTTACCTTTCAGATTGCGCACAGACGCGAGCTCCGTGGCGGTTGGAGCAGTCTTGTTGCAAGAGCACAATAACATACTTCACCCTGTGTACTTCGTATCCAGGAAACTGAAACCGAGAGAACGGGCTTGGTCAATACCTCAGTTGGAAGCCCTAGCTTTAGTGGTGGGTATAACTAAATTGTCCAGATTCCTTCTAGGACGCCATTTCATTGTGGAATCTGACAGCAGCCCGTTGCGATTTATAAATTCAAGTGTACCTTCAAACCAGATGGTAGCGCGCTGGTCTCTTAAGCTCCAAGATTACAGCTTCGAGGTTCGACATATCCCAGGCAGAACCAACAACATTGCCGATAATTTGTCCCGTTGTCCGACCGACCCAGTAAGCACCAATGTCTGAGTGCAGCGTAAAATACGCTCAGACCAACACAGCCATCCATCAGTGAATATTTTTTTTCCATTCACAAAAAGCTGTGTAAAGTCTACTATGTGATGTGATAGGGGTTACTCCCAATATATATATAGTGTTCTTATTTTACTAAGTAATGTAGTGATTGTCGTGTATAATTGTGTAGTGTGTGGTAGAATGCGAACTTTATTAATTGTATAAATTACGAAACAAGAACAGTGCCACATTCGCTCAAAACTTACCGTAAGCGAACTATTCAATTTGACAGTGGTATCTCCGCGTTTGGAACTTTCCAGTGATATTTTAAATCCGTGTGTGAAAGTGTGACCTAAACATTGACAGCTACACCACTGCAGTCAATCGAAATCCAGAAGGTTTTACAGTGAAACATCCAACACATGAACTATTAGAACATTGTACATTCCGTGACTACATCAGACCGGAACAAGTGTGTTCTACAAGTTTCAACATCAGCTGTTTAGTGTTCGTGTGTACTTCCGGATTAGTTAGAAATTTAGAGCAAAATTAGCAGACGACAAATAAAAGTTTAAAAAGCTATGACGATTCTAAAATCTTTAGGAATCAACAAGTTTGAATACACGAAGTGTGTGTTTATATATTTATGTAGTGTAATCTTAGAATCATATCTTGATTAATGTATTCATACTACCGACTTTTTCTCGTTAGTATGAAGAAATATCAAGCGATGACGCTAAGAAATAGAATATTTATTGTAAAATATTATATTTAATAAATTTTGAAGTTATTCCCCTTTCGTTTAATGGTTATTACATCATTACACAAAGGGCCATAATTTGAAATGTATACTGTAATGTGTTGTACATAAATAGCCATGTTGTTGCCAGATTGTTAACACACCAGGAAGCCATCTACTGGGCATGGTAGAGTGTTACCGACATTGCAGACCAACACAAGAGCTCCTGGCCAAATGAGGTCAGGGTTTGAGCGTTTAATACGACTTATGTAAAAGCCGTATTTCGGTCTAGCCAGATGGTTTTTGTTTCAAGAACCATATTATTACGTTTTATTTGGAGGCTGCGAGGTAGATGCTTGAAGCTGGTACTACCGATCTGACTGGGTCAATAATGCAATTGAGGTAACCAGCCATCGAGAGGATGAAACCTGACAAGTGTTAAAGGTTGAACACCACATGTCGTTGAATACAACTTCCATGTCTTATATGTTTCTATGGCAGATGTGTATTTCTATGTATTCTGAGACCAATGTATATAACAACAGAAGGGTCGACTCTGACAAGGTTAAAATATTAACCCAGTATGTACATATATTATACATGAAAGATGACATCTTTCATGAAGTTGCCGGGGGAGCATGTCAGAGTCTAGAAGAGTGCAGTGATGCAGTGACATCGTTACGCCCGCCAGGCGACTTAGTCCCCAGCAGGGATGCCGTAACTTCGTTACGCCGCCAGGCGAGTAGTAGTTACCTGCCTGCAAGTTTGCTGGCTGACGAGACGGCCAGCGGTCAGGCAAGGACGACGCAAGACGCACGCATGCCTCGTGAAGCCACTTCAGGTGGGGAGGCAAGTTGCGAGCTATAGGCAGACAGCTCTGGGACGTCGACTCGACTGGACGCATGATGAGAGAAAGGCGTTGTGTGGTTTCTGTGCCTGAAAGTCGAGTGTCTGGACATCTTGAGAGAAAGACTGTGAGTATTGACTGTGTATTGTGTATGTAAGTGTCTTGAAGTATCAAGTATATCTTGTAGTGATCATCGTATTTGTATATGATCTGTAAATAAATCCATTGAACGTTGTGTCGTTGAGTCTTAAGTCAAATCACGTTGTACTTGTACTGTCTCACATGTGTTAGGTTAGCGAGCCAAGTTTAAGACCCTGACATAACTAACTAACTAACTAACTAACTAACTAACTAACTAACTAACTAACTAACTAACTAACTAACTAACTAACTAACTAACTAACTACCACTCTTATCATGTCCCCATCACTCTGTAAGTAATGACATAACATTAAAGCAAGTAATGTGACAATGAATTTTTTATCTTTTGTACAACAAAAATCATACACAATAACAAGACAGCATGGCCAAACAAACAATATCTAATACAGATCAAGACTTTTCTAATGACATCCAGAATTCATCCCTAATATGCCAGGTGCTGAGAAACAATTTGACATATGTTCCAGAGATGATAACTAAAATCTACTCAAATGAATTCTCAATAGTCGAATGTCATGTCCACATTCGAAAAAGAAATTTCAGAACAATATAGGTAATATCTTAATTCCAAATCTAGCAATCTCACCGCCAATATTAATGATAAACAGAAAGGACAACAATGTTGTTAAAAATCTAAATAAAAACTATAATCTTGTTAATTAGAATGAACTAACCTAGATTCACCCTGCATTAGTGGCCCCTAGGACAGATCCAGAGGGGCTGTGAGGTTTTAAACGTACAGTACATCTTATACCAAGAAACATGTTTATGTCGGGGGGCTTTGGTGTAAGGAGGCGGCATTAAGAAACGGATGGAGAAGCACCACCTTATGGCATTGATTAATATGGCACTTTCCCTTGTGAAAAATCTTGTGGAAATTTTTGCTGGAGCCTCATTAACTTGGATTCATAAGTGAATGTACAAACAAATAAATCCACTCCTGACAGTGCTTTAGTTATAATAGAGAACACAGCTCCATAGTTTGTCATTTAAAATGTACCAGTTGCATAAACTACAAGTCATTCACAAAGGATACAAACCCCAACTGTCTTCACTTTTCCATGACACATGCCATGCCACTCAAGTGCAGTATGGCATGCTGCACAATTTGAGACTCACTGCTTTTAAGACATAGTTTCATTGTTCTATTTAATTCATAACTTCAGGTTCTCAGCAACAACAACATGAACATCACATGTTACATACGCAGACTTCCACAACTATTATTTCCTTAGAGTAAAAGATAGGTGCATAAAAAGAACCACAAAAACGTAGATTGGCCATCTTTGACATTACAAACATCTATTGTCTTCAAAACGCTGGAGGGTGAAGTATTTCTGGCTCCTTCAATTGTAACCATAAGCATCCAGCCTTGGTCGTAACCTGCATCTCCATAACCATCCCATTCATCATCATAACCTCTTCCTTGATCATAATCATCCCAGCCTTGATCATAGTCGTCTTGATTGCTGCTCCATCTAGGTTCACGATATGAACGAGCATTCCAGCTATCACTGCCCCAGTTACTGGTGGCACCCCAACTGCTGCCACGTCCTCTTGGCTTGTAGCTGTAAGTGTCCCGTCTATCATCTCTACGACGCTCTTCCATGAAACCACCTCTGTATCCGCTACCTCTGCGCTCAGTGTATGGTGGACGGTAAGAACTGTATCCCCTGCTTCGACTTCTGCTGCTGAATCTTCTTCTGCCCCTACTCCTGCTCCTAAATCCACTGCCACAGTCCTCGGCGGAAGCTACCACGGTAACTGCTTTGCCCTCTGCCTCGACCCCTGTACTCTCGACTTTCTCTTCTGAAGTGCTTCTCACGTGCTGGGAGTGCATCAGTAACTTCCTTTCTGTAGGTCTCAATTAGCTTCTCACGTTCCTCTTTTGTCACGTCTGTCTCAGTGTATTCAACTGATTCATAACAGCCACCCTTCTCTGGCAAGGTGTAGTTTGCTTTCATTTCGTTAATTGCGCTTTCGGGAATATCTTCCTTCATCATCCGTTCTTTCCTTCACTCGTTTTTTGAACACTTCATCTGAAGGCAAGACCACTACAGCCCTTCGATGAAAACCTTCGAATGGCTGCATTTTGCGTCTCCAGGCTGATGCATTCACATTTGTCTGGTCAATGATGTAGTTGCGTTTTTTGTGAGACGCTATCTCAATGATTCTGTTCAAGCATTTAGCAGCCATGTCAAGCAGATCTCGCCAACGTCCAGTGAAGTGTTGCTTTCTAGGCTGGCCCATCACCTTTATTTTATTAACTACACTGTTACTTCCAAGAACATCTACATTTTTTTTTTGAGAAGGCACTTTATACTGTATTATATCAGGTGTAGGATTTCTTAAAACATGGTACATTTACAGGTGTAAGTTTAGTAATTATAGTTTGTATAAATGTTCTTTGCTCGTCTATGGGGTGCTGGTGTGGTTGTGGGGTTAGCGCGCTGGCCTAACATGACAGTGACCAGGACACAGCTTCTAGCATAGTTATGATTACTTTTACCAACCCGTGTAATCGTGTAGTAGTAGTAGTAGTAGCAACAGCAGCAGCAGCAGCAGCAGCAGCAGCAGTAGTAGTAGTAGTAGTAGTAGAAGTAGTAGTAGTAGTAGTAGTAGTAGTAGTAGAAGCAACAGCAGTAGTAATAGTAGTAGTAGCAGCAGTAGTAGTAGTAATAGCAGTAGTAGTAGTAGTAGTAGTAGTAATAATAGCAGTAGTAGTAGTAGTAGTAATAGTAGTAGTAGTAGTAGTAGTAGTAGTAGTAGTAATAGCAGCAACAGCAGTAGTAGTAGTAGTAGTAGTAGTAGTAGTAGTAGTAGTAGTAGTAGTAGTAGTAGTAGTAGTAGTAGTAGTAGTAGTAGTAGTAGTAGTAGCAGAAGTAGTAGAAGTAGTAGTAATAGTAGTAGCAGCAGTAGTAGTAGTAGTAGTAGTAGTAGTAGTAGTAGTAGTAGTAGTAGTAGTAGTAGTAGCAGCAGCAGCAGCAGCAGTTGTAGTAGTAGTGGTGGTGGTGGTAAATAGTAGTAGTAGTAGTAGTAGTAGTAGTAGTAGTAGTAGTAGTAGTAGTAGTAGTAGCAGTAGTAGTAGTAGTAGCAGCAGCGGCAGTATTAGTAGTAGTAGTAGTAGTAGTAGTAGTAGTAGTAGCAGCAGCAGCAGCAGCAGCAGTTGTAGTAGCAGTAGTAGTACCAGCAGCAGCAGCAGCAGCAGCAGTAGTAGTAGTAGTAGTAGTAGTAGTAGTGGTAGTAGAAGTAGTAGTGGTAGTAGTAGTAGCAGTAGCAGTAGTAATAGCAGTAGCAGTAGCAGTAGTAATAGCAGTAGCAGTAGTAATAGTAGTAGCAGTAGCAGTAGTAGTAGCAGCAGCAGGATACTTGTCTTAGTAGTAGTACTATTACCAGTAGTAGCTGTAGTAGTAGCAGGAGTAGTAGTAGTAGTAGCAGTAGCAGTAGTAATAGCAGTAGCAGTAGCAGTAGTAATAGTAGTAGCAGTAGTAATAGTAGTAGCAGTAGCAGTAGTAGTAGCAGCAGCAGGATACTTGTCTTAGTAGTAATACTATTACCAGTAGTAGCTGTAGTAGTACTGTAGTAGTAGCAGGAGTAGTAGCAGGAGTAGTAGTAGCATTATAGTGTTTGTTTTTTTTCTTTTGCCCCAATATAAACATCCATATCTCAGTAACCAACTGAGGGAAAATTATGAGATTTAGGATATAACCTTATCATTATGTCCACTCCAAAAAAATTTTTGTTCTGGAGATTTTACAGCAGATTTCAAAGTTTGTTTATATGCGGTATATAATTTACGGGTCTGAGATGAAATTCATAATTTTACATGTATTACAGCGTAGCCAGACAATCAGCGCTCAATGTTGAATATTGTACGTGTTTTGCCTTATGCCAACTCCCCGCGTTGTTCAAACTAAGACTGTTCAGAGGTGTCTCAAAATGTGGGTTAATTTCATGAAAACTGATGAATATGTTTTTTTTTTTTTTTTTAAACTCTTACCACTTATCGCTAACATTGAAATGTGTGAGTATATTTCAATGGGATTTAATGCGAAATTTTACACTTCAAAGAATCGCTATGAAGCTGTACACATATATTTGTCAAGAAGCTGATCACAGGAAACTGTTTTATACTATTACAAATTACGAAAAAAGAACAGTGCATGCATTGGGTTTGAGTAAACGGTAATTTCGTCGATGGGTGCAAGAATCTGGAATTAAACCACCACGCAATAACAAAACGGTAGGTAGAAAGATTATTGTAGACAGCTTTGACAAAGATGTCATAAGGTGAGCTATTATAAAAATGCTTTAAAAATCGCTTAAAATTCGACAGGGTCGACTTCATTGCACCGGGTTCTATCCCATATGGCTCTGTCTCTTTCCGCAGCGCGGAAAGCATCCATAAAAGCACGAACTCCGCAGCTCTAGCGACGACCCACAGACAAATTTAACTCATGAACCGAAGGATGCGGCCCGGAATCGAATCCACGACCTTTGGAGCCCGAGTCAAGAGGCTTGACCACTTTGCAACGGAGACTCCTAAAATTATAAACATTTTAGATTTATAACCAGGATTATCCAGCATTATAAAAATGCTGGATGCCAAAGAAACAGTGACTGTAAGAAAACTCAGGATTTGGTTCAGAAAGAACAATAACATAGAGCTATCCAAAACAACTTTGTGGAAAATTATAAGGACATTATCTTCACTATTTGAAAGTACAAGGGCGGTAGAAATAATCTTTGCGAGCGAACCGTATTTAGGAGCCATGATAAGCAGATACCTACGTGAAATAAGGGAAATGCGCAAAGAAAATTATGGCATAGTGTGTTTGGATGAAATGTGGATCAATGCGCACCACACAAGTGATAAGGAATGGCAATCAATGGATGGACAGATAAAGCGATATGTGCCCACTAGTATAGGACAGCTTTTGGTCATGGTCCATGCTGGTAATACGCATAATGGCTTACAACAGAATGCTGGGCTCGTGTTTGTATCAAAGCATACAGACAATATGGATTATCATAATAAGATGAATGGTAATGTATTTAGAGATTGGCTCGAGAATACTGTGCTTCCATCCCTAGATAGACCGTCGTGTCCAATTATGGACAATGCATGATATCAATGTTGTTGCCCAAGAAGACAAAATACCTACAGCATCGAGCACAAAGGGAGCAATAAAGATATGACTCCGAATGGAAAACATACCATTTCCAGAAACGTATTTCTAGCTAGAATTGTTGTCCCTTGTAAAACAGACGCCAAAAAGCAAGAAATATCAAATTCTACAAGTTGATAGAAGAGCATCGTCATGGGTGCTTTAGACTTCCGCCTTATCATTCTCATTTTAACCCTATAGAACTTGTGTGGGCTAAAATTAAAGGACAGGTGGCAGCTGACTACTATATTCAAATTGTCTGACGTCAGGATACTAATCCAGTCCGCGCTATTAAATATTGATAAAAGTTACTGGAAAAATGTGAGGACCATGTGTTGAAAGAGGAAGAGGATTATTGGAGAAATGGATGGATTGAATTTTATGCAACCGAGAGCAGTCATCAACCTACTGGAATCGTCCGACACAGATTAAGGTCTGAGCAGATCGCAGACCTTAATCCACGTGCACACCAACTGGGATATTTGGCTAAAAATATTCAGAAGAATTGCAGGCCCTAAACATTACAGCATCAGCATAATGTCAATGGCAACAGTTTGTATTCCACAGTGATGAATTTTCAATTCCGCAAGCCCTCAGCGGTGACAAACAACTGTATTGATAAACACACACACACACACACACACACACACACACACACACACACACACACACACACACACACACACACTAAACGCATTGAATACCAACAGAAGAGTAATATTGCGGTGGAAACTGACATATTGTGGCATAACAAGAAACGTGAGAGCAAACACGTTGTCAAATTAGGGGAAAACACACGTGCATACAAATCAATCTATAAACTTTAATGAAAAGAGGACCAACATCTTGGTCGTTAAGAAGAAAGCCCACTACAGAGACACTGACAACTATTTTCATAGTGCAAAACAGGTAATCATGTTCCGTCTCTGAACGGTAAACAGCAGAGTAGACAATCTTTCACGAAGACTCAAAGCGGGTCTGTCACCCATGTGTACGTGTGAACAAACTACACAGACAGCTGAACAGATCCTTAAAAATGGAAACATGATGACTAAATTGCGGTATCATTTGTGGTCACTCCATACGCACATTAACGCACAGCTATTTGGAAGCTTTCACGAACTCAATATAAAAAGCTAACACGAATACTTGTGTACACATTATTAACCAGCAGCTGAAGAAACAAGAAGGAAATGAAAAATAAGGTAAGAAATATATTCCTTCTACTTTCCTGTCAATTTACAAATTATTTACCCCATGCCTCTGTAAATTATCTGTCTTTACTAATATTACACATTGCACCCCTCTCGGGAATCTCCGTGGTGAAGTGGTCAAGCAGTCTGACTCGGGCTCGGGCTTCGATTCGGGTCGCGTCCTTCATTTCACGAGTGCATTTTTCGGAGACTCCCGAGGGTCGTCGCTGGAGGTATGGAGTTCGCGCTTTGTGCGACGCTTTCCGCGCTGCGAAAAGAAACTGAGCCATATAGGATAAAAACCCGGTGCAATGCAGCCGACCCTGTCGATTTTAAGCTACTTCTTTCATTGCACCCACTCCCATACGAATCCGGATACGCCTTGTGTGTCATCTGAATTGACGGGGCTTTCATTACTGTAAAAATAAATTTGTTAGCGAGAAATCACTAGTTTTTCAGCAAAACATCAAAGAAATGTCGCCGCTTTCGATGATTTAATTTGTTCTTGGACCCATCAAAGACATATTCCTTGGGTGGGGGTAAATATAAGACGGCTGGAAAAATTTCATAACGATGCAACAGTTTTCAAAATAATTGATCGTGAATGAAGGCATTCTTTTCGGGACATACTATAGTAACAGCAGTAGTAGTAGTATTGATTGATTGATTGATTGATTGATTTAGGAACCGACATCACAGCATTCGGGGCATTCCCATAAGCGCTCCGTCCCCATCCTCAGCAGCCAGCGAAGAGTTCCAACATTAATAGTACCAGTAGCAATCTGATTATATTTCCGTCTTGCCTTTCCTCTGAGCGTTGATCGTCGGCCAGATCCCCTCGTCACCCCTCGCTGTCGCATTCTTGCCAGACCATGGTGATCCATTTGCTCCTCCGAGGTGTACACATGCTCCCACAAGGTCGCAACCACATCTGCTTTGTCATGCATCAATACTCCACCAAGTTTTGCAGAGCCAGCCAATCTGTCCGCCTGTTCATTCCCCAGCACACCAGCATGCCCCGGAGAAAAGATCCAGACGATGCTTGTCACCCGTGACTTCCGAAGCGACGCAAGCCACTCTGCACGAAGCTTGCCTGTCTTCACCCTACTCAGCATGCTTTCTCAGTCAGTTACAATCACGATGTGTGTGTGTGTGTGTGTGTGTGTGTGTGTGTGTGTGTGTGTGTGTGTGTGTGTGTGTATCGTATTCTCCATCCAGCGGAAAGCTGCACTGACCGCCTCCACCTCCATTCTTAAGCTAGATGTTGTGGTATCATATGTCAGGCTCTCCTGCACCAAACGTCGACCATTGGCTTTTGCTAAGAACCCCCAGGCACTTCTCCTACCTCTCAACACCGACCCATCTGTGTAAATAATCACATCACCTGAGCGAGCATTATCCTGAATTAGTTGCTGGATTTCCACTTCCGTGGCCCCTGCTGGCCACTCCCTGCACTCCCGGCTCAATGTGATTATAACTCTGCACAAGTCTGACTGCTCCGCTGACACTCTGACCCACTCTTCTCCTCTCCTAATGTTCTCCAAGGGGCACACCTGCCTGATCGTATCCTCCGCCTGAGCCATCCATGATTTCCCTCTTATCAGTCGCTGACCCTTAACGGCGTCCAGCGCTTCATGCAACGAGTGATCTGTGTCTGCAGCTACTCTGAGGTATGTTTTCGCCTGCATCACCTTGAGCCTACCTGCAACAGACGACAACCCAAGGATGTAACGCATACACACAACTGGGGTGTCTCTGGTGCATCCCAGAATGACTCGCATCGCTTCGTTCTGTATGCGCTCTAATTTCACCAGCTGACTCTTTGAGACAGTGAGCAGTCCTAGTCCATAATCAATCACTGAGAGGATCAAGTGCTGGTATAGTGTGAAAAGCATTCTCTGCTCTGTGTCCATTGCAGCCATAGTTTTAAGTGCATTGAGTCCCTTTTGAGACCTTGTCACAACCGAAGTAGAAGTACTAGTACTACTACTACTACTCTACATATTTTTTATTTTTTTAATTTAATTTTTTTTTTTTGGGGGGGGGGGGGGGGGGGGGGGGGGTAAAAAGTTCATTATGTACAAAAACAGTGTTTTTTTTACATTAGCAAATACACCATATACATTCATACACGGGTGACAACATTATATTCTTGGCATTTTGTAACTACATACATACTACCTGTTGACGATGGTGGTTAAGTAATCATTCACCCCCATGCATAAGAAACCATTTAATAGGAAACCTTTCACACTTCTGGTATTCTCATTCGCACTTATGTGTGTCAACAACATTGCTGAATCCATTTTGTTTCCTGTTTGTGGCCTTAGGAGGCCAGTAAAAAAAATGTTTTAAAAAAAACAACTTTTATTGAGTGTTAAAGTCGTTGCAAATTGTATTGTTTGTGTTATTACAGAGCGTTTCATGTGGAAGTGTAGGTGACATATGCGCAAAATGTTACATTTATTCCAACATTTTTACATTTGAAATGGGGGTGGGGGTGTAAACGAAAAAAACCAAAAACAAATTATATTTACATAATATAACATATGAGTAATAAATTAAAACTTAAGCATGTATTGCTGTGTAGGGACAGTGATTGATGATATTTATGATGATGGTGATGATGATGATGATGATGATAATTATGATGGTGTAGATGACAACAATTATGGTGAGTTGATGATTTCTTCCCTCATACACCCTAAAACTCTCCTTCTCGCACTTTTAAAGTTCTTTCCATACCCTCGTACTAATAATATATACTTAGAATGAAAAGTTGTTGTCTAAGGTGAAGACGCGTCCACACGCGTCGCAACGGCGTGAGTGTCAGCAGCCTAGGAAGCGATGTAAAAACACTGGGGAAACCAGAACAAAAAACTGCTGAGGTTGACCGCTATGCAGAAAGCAAGGGCCAAACCCCACAACGCTGCCATTTCTCTCCTCAGAAGTTCAGTGTAAACAATTCTGTTTGTCAAGGTGGCAATGTGCCCGCAATATCTTAGTGGTGTTGGTGATGATGATGATGATGATGGGGACGGCAACCACAATGATATGGTGATGATTTCCCTCCCTTATTTATAGGTTCCTGGTTCCGGATATGTTTTTGTGTTTGATGTTGTCTACATTCTATTATTTATGTCGTCTGTCTACATTCCAAAGTTTAGATCTTCCAATGCAGTCTACAATTTATACCTCGCAACTACATCTCAATGTTTATATCTCGCAATTGTATTTAATGCATATACTGTATCTTGCAATGACACTCAAAGGTATGTATTTCCCTACTACATTCCACTATTTATATCCAGCAACTATATTAATTTTTTTTTAAACGTTTATTGAGTGTTAAAAAATTGTGCAATTGTATTGTTGGTATTTTAAAAGGCGTGCTGTGTGTATGGTATTTGTGTAGGTCTATTTAACAGAGCGTTTGTGTGTCGAATAGGTGTACAAATGTGTTTCCATCATCAAAACAACAAATTATATTCACATAATATGCATAAAATATGAGCAATAAATTAAACTAAGACAATATGACGTAATGGGAACGTGTGATTTGGCGTACGCTTTCAGTCATCCCATTCTAACGTGATTGATGGTAATGGTGATGATAATGGTGGTGATAATGATGACGGAGACAACAACGACTATGATTTGGTGATGATTTCTTCCCCTCATTCACTCTAAACCCATCATTCTCACACGCTTATCAACCTTCTACACACCATGCGTTCTCTTCCACACCCCCAATATATACATTAAAAGAAATGTTGGTGCCAAGGTCGAAACGGCAAAGGCCGCCCCACGCCGTCCTCGCGGGCCGCGGCGTGCGTGTCGGCTTACACACTGCAGGCAGCCTCATGCAAGCTTAATTTCCTGTAAGCGAATTCAATATTATTGCTGAATCACAGCCCTCGCCTTAATCGCAAGTGCGAAGGATTTACTTGTGGTCGGCTGGGCTGAGACCGGGAAAGCGGTCAACAAAGAGGGATGGAGAGAGAGGGAGCTGGGGAGGGGGAGAGAAGGGGGAGGGATAAAGAGAGAGCGCGTAAACAGATTGGAATTTGTTAAGTTTTCCATTTGCGAATACAGCGTATACATAAATATCCCGTTTATTATGTACACAAACAGGCTGTTTACATTGCGAATACAGCGTATAGTCATTCATGTTTGGGGGAGGGAGAGAGAGAGAGAGAGAGAGAGAGAGAGAGAGAGAGAGAGAGAGAGAGAGAGAGAGAGAGAGAGAGAGAGAGAGAGAGAGCGTAAACAGAATGGAATTTATTTAGTTCACTACACAAGATGGCACATTTCCACCACTACAAAGAGTTTACCTGAGCTCTTCCGACCGAGGTCAAACCTCGGTCGACAAGACCACTGACTCACAAAGGGCACCGTCCCATTGTTCTGTCTAGGTTGGGCCAATAGACTCAGTAACAAAGAAGGGACATTTATTCAGTTATTTGGCCCTTCGTTCCCCAATGATTGGGCTTAGTGGTACACATGCGGAGTATAGAAATATACTGTGAGAGTGTGTGTTTGAACATGTATGTTATGTAGTGTGAACTTGATGAGGGTGGCTCTTGATTACTCTGCGAATAGCTGGGCGATTTTCTGTTGAAAAATCTTTGCTAGTGTGTGTGGGTATATTGTGTGGTGATTGTGGGTGGCCGAGTTTCTACTCGACCATATTGTGTTTCCTATACTCCGCTAGTGCAACAAGAAGTTTAGTGTGTTTGTCTTTTGTGGCTGTGGGTATTGTATTTAGGAAAATGGCTTTGTAAGCGTCAGTTTTCCTTGTTTGTGTGTGTTTCTATTAATTGTTGCAGTGCAGTCTTAGTGGCTGTGATTGTTGGGCATTCATAGAAGAGATGGTCCTCTGTTTCCTGAATATTTTGTCTACATAATTTGCATGGGGCTATTTGCTTGGATGTCTGTGCAGCTCTCTCTGTTGTCGGGGTCATATTATAAATTAGCCTGTATGTTATTTCTTTGGATTTCGATGTGATATGTTTGTTGTGTAAGTTAGTGAAGGTGCAGCTGTAGTCTTTCATATGATATTTGTATCCTCTTTTGATTCTCAGGTGTAGTGGTGGGGCTTGTTGTTTCACTAAATATTTGTATATCTGCTTGGTTGTCTGTTGTATTAAGTGTTCATTACCTTGAATTGCTTGCATACATGTTCTGTAGAAGTGCGGTAGTGTGCCGTAATAGTGCGGTGTTGTTTTGTCTATTTTCTTAATTCTGTGTAATCTAATTGCAATATAGTATAATGCTAGCGAGTGTTGATCTGGATGATTGATGATGCGTCCTATGTGGTTGATTCTTAATGCTTGTATTTTTGTGTTAAGGTCCTGTAATGCTACCCCGCCTCGTTTCTTATCTTGTATTAAAGTCTTGTGCTTTATACTGTGGATTGTGTTGCTGAAGATGAATTGTCTGATGTGTTTGTTTATGTCTGTGATTGTTTGTTTTGGGGGGTCTAACACTGTGGCTAAAAATATTATTTTAGGAATGATGAAGGTGTTTACAATTGTGCTTCGTACAAAAATTGTTGATGTCTTGTATTTGAACCTATGTAGTATGTCTATAATTTGTTTTGTCAGTGATTGCCATGTTTCTGTGTGTGTTTTTCTGGGATTGGATGGAAAAGTGATCCCATAAATCTTCATGTTATCTGTGACTGTTAGATCCGGGGGGAAATCTGCTTTATTCTTCCACTTCCCCAGACCCATTATTTTAGACTTCTGTATGTTTATTTTGGCCCCACTTCCTTCATCAAACTGTCTGAAGGTGTGAAGTATGTTCGTTATGGAAGTGTTGGTTGTAGGGAAGAAAGCGGTGTCATCTGCATAAGCAATTAATTTCCGCTCTCCAGACCCTTGTATAAATGTACCTTTAATGTTAGTGTCCTGTCTAATTGCTTCTAAGAGTGGTTCTAGTGTTAGTACATATAGGACTGGTGATAGTGGACACCCTTGTCTGACAGATCTAGTTATTCTGAAACTGCCAGTGAGTGAATGATTCACTAGTACCTTACTTTCAGGATTTTTATACAATATTTCTATCCACTGTCTATAGTACTGTCCTATGTTACAGTGTGCTAGTGTTTTGTGTAAGTATGAGTGTGAAATTCTGTCTAAGGCCTTCTCCTGGTCTAAAGATAAAAGGGAGGATTGACAGTCTTTCTGGTGGGTGTATGTAATGAAGTCTCTAATGAAGTGTGTATGTTGGTGTATGTTTCTGTGTTGAATACTGCTGCTGATGCTACTACTACTACTACTACTACTACTACTACTACTACTACTACTACTACTACTACTACTACTACTACTACTACTACTACTACTACTACTACTACTACTACTACTACTACTACTACTACTACTACTACTACTACTACTACTACTACTACTTACTTTTTGTGTGTGTGTGTGAATGTTTACATGAACTTTATTTTTCCCATAATAAACTCAATTATTTAGCCTTCTTGGACTTCAGTTTCCTGGAATAGAACTCCAACTCTTTGCCTTCAAGGATGTAACCATCTACTCTTCCACACTGTCCTGGTCGAGAGGCGATCTTGGCAAGGACTCTGCCAGTAGCAAACTGTTCTTCCAAGGCTTGTTCCACTTTGGCTTGCTTCTTCCTCTCATCGTATTTCTTCTGAGTCTTTTTTGAGCGCACCTTGTTCAGCACTGCCTCGTCTTCCTCAGACAGTTTGACACCCTTCTTGCGGCCGAGAGGTGTGGCATAGTGAGCCTCATACCACTGCCTGAATGGTGTGGAGTCGATCTGAATGATGGAGCTCTTGACCAGTGTTTATGTACGCACAAACTCATTGTTGGAGGGGTTGTACACCACATCAATGATACGTGTCTTGCGTGTAATTGCTTCACTGCCCCAAGAAAAGTTGCCATGATCTTGTCGGAGAGCCCTGTACTTCTTGTTTCCACCCATTGTCCTCACTGTGTGGATTCTTTTGGCTCCCAGCTTGGTGTGTGCTGGTGGGCGACCGAGCTCGTACTTTCTCTTCTTCCTCAACACCGCCATACGGCCACCGGTGGCAGTGCGCTTATGCCATTTGTCTCTTGAGATACCCATGATGGCTGCTACTGCTACTATTGCAAAGAGTCTACTTTTTTTTTTATTTGTTACACAAAAACACATTTATTTTGCACAGAGTACATGCCTAATAATTATATTTTCCAAAAACAAATATGCTGAAGTATTTTAAACATATCAGAATATTTACTGAAACATGTAAATGAAGCATAACAGAATATTATATTTTAACTTTATTTTTGTCAGCAGTCACATCTCCATCAGCAAATATTTAATTAAGTAACAGCTTACTAAGAAGTTACATGTTTTATTATTAACTATACTGTTACAATTTATAAAGAAGCTCAATTATTTTCAATGTTTACAACTGCATGCAGCTTCTGGGTCATCCCAGCCTTCAATACTGAAGATTTCTCTCCAAGGTTTCAGCAAGAGAGAGGGACTAAAAAGCACTGCACTTACTATCCCATCTCGTTCCTCTTGTACCTTGCAGTGTTGAGGTGAAGCATATACAGCAGTAAAGTGCCCATTTATTGGCTTCATGTATCAAGATTCCCATGGACTCTGCTATTCCACAGTTTATGTAGCTGGCCTCTTTTTCTGCTTCCATTTGGTCTGTACTTCATTGCTTGTTGTGGTATACTGTTAGCTGGTAATCTAGTAACATGGCCACACCATTTAACCGCCTGTTTTCTTATAAAATCTAACGCTGCTATAACCCCCACTTTAGTCCTGAATTCTTCATTTCTGATTTTCTCTCTTCTTGATACATTGTGTATTCTCAATAATCTCATTTCTGTTGTTTTTCTTCTCATTTTCTGTCATTGTTCACGTTGGCATTGGTAGCATAGAGTTGGTAGAAAGATACACCATGACTTATTCTTAGGACTACTCGACTCTGCAGCATCATCTGCTATAGAATTATCTGAATTAATCAAGCTCTGTCGCTGCTTCATTTTATATATATATATATATATATAGATTTGTGAAAGCCTAAAGAAATTAAATCTAGTAGCAAACTTTTGTTTTTACTAAGAAACAACAAACAATAGCTGGTGCCAATGAAAAAAAGGGCTTGAATGGCATGACAGAACCACTACTGTTGAACTTACAGAGAGAACCAGACAGATTTTAGCATATCAAGAAGTGAGGAAAAGATGCCAATGCTGAATAGAACACACAAGAAACCATGCATAGCACAACTATAACATTTTTCTCTGGCACCCACTGGAGAAATTAAATAGAAGGAAACAGAGAGAGAAAAGAATTAAAGAGAAATGAATAATATGGGGAAGACATGAAGGGAGCTACAGGAGATAGCAGAAGATAGGACGGCTTGGCTTCAGTTGGTTTGGGCCTATGTTCCGATGGGGTATAAATGGAAGAAGTTTCATAGCATGTTCAATGGAATAAATGTAATAAACTAGCCCTTTTCATTGTGACTATATAGGCCATGTATTGTTCCTATGCATACATGATCACAGTGATTTCATTCTATCAAGCCAGGTGCTTCTTGGAAAGAAATCATTCAGATCAACATAAAAAATACTAGAAATGTATAATCTGCACCATCATCATGTGCCATGCAGATTAGCCTGCACATGGTTACCAGTCTTAGATAAGGTCTTCTTCTCCCGATTATGCCGTGTGGCCAAGCATCCATGTAGTTATTTCTCTGCCTTCCTTCTGCTCTTTTCCCATCAATTCTGCAGTTGTCACTAAGTTTTCTAGTTTATTTCTTCTCATAACGTGCCCCAAAACAATCTTTACAATCTATGTACTAGTCTTAGAAAACAGCAGGTCTAATTGTTTAACTTCATGAGAAGAGTAGGAGGCAAAAGAAACTAGTGACGATTAAGACATTTATCAGGATTATCGATTAGAAGAGTTGACAGATGAATGGTTATGAACACAACGTTGGTTAAATATCAAGAAATTTGAAATCTTACTCTTGGAGGCTTGTAGAACGGGGTGAACAAGGTTCAAAAACTTCAACAAACATATTGAACACAATCAATAAAGTTGATTTATAAATTTATATAAAAGTCAGTCTGGTTCGAGCTGTGTTGACCTGCCACACGTTCAGATCTTCATACTCCTCAATGCAGACGTGTATCTGATCTGGCTTGAAGCCTTTGGAAGTGCACAGCTCCAAGACATCAGACAGTTTGACTGACTTGACCCCAGTGGCAGGCACCATGTCTCGGATGATCTGGTAGATCTGATCGGTAGGGTTCAAGCTCTTGCTTTGAGCCTCATGCATAGATGTGAGGGAATCCTCGAGACATCTCCATCAACCTCATTGCTTCATTCACATCCTCTTTTTCTACAGTATCAGCCAATCGCAAACGAGCAAGTGAAGTAGCTAACCGCAATATGGCCAAAAGCGTACGAGCAGAGGTGAAGGTCATATCTTTGTTATTACGCGCTTCCTTTCTCATCTCAACGTGGGCACCTGTAATGTAGTCTGACAAAGATTCTGGGACTGTTGGGTTTCTGGACTTGCAGAGGCTTAATGTATCGTCTCATTAATTTCATATCCAGTGGCTGGAATGTGAGAGGTGGATGAATGTTATGTTGATGAACGTACGTGATGTGCTGGGCCAGTCTCAGGTCATTTTCTCTGTCGGCTTTATCCTGTATCAACCATATTAGGTCAAATCGAGACAGCAAGGCAGCTGGTAGCTGGATGTTCTGCTCCACCGATTTGCGAGGATTGTAGCGGCCATATGCAGGATTGGCAGCAGCCAGGATAGATACTCTGGCATTCAGACTTGTCATAATTCCAGCCTTAGCTATAGAGATGGTCTGTTGCTCCATAACTTCATGGATCGCTGTCCTGTTACCATCCATCATTTTATCAAATTCATCAGTGCAACAGACGCCCTCATAGGCCAGAACAAGAGCCCCACCCTCAAGCATCATCTCTCCAGTAATTGGATCCTTCATCCCTGATGCCGTCAGACCCACCCCAGATGAACCTCTGCCGGTGGTATATTGACTACGGTGAGCCAATCTGGCAATGTCAGAACAGAAGCTGCGACATCTGGGTCTCGCACTCTACTTGTACTCATCATCATCATCAAGTGCCGTGCCGGCTGGCGTAGGCGTTCATGGCTCTCCATAGATCTCGGTCTTTGGTTTTCTGGATCAACTCTGCTGCTGATATTCCTCCATGCCACCGTCTCAATCCATCCAGCATCACTTCTCTTGGTCTACCTCTGCCTCTCTTCCCCTCGATCTTTCCAGTTGTTACGATGTTCTCCAATGCCTCTCTTCTCATCACATGACCGAGGAAAGCTGTTTGTCTCTGTCTTATTGTTGTATATAATGTTCTAGTTTCGTTAGCCTGTTTCAGGCAGTCGTCGTTAGTTACTCTGGCAGTCCAAGGAATTCGCAACATTCGTCTCGGGAACCACATCCCTGTTGCTTCTAATTTCTTCTTAATTTGTTCATTTACATTCCAAGATTCACTGCCATACAACAACTAGTTCATCTACTAGGACTACTCTACTCTACATAAATTCATACGTTGTGAAGAGAAACCAGAGTTTTTACGAATTGCGGGAATGTTAACCCCACGCTTTAGCCCCCAACATGGAGGACCAGGTTCATTTACAATTATAAAATACTTTAAATGATTTGAGCTGTTTTCTTAAAACAACTAAAACTTTCAAACAGCATACAGAAATAATAAATTTCTGTGAATATATGCTGATTGAAAATCTTAGATTAGTTATATGTACTTAAACAAATGGAATATAAATTTGAGATATCATAGAAATATTTTTAATTATAATTATTTCCCTTACTTACCAGTCTATTCTTATTTCCCTTGATATTTTATTCTTTAAATGCAGAAAAGCCCCATTTACACTCTGTGGCGCGCGTAGAGAATATGCTAGCTGCATAATTATATCTTAATTGCCTTAATTATATAAGCCAATGGTTGATGCTTAGTGGCATGGTTTGTGAGATTAATTGTACGAAAATCTTCGCATTCAATTGCTCGTCGTCTTTTTTGGTATAGAAATAAGGGAGACTTTATAAGCAAACGTTTGCTAGTAAAGTACGGAATGATTTAGTTGAGAATCTAGGCTCCATTGGAAGATGAAAAGAAGGGGAAGAATAGTATTTGTCGTTTTTACTTTGTTTTATATTGTCCATTAACTCTAAGATTACACCTGCCATCTATTTCTTGTGCGCCTTCTTTTCAGTAATTTACTTTGCTTATTTGACAGATGTAGTGTTCTTTTGGAGAGAACAATAATGGAAGGATATATGCCTGGGAAGCGAGGAAGAGGAAGGCCAAAGAGAAGATGGGTGCAGGATGTAGTGGATGATCTCCAGATGGGTGTATCAGACGCGGGACATCTTGGGAGTCTCTGTGGCGAAGTGGTCAAGCCGTTTGACTCGTGCTCCGAAGGTTGTGGGTTCGATTCCGGGCCTCGTCCTTCGGTTTACTAGTTAAATGTTTCGGAGACTCCTGTGGGTCGTCGCTAAAAGCTACGGAGTTCGTGCTTTGTGCGACGCTTTCCATGATGTGGAAAGGGACTGAGACATATGGGATAACACCCGGTGCAATGAAGTCGACCCTGTCGACTTTAAAGCGACTTTAAAGCGGGACATCTTGCTTATGATCGAGAGGTTTTCCAGAAGGTTGTTATGGCAGCGAGGTTCTGCAAAGGACATGCTACTGAATGAATAAAGATCTTTTGGATTTCCCTTTGTTCGCCGATGCTTTGCGTCTATTTCTCCATCTGTCCATACAACTGGAGAGAGGAAGGTGGGGGAGGAAGATAATAATGACAGGATTTGCAATTTTTCGGGCTTTAAGGTCGACTGGGCTGATAGGTTAACTCAGCTCAAATGATTACCAGGAAATTTTCTGACAAATAAAGGCGGCCGGCTTGATATTGACCACATCCCCCCCCCCCCCCCCAATCGAGTGCCTCCAATTGGTCTATACAAACCGGGGACTAACACCACATACTCAAGATGTGAGTATGTGTTGCCCCGTGTGTTGCCGGGGCCCATAAGGGAAGCAAAGAATAGCAACACTGTAGCCTACCACGCATGTCGTTAGAGGCGACTAAAGAGGCTTGATAGTTCCGTCGTCCTGCTACTGAGTGAGTGCGTGGCGCGACACTGTGAGCTGTGAGTTTCGTGTGAAATGCTTTTGAATCTGCCTGAGGTTCTTTGGAACGTGACTGCATGTTTGGAGTGATGGCAGATGGCTATGTCCCAGAGTTGACCGGTTTTTGCCTTATGCAGAAATGCGTGGCTGCTGGGCTTCTGGTTGACTGCCACTGCCATCAGCGATGAACTGTATTTTCGTGGACTGTGTGGGTGAACATCTAGGAAACATTCAGATAGGAAAATGACTGCCGATTCCATCAGAGATGAACAGGGTGTTTCGTGGGGGATTGGTGTGTTGACATTCTGGCGGCGGCATTATGCACAGTGTATCTGTGCGGGCTGTTGTTTGTCGAGAATCGTGTCTTTTCCACTTTTCACACTGGGCAGTGGGGAGCGTTTTGTGTGATATTCACTGGCACAGGAACGGAGCATAATGGGGACGACCCGTTGCTGTGAAGTTGGAACTGCGACTAACTAACTAACTAACTAACTAACTCACTCACTCACTCACTCACTCACCCACTCACTCACTCACTCACTCACTCACGCACTCACTCACTCACCCACTCAGTCAGTCAGTCACTCACTCACTCACTCACTCACTCACTCACTCACTCACTCACTCACTAACTAACTAACTAACTAACTAACTCACTCACGCACTCACTCACTCACTCACTCACTCACTCACTCACTCACTAACTAACTAACTCACTCACTCACTCACTCACTCACTCACCCACTCACTCACTCACTCACTCACTCACTCACTCACCCACTCACTCACTCACTCACTCACTCACTCACTGACTGACTGACTGACTGACTGACTGACTGACTGACTGACTAACTAACTAACTAACTAACTCACTCACTCACTCACTCACTCACTCACTCACTCACTCACTCACTAACTAACTAACTAACTAACTAACTAACTACCGCTCTTATCATGTCCCCATCACTCTGTAAGTAATGACATAACATTAAAGCAAGTAATGTGACAATGAATTTTTTATCTTTTGTACAACAAAAAGCATACACAATAACAAGACAGCATGGCCAAACAAACAATATCTAATACAGATCAAGACTTTTCTAATGACGTCCAGAATTCATCCCTAATATGCCAGGTGCTGAGAAACAATTTGACATATGTTCCAGAGATGATAACTAAAATCTACTCAAATGAATTCTCAATTGTCGAATGTCATGTCCACATTCGAAAAAGAAATTTCAGAACAATATAGGTAATATCTTAATTCCAAATCTAGCAATCTCACCGCCAATATTAATGATAAACAGAAAGGACAACAATGTTGTTAAAAATCTAAATAAAAACTATAATCTTGTTAATTAGAATGAACTAACCTAGATTCACCCTGCAGTAGTGGCCCCTAGGACAGATCCATAGGGGCTGTGAGGTTTTAAACGTACAGTATATCTTATACTAAGAAACATGTTTATGTCGGGGGGCTTTGGTGTAAGGAGGCGGCATTAAGAAACGGATGGAGAAGCACCACCTTATGGCATTGATTGATATGGCACTTTCCCTTGTGAAAAATCTTGTGGAAATTTTTGCTGGAGCCTCATTAACTTGGATTCATAAGTGAATGTACAAACAAATAAATCCACTCCTGACAGTGCGTTAGTTATAATAGAGAAAACAGCTCCATAGTTTGTCATTTAAAATGTACCAGTTGCATAAACTACAAGTCATTCACAAAGGATACAAACCCCAACTGTCTTCACTTTTCCATGACACATGCCATGCCACTCAAGTGCAGTATGGCATGCTGCACAATTTGAGACTCACTGCTTTTAAGACATAGTTTCATTGTTCTATTTAATTCATAACTTCAGGTTCTCAGCAACAACAACATGAACATCACATGTTACATACGCAGACTTCCACAACTATTATTTCCTTAGAGTAAAAGATAGGTGCATAAAAAGAACCACAAAAACGTAGATTGGCCATCTTTGACATTACAAACATCTATTGTCTTCAAAACGCTGGAGGGTGAAGTATTTCTGGCTCCTTCAATTGTAACCATAAGCATCCAGCCTTGGTCGTAACCTGCATCTCCATAACCATCCCATTCATCATCTTAACCTCTTCCTTGATCATAATCATCCCAGCCTTGATCATAGTCGTCTTCATAGCTGCTCCATCTAGGTTCACGATATGAACGAGCATTCCAGCTATCACTGCCCCAGTTACTGGTGGCACCCCAACTGCTGCCACGTCCTCTTGGCTTGTAGCTGTAAGTGTCCCGTCTATCATCTCTACGACGCTCTTCCCTAAAACCACCTCTGTATCCTCTACCTCTGCGCTCAGCGTATGGTGGACGGTAAGAACTGTATCCCCTGCTTCGACTTCTGCTGCTGAATATTCCTCTGCTCCTACTCCTGCTCCTAAATCCACTGCCACGTCCTCGGCGGAAGCCCTCTGCCTCGACCCCTGTACTCAAAGTCTCGACTTTCTCTTCTGAAGTGCTTCTCATGTGCTGGGAGTGCATCAGTACCTTCCTTTCTGTAGGTCTCAATTAGCTTCTCCCGTTCCTCTTTTGTCACGTCTGTCTCAGTGTATTCAACTGATTCATAACAGCCACCCTTCTCTGGCAAGGTGTAGTTTGCTTTCATTTCGTTAACTGCGCTTTCGGGAATATCCGTTCCTTCATCATCCGTTCTTTCCTTCACTCGTTTTTTGAACACTTCATCTGAAGGCAAGACCACTACAGCCCTTCGATGAAAACCTTCGAATGGCTGCATTTTGCATCTCTGGGCTGATGCGTTCACATTTGTCTGGTCAATGATGTAGTTGCGTTTCTTGTGAGACGCTATCTCAATGATTCTGTTCAAGCATTTAGCAGCCATGTCAAGCAGGTCTCGCCAACGTCCAGTGAAGTGTTGCTTTCTAGGCTGGCCCATCACCTTTATTTTATTAACTACACTGTTACTTCCAAGAACATCTACATATTTTGTTTTGTTTTGAGAAGGTACTTTATACTGTATTATATCAGGTGTAGGATTTCTTGAAACATGGTACATTTACAGGTGTACGTTTAGTAATGATAGTTTGTATAAATGTTCTTTACTCGTCTATGGGGTGCTGGTGTGGTGTGGTGCTGGTGTGGTGTGGTGCTGGTGTGGTGTGGTGCTGGTGTGGTGTGGTGCTGGTGCTGGTGCTGGTGTGGTGCTGGTGTGGTGTGGTGCTGGTGTAGTGTGGTGCTGGTGTAGTGTGGTGCTGGTGTAGTGTGGTGCTGGTGTAGTGTGGTGCTGGTGTGGTGTAGTGTGGTGCTGGTGTGGTGCTGGTGTGGTGCTGGTGCTGGTGTGGTGCTGGTGTAGTGTGGTGCTGGTGTGGTGTGGTGCTGGTGTAGTGTGGTGCTAGTGTGGTGTAGTGTGGTGCTGGTGTGGTGGGGTGCTGGTGTAGTGTGGTGCTGGTGTGGTGTGGTGCTGGTGCTGGTGTGGTGCTGGTGTGGTGTGGTGCTGGTGTAGTGTGGTGCTGGTGTAGTGTGGTGCTGGTGTAGTGTGGTGCTGGTGTAGTGTGGTGCTGGTGTAGTGTGGTGCTGGTGTAGTGTGGTGCTGGTGTAGTGTGGTGCTGGTGTGGTGTAGTGTGGTGCTGGTGTGGTGCTGGTGTGGTGTGGTGCTGGTGTGGTGTAGTGTGGTGCTGGTGTGGTGTGGTGCTGGTGTGGTGTGGTGCTGGTGTGGTGTGGTGCTGGTGTGGTGTGGTGCTGGTGTGGTGTGGTGCTGGTGTGGTGTGGTGTTGGTGTGGTGTAGTGCTGGTGTAGTGTGGTGCTGGTGTAGTGTAGTGCTGGTGTAGTGTGATGCTGGTGTGGTGTAGTGTGGTGCTGGTGTGGTGTGGTGCTGGCGTGGTGTGGTGCTGGTGTGGTGTGGTGTGGTGCTGGTGTAGTGTGGTGCTGGTGTGGTGTAGTGTGGTGCTGGTGTGGTGCTGGTGTGGTGTGGTGCTGGTGTGGTGTAGTGTGGTGCTGGTGTGGTGTGGTGCTGGTGTGGTGTGGTGCTGGTGTAGTGTGGTGCTGGTGTGGTGTGGTGCTGGTGTGGTGTGGTGCTGGTGTAGTGTGGTGCTGGTGTAGTATGGTGCTGGTGTTGTGTGGTGCTGGGGGGTACGGGGTGTCAGGGGGGGGGGGGGGGTACGGGGTGTCAGGCATTGGTAGCACCTTTGGTAAGGATGGCTCTCATGTCCTTTCAGGACCCATCCCCCACTGGTCCAAGTCTGACACCCAGCTCGTGCCTGTGGCTCCTAGTAGCTGTCAGCATGCGACAGCGGCCACCCCCCGGGCAACAGCTGTGAGAGGCTGGCTAAACCAGGCATGGGTATCCGATTTGGTGTCAAACCAAGAGGTAAACTAGGGTATGCCTACCCAGCATGTGAAGACAGGATTCGGCAGACTGCGCGGAAGAAATCATTCCTGATTCAACGGGCAAGACGGCGTTTACCTGCAAAGCGTTGTAGAACGTAATGAGCACGGCAAGGCACGTAGAGCGCCCTGGTCATCCACTGCACCTGTATTCGTCTCCAATCGTCTCGACTTGTCTTGCCACTGGACTCAGATGGACACAGGCGAGAGAGTGAGGTCGACGAATTGCGCAACTCTTCCTCACTTTAATCCAAGTCATCGCGCAAGTCTTTCTTCATCCAACGTTCAACGGTGCTGGTGAAGTGTGGTGCTGGTGAAGTGTGGTATGGTGCTGGTGTAGTGTGGTGCTGGTGTAATGTGGTATGGTGATGGTGTAGTGTGGTGCTGGTGTAGGGTGGTGCTGGTGTAGTGTGGTGCTGGTGAAGTGTGGTACTGGTGTAGTGTGGTGCTGGTGTGGTGTGGTGCTGGTGTGGTGTGGTGCTGGTGTGTTGTGGTGTGGTGCTGGTGTAGTGTGGTGCTGGTGTAGTGTGGTGCTGGTGTGGTGTGATGCTGGTGTGGTGTGGTGCTGGTGTGGTGTGGTGCTGGTGTAGTGTGGTGCTGGTGTAGTGTGGTGCTGGTGTAGTGTGGTGCTGGTGTAGTGTGGTGCTGGTGTGGTGTGGTGCTGGTGTAGTGTGGTGTGGTGTGGTGTGGTGCTGGTGTAGTGTGGTGCTGGTGTGGTGTGGTTCTGGTGTAGTGTAGAGCTGGTGTGGTGTTGTGTGGTGCTGGCGTGGTGTGGTGTTGGTGTGGTGTGGTGCTTGTGTGGTGTGGTGCTGGTGTGGTGTGGGGCTGGTGTGGTGTGGTTCTGGTGTGGTGTGGTGCTGATGTAGTGTGGTGCTGGAGTAGTGTGGTGCTGGTGTAGTGTGGTGCTGGTGTGGTGTGGTGCTGGTGTGGTGTGGTGCTGGTGTAGTGTGGTGCTGATGTAGTGTGGTGCGTGTGTGGTGTGGTGCTGGTGTGGTGTGGTGCTGGTGTAGTGTGGTGCTGGTGTGGTGTGGTGCTGGTGTAGTGTGGTGCTGGTGTAGTGTGGTGCTGGTGTAGTGTGGTGCTGGTGTGGTGTGGTGCTGGTGTGGTGCTGGTGTGGTGTGGTGCTGGTGTGGTGTGGTGTGGTGCTGGTGTAGTGTGGTGCTGGTGTAGTGTGGTGCTGGTGTAGTGTGGTGCTGGTGTAGTGTGGTGCTGGTGAAGTGTGGTGCTGGTGAAGTGTGGTGCTGGTGTAGTGTGGTATGGTGCTGGTATGGTGTGGTGCTGGTGTAGTGTGGTGCTGGTGTAGTGTGGTGCTGGTATGGTGTGGTGCTGGTATGGTGTGGTGCTGGTGTAGTGTGGTGCTGGTGTAGTGTGGTGCTGGTGTGTGTGGTGTGATGGTGTATTGTGGTGCTGGTGTGGTGCTGGTGTGGTGTGGTGCTGGTGTGGTGTGGTGCTGGTGTAGTGTGGTGCTGGTGTAGTATGGTGCTGGTGTAGTGTGGTGCTGGTGTGGTGTGGTGCTGGTGTGGTGTGGTGCTGGTGTGGTGTGGTGCTGGTGTAGTGTGGTGCTGGTGTAGTGTGGTGCTGGTGTGATGTGATGCTGGTGTGGTGTGGTGCTGGTGTGGTGTGGTGCTGGTGTGGTGCTGGTGTGGTGCTGGTGTGATGTGATGCTGGTGTGGTGTGGTGCTGGTGTGGTGTGGTGCTGGTGTGGAATGGTGCTGGTGTGGTGTGGTGCGGGTGTGGTGTGGTGCTGGTGTGGTGTGGTGCTGGTGTGGTGTGGTGCTGGTGTAGTGTGGTGCTGGTGTGGTGTGATGCTGGTGTGGTGTGGTGCTGGTGTGGTGTGGTGCTGGTGTGGTGTGGTGCTGGTGTACT
>JACEFZ010011350.1:12500-20000 GCA_014155875.1 Cepaea nemoralis | reverse complement strand
ATTGCCTAGAAACCTATAGCATTTGTAAAGAACACGTCTACTCTCTAATCGTCTCCAGTCGGGTCTGTCCACACGCTACACATTGCGTGGTCAAGCACGGACGCTGTCTCCTCCGTGCATTAGCGAGTCTTGCGTGCATAGAGTCCCAAGCACGCTGGCTCGTGAACTTGAGTAACCGGGTACTCCACGGTTACTCGTAAGGCCAAGCTTCCCAATGGCTTGGGGAAGCCCTCGCTCAACTGTCCTTATTGCTCCCTTGGTTGACACAAATGTGTCCCCTTGTGAAGCTATTTATAGCGCTGGTGTCTCTCCTGTCTGGTGTCTCCCTACTAGACTTGTCTTAACTCTTATAAACTCTCTAAACCCTTATTGGAGATTATGACAGGCTCCCCTCCTCTCTGTGAAGTGTTACACCCCTTTAACTCATGTTTGTAACACGTATGGTCACAAAGAAAAATTGGATGTCCAATTTTGTCAGAGATCCAATAAGTTGTAAATCTCTCGTTTGGGGATAGAACAACTGTCTTCTTCCTTTACTCACACTGTTCTATCTTTTCACTCTGCTAATTGAGTAGCCCTTGTATCAGTATAGTTGGTTCTATAGATATCTTTGGGAATTGTTTTGACCCGGATCCGTTGTCTTATGACTTATGACCTGGCTTCCGTCGTTTGACCCTATGTCTTTTGTTTTTCACCCCTTGACTTATGTCTCGACCTGTCCTCATATTGCCCGAAATGACAACCCAAATACAAGTTGACTCTGCTATGAGTGCAACACATGAGCATATAATGTTCATGTTCCCATTAATATCCCCTCCAACTCATATACATACAGTTCTACTCTTCACCTTCTCGCTTCCGCTCGTGAAAAGCTATTTTCAATGTTACATTAAGGGTTTTAAGAAGTTATTGTGTCCCCTGATTTTAAGTTGTTGTTCTTTGAAACAAATAGTGTGTGCAACTTTTATGTGTTTGTTTTCCTGTTTGTTTGCGTGTTTTCTAATAAACTACAGTGTACTTAACTTGCTAACCTGTGTATGCGTTAGTGTATTAAATGTGTGTATTCCTTCGAGCGCCGTAAATCGGTTTATTGTGGTTACAAATGTTTGTTATTTTTATTTATAACCACAACTCCGCTTCAAGATGCTCAAAGTATATTCCCTATCTAATCTATTAAAGTATGGCAGTAACACACATAAAAACTTGACAACACATTGGTTACACAGATGACACAGACAAGTCACAACAAGACGTTTTCAGCGGTGAAAAAATTTGCCGCTACCTTTCTCTCTCTCTCTCTCTCTCTCTCTCTCTCTCTCTCTCTCTCTCTCTCTCTCTCTCTCTCTCTCTCTCTCTCTCTCTCTCTCTCTCTCTCTCTTTCCATGTTTACTAATTTTCACATTCTCTTCTCTCATTTATACCTCTTTTATACATCTTTCATTCACTTTCATACCCTCGCTTTGCTAAAACATTAATTCGTCATTAAAATATGGTTCATAGCATCAATTAAATGAACATTACATATTTACAATAAATGATTGGCTGAATTATAAAAGTATTCACGCCAAATGACTGTGCGTTTTGCTTGCACGTGTCATGTCTATACAAAATATACACGGTTGTGAGGATGGTTTGTCACCGATGCTGTAATAGTAACTAACATAATTTGGTGTGCTGTTTTAAATTATCCTAAGGGAAATAATCTAACTAATTAATTTCATTTAAGAGAATTGAGTTAACTACCTTAAAGTGTTATTTGTAAATGAAATGATGTTAATTCCTAAATGGTTGGGTTAGTTTAGAAATGATATTTTAGATAAATGAATTTATAAATGATTATGATTATGCGGTGATAAACTAATGTAATATCTAACAATTGTATTTCTATCATTGGTGTTACATTAAATGGTTTATTAACTAATTGATGGTGATTTCTAACTACCACATGGCATAAAGAAAGTTATATATGCATTTGAACATTTTGCAATTCAATTATTCATAGAAAAATGAAGTTATGTGTACCGTTAATAAAATAATAATAATATATATATCACAGTTACATTTCTATATCTAATTACACTAACTGAAGTCCCCCTTTCAGGTGTGAAGATGGAGCAATGTTCTTTGTAGACTATTCCTATAACATAGATCATTTCGCCAAAGTCTTCTATGCTCTCCTTCATGGATAGTGTATAAATATAGTTCCCTACTAACTTATGTAGATCCAGAGCTAACACTTCAACGTTAATATAGCTTATGTGTGTGTCAGCGCATGTTACTTTTGCGTCTGTTTGTTTTACTCTTCATGGCACTGTTACTTTAACACAGTTTACATGTTTGGCGATGATAACGCACTTGCAGTGTATCTTAATCACCACATACGGCACTGATTTACTTAACATTTACAGTGTTACTGTTTCTGGTGATCTCTGGTCGATCCTCTTCCTGCAAATCAGGTATTTCAATGGTTGACGGTCGACTCAAAGTGTCTGCCAAGAGTTCAATCTTCCCTTTAAATGCTTGGATAGGTAAATGTGATAGTTCTGCAGAATCAAAGCCCATCCTGTAGACTCTGTTATTATGGGGAATGCCAGACTGCATCACAGACAACGGAGAATTGTCGGTGTCGATCACAAACTGTGCTCCTGCCAAAAATCTATGAAATTTCTTAACACAATAGATTACGCTGAGGCCCTCCAATTCTGATGCTGAGTATCTGGATTCAGCAGGGCTAATTTTCCGACTTACGTACATTACTGGGTGGAACTTCCCTTCGTAGAACTGTCCTAGTATCCCAGATATGGAGATAGCACTCGCATCTGTACGTAAAAAATAGGTAAGGTTTGGATTAGGCAAACGGAGGATAGGTGGAACGCTAAATAGGTATTTCAGTTTTGATAACGCGCTAATTAATCCTGCATCTTGTACAGATAATTTAGCCGAAGCTTTTAAGATGTTAGAAAAAACACTGGTGATTTCCGCCAGATTTGGAATAAATTTACTATAGTAGTTTACCAGACCCAGTAAACTTCGGACCTGTTTCTTGGTCGTTGGCATTGTCAAATTCAGAATCTTGGTGACGATTCTGTCATCTGTTCTTAATTGGCCCCTGCAGATGGTATGACCTAGGAAGTCAATCTGTTTCCATGCCCAACTCTACTTTAGTAGGCTTGACTGTAAGCCCAAATACTCGCAACCTGTCGAAGACTTGTCGTAGTTTCAGTAGGTGTGATGTCCAGTCTTCCGTATGAATACATATGTCATCTATATATGTAGAAATATTGGTCATCCCATGGAGAAGATCCCTAGTTAGACGGACGAAAGTTGCTGGAGCGTTACGAAGGCCAAAAGGAAGAAAGCGCCACTCATATAGACCTAAAGGAGTGGAGAAAGCTGTTAAAGGAATAGAATTTAATTGCATCGGGACCTGCCAATAACCTTTCGTGCTAAATATGCGAGATGTAGACATGTCCAAGATCAAATCCTCGCATGCTGGGATTGGTTCAGCATCAATTTTGGTTATTTTGTTTAAACGGCGATAATCGACACAGAGTCGAATAGTTGAGTCCTTTTTGGCGACAAGGACGATAGGGAAAGAATACTCTGACTGGGATTTCTGAATAATTCCACTCGACTCGAGAGATAGTAGTTCTTTGTCGAGGTTCGACCTATAGTTTAGAGGGATGGAATAAGGTCGACACTTTATTGGAGTGTTGTCAGTCAGAATAATAGAATGTTCTATTCTGTCTGTCTTTCCTGGGATGTCGGAGAAAATGTCTCTGTATTCCGTCACTAACTCTAACATCTGTCGTCGTTGATCGTCTGTAAGTTTGGTTTCTATCTTTATGCTGTCAATGGTCGCAGTCGTGTCTACAGTAGGGACTGGTAATTCCATCTCGTCTTCGTCTGTCTCGTTCAATACTGTTGTGGTACTAGCTGCGTGTGCTGTTACCTGGCTAAGTGTGTTTGCGTTGTCACTGTCGTGTGTCGCCCTACCTAGTGAAGTTGTGTTATGTACGTCTGTCGTCCGATTGCTTGGTGTTGGTGCATCTTGTTCGTCTGTCTGTTGTTCTTGTCGTGAAAAGTATGGTTTCAGCATGTTGATATGAAATATCTTTAATTTTCCTTTTATCGATATTTCATAATCGACATCTGATATTTTACGTTCAACGTTGAATGGCCCTTGCCAAGATGTTAGTAACAAATTACGTTTATCAGGTAGTAGAAGCAAAACCTTCTGATTTGGTTCAAGGTGTATAGTTTTAGCACCCTTATTTGCATAGTCGCGGTTTCCTTTGCTCGACGCCTGCTTTAGGGGTCCAGCAATATCGACCGTTACAGACTCGTATGGTCTAGATGCTAATAATGACCGTTGAACTTCGGCCGTCACATGCTTTCCCTTTCGTACAAGATGTTGACAAATAGTACATGAACGACAGAAAATTTTTATGTCAGAACAGAATTTAGGCCAGTAGAAGTGTGACAAAATTCTGGCTCTCGTTTTATCATAGGCCAAATGTCCAGCAAACGGTGACTCATGTGCGATTTTTAGCACATTTTGTCGGTATGTTACAGGTAACACCGTCTGCTGAATTTCATGGTTATTATTTGTGTAATAACGCATGAGAATTCCGTTATGTTTTCTAAAATACCAAGATGCATTTTTAGTCACTTTCGCTCGCTCACCTAACAATTTAAAATAAGGTGCGATAGTTTGGTCGGTGCTTTGTGCCTCGATAAATTTCTGTCGAGTAGTGTTGGTATCGGCACCGCTGGGTGTTAATAGCTGTAGCATTTCATTTTGTAAGTCAGTATAGTGTGTTAGTGTGTCTGACATTGTTACAGCATTAGCCATGTGTGTATGTTTCCAGGCTCTTATGTTGTCGTCTGTACATTGTTTTAATGTATCTAGGCATCATAAAATGAGATCCGTGCATGGATCTTGCAGGATTGCGCAAGTAAATGTGCCGGTAAGGAACGGGGTATTGATATGCGCTTTTGCCAGTGGGTATTTCTCAATGGTTCCAGAGAAAGTACGGCATTTGACAAATTCACCCGTGTAATCTTCTGGTCTAACAAGTTCTTTCCTTAAACCCAGTAGAGTGCTTCCGCTATCAATTAAACATTGGCATGGTTGATCATTGACCAGTGCATCGTAGAACTTAAGTTTACCTCTGGAGGCACTAGCTGCGTTAGCATCTTCATTGGAACATGGTATTACGTGCCCACATTTCAATTTACCATCCGCATGAAACTGGTGACATATGTCACATTTCTTAAAGTCTAATATGTCTGTTACCACTGCTACACTCTCACATTCACTCGTTGGCAACACATTCACAAGTTCCGAATCAATGTCACTCTCATCGTCTGATGACGTATCGATGAGTGCTGCATTATTTGCCTTCATTCGTTGTCTACCAAGACACTTACTACTATAGTGGCCATAGCTGGAACAAAAGTAACATTTAACAGCACGTTTAAATGACGTTCTTCTGCTTTCTTGCTTCTTTAACACTGCTTCTAAGTGTGACGGATATGCGGGGTTTTTATCACACATAGAGTCGCTAGGATGAAACAACCTACAATATCCACATCGAGGTGGCTTCTGGTATGATTTGTCTTTCTTACGGTAATCTTTCTGATTGTAAGATCTATCGGGTACCTTATTTGCAAAAGCGGTGATTTCTGTATCATGTGTTGTAGATTTAAATATATCCCGATTAGATGAAAAATATGCTGACCCCCGTTTTTCTAATTGCTGAATGGATTCAATATCTGACTGTTGGAGAAACTTCGCAAAAGGGGTAGGAACGGTAGATATCACCTTGTCCATTACCATCAGATCTTCTAATTTTTCATAGTTGTTACCCACTTTCGCCGCGCTAGTCCACTTTTTAAATGTGCTCTGCACGTTAGAGATGTAGTCTAAAAAGGTTTCAGTTGCTTTTGGCTTAATTTGGGAGAACTGAATTTGGTACCCAGTGGCGTCTAAAAGAAAGTGTTGCATGATCCTATCGTGAATGTACTGATAATTGTTCCTTAGCTATGTAGGTATGTATTCTATTACTTTTAACGGCTCCCCACTGAGGTTTCTCATGTAGATCATTGCCCAGCCATCCAAAGGTATTTTCTGAGTCTTTAATTGGAATTCTATATTCTCAGTCCATGCGCTAATTGAATCCCCTACGCTATATGGTTTGATAAGGCCTTTATACTTACTAAATTTGTTCTGTTCTTCTTGGCTCTTTTGTTTGCTAGAGGCTATCTGTATGTTTGAATCTACCTCCATTTCCTTCATCTTTAATTGGTAGTTTCCTCGACCTCTTTCATTTCTTTTTGATGCTGCCTTTTTAATGCTCTTTCGTCTCTCTCTAGAGCAGCTTTTCTCTCTGTTTCTTCCCTCTGTCGAGCAGTTTCCTCTTTCTGTCGAGCTCCTTCTTCTTTGTATTTTTGGTCTACCCATTTCTCTAATTTTTCACCAGTATGGCCCATTTCCTTGCCTGCCTGGATACAATCACTTAGTGACGCCATTTTGTGGCTTTATGTTAGTTCAAAATGATATGACATTAATATTCACACAATGGTTTGTAATTATGTGTTAGTAAATATACATCTTTACTGAAAAAGAAGATGCATGATTAATTTAGAGCATACCAAAATATTCTGAAAATATACTCATCTAATTCTTTGGAAAATACGGTTCTTGGGATGTTCCACCGCTGTCTTCCACACTCACAAAATGATTGACTTGAGAACACAATGGATGCTTCTGTTTAGTAGAGCATCAAAAATTTAGACACATGCATATGTTGTAAATACATGTTTATCTTTCATGCGGCTGATGAATGAAAAATGCGATAGATAATGATAAATGGTGAATGAACGGTATGATAGTCTGAATGATTGTCATGATTCGTAAGATGATTCGTCGTATGACAGTCGATGTCGTCTTGTCTTCACTTTCTGACTAGTTTGTTATAACTTCGTTCTAAGGCTTCAGTTCAGTAGCTAATCTATTTACTGAATATGAAGAATGGTGACATTGATGGCTGTATCATACAAAATGAAATGTACACGATGGTTTGCTTGATAATATAAACTGATGATTGTATACATTTTCATTACTTTCCGTAGAATAACACACTTTCTCACTTAATTTTCGTAGAATCTCACAATTTGTAATTTAATTTTGCTTCATTGTGGTTCAAGCTCCACAAATGGTATGATCGTAATAATTCACAAGAGAAAATTATTTCTGCCATATATGCAAACAAATTTACATTTCTTTCAAATAATTTAACACAGCAATGATGTTGAATCGTGCTTGTTGACGATGGTTCAGAACTTTCTGATACCAATAACTTGTTGACGTTGGTTAAGTGTCTTCTGACACCAATTGGGGTCCTGCCTGTCAGCAACTTGCTTGCGACAGGTCTTTTAGGACTCCCCTACTTTTGCACCGCACGAAATAACAACTCGTGTCATTTGCAAAAGGAA
>JACEFZ010011350.1:0-7500 GCA_014155875.1 Cepaea nemoralis | reverse complement strand
CGCATTTCACAATCCCGACATAACGAGTTCGAAATCAACCACATGCCATTTGGGAGCGGGTCATTTTGCGTTGATTTTAATGGTTTGAGCGACGGCCTTCTTGAGAGCAAACTACCAAAAGTACAATTGCCTAGAAAATCACAGACAATAAATGCTGGAGTTGATTGTCACGTTCTGTAAAGGACATGCACCTAACTGTAATGATACATTTGTGAGTTCAGGTGTATGATATACCTGGCTAGTGAGACATAGGTGTTGGTTCAGGGGGATGTATACCTGGCTAGTGGCGATCATAGTTGTTGGTCCAGTGTATGATATACCTGGCTAGTGGTGACATAGTTGTTGGTCCAGTTGTATGGTATACCTGGCTAGTGGTGACATAGTTGTTGGTTCAGTTGTTATGATATACCTGGCTAGTGGTGACATAGTTGTGGTTCAGTTGTATGATATACCTGGCTAGTGGTGACATAGTTGTTGTCCAGTTGTATGATACCTGGCTAGTGAGGACACTAGTTGTTGTTCAGGTTGTATGATATACCTGGCTAGTGTGACATAGTTGTTGGTTCAGGTGTATGATAGTACTGGCTAGTGATGACATAGTTGTTGGTCAGGTGTATGCTTAGAACCTGGCTAGTGATGACATAATTGTTGGTTGAGATGTATGACAGCTGACATAGTTGTTGTTTCAGGTGTATGAAAGACCTGACTAATGTTGACATAGTTGTTGGTTCAGTGAATGATAGACCTGACTAGTGATGACATAGTTGTTGGCTCAGGTGTATGATATACCTGGCTAGTGATGACATAGTTGTTGGTTGTTGGTTCAGGTGTATGATATACCTGGCTAGTGATGATATAGTTGTTGGTTCAGGTTATGATATACCTGCCTAGTGATGACATAGTTGTTGGTTCAGGTGTATAATATACCTGGCTAGTGATGACATTAGTGTTGGTTTCAGATGTATGATAGACCTGGCTAGTGATGACATAGTTGTTGGTTCAGTGAATGATAGACCTGACTAGTGATGACATAGTTGTTTATTCAGGTGAAAGATAGACCTGGCGAGTGATGACATATTTTGGGCAGCATTGGTGTGACAAACTAACCCTAAAGGTAACATTCAGGCACCAGGAACTCTCACCTTCCACGTCAATAACCAACAGAGATTCAGGACTCCTTCAAGCGATATCTTCGGCACGTCGATCCACTGAGGTGATTTGAAGCAGAGCTAGATCGACTCCATGTTCTTTGTTTTTGTTTCAGATGCTGAAATAATGGCAAGAGGATAATAATAATATCATTTTTATAACGTCTCTGGTGTTTGCATTTATTATTAAATGTATTTATTGTTTTATGAATTTGGTTATTGTGTGGTCTTGGTACAAATGCTACAATGTTGTCGCTTTCAGTAAATACAGATTTTACTAAAAGTGTATGTAAAAAGGTAATAGCACGGTAGATATGGTATTGGTATTGGTACCCGTGACGGTATAGACGCTAGACTCTAACCTGTTGGTCATGGGTTCGAATCCGTATAGTGGCAGATATTTAAAATTGACCTGGGATCTCTAGTGGACCCAGCCTAAAATTGGTACCATAAAATACTGTGGGAAGTAAAGGCGGTGGAGTGATAATGACGACATAACCCACCCCGTGCCAATTCGATTGGTCTATACAAATATGGGTATAGCACTATACCGGCGTTGTAGCGAAGAGGTTCCGAGCGCGATTCGCAATTCCGCATACGGCATTCGAAATACAGTTTTGTGCGCCGTGCGCTGGTTTTCATACAATGGTGTGAGCGCAGGTCTTTCAGAAAACTATGGCAAACTAGTGAACGCAAGTGCTGGTATAGTAATCACAAACAGCCACAAAATGCTGGGGTTGACTGTGACGTCCTGTAAAGGACATGCAACTAGCTTTACCATGACTGGAGCTCGGAGAGATTAATCACACAATTGTCACACTGTCAGACAAGAGAGATGAACGCAAACACCTTTATACCGTGAGTTGGGCTCCGAGAAATTAGACTGGCAAATGTAACACTGAGATACAAGAGAAATGAACTAAATCAAGTTAACCAAATGTTTGCTAAGGAGAAATTAATCACACGAATGTGACAGTGTCAGACAAGAGCAATTAGTGCAACCAGGATGTACCGTGACTAGTTAGTTAGTCTTTCCTCTTGAGCCTAAGGCGGCGCATAGGGCAGAAGTCCTGTCTCTCCATGCCTGGCGGTTCGCTGCTATCTGTTGTAGATCTTGGATATTTACTTGGCCATTGAATGAGCCTTCTCTAATGATGGTTCTACGCAGGGTCTCTCTTGGTCTTCCCCGTTTTCTTTTCCCTACCGGTGACCATATGAGGGCTTGGTAGGGGAGTCTTGTCTTGTCCATTCTGAGTACATGGCCGATGTAGTTCCAACGGCGTCTTCTTATGAAATTGGATACTGTATCTTGCTTAGTCTCTTGTCTTATTTGCGAATTGGTTCTGAAGTCTGTCCAGTGGATGTTTAGAAGTCTTCTAAGACATTTGTTCTCAAAATTGTCTAATTTTTTATCTAAAGCTACCGTTGATTTCCAACTTTCACATCCATACGTTAACACTGGAATCACACAAGAGTTGAAGATTTTAAGTTTTGTGTGTTTGCTGAGTGTCTTTGACTTCCAGATGTTTGACAGTTTATTGAAGGCACTAGATGCCAGTGCGATTCTAGATGATATTTCTGGTGTTGAGTCCCCTGTGGATGTCATTTTGCTTCCTAGGTATGTGAAGCTGTTGACTTTTTCAAGAACGTAGCTGTTCAATTTGGTCTCATCTGAACTGTTGGTAAGATCAATAGTCTTTGTTTTTGTGGTGTTAATTTGGAGACCAATTTGCCCTGAAACATTTTGGAGGTGGTTTATTTTCTCTTGGGCATCCGGATGTGTTGAACTCAAAAGCACTATGTCGTCGGCAAAGTCCAGGTCTTCTAGAATTTTGTCAACCCAATGGATACCCATATTTGTGTTGCTTGTGCATTTGCGCATGACCCAATCGATAGCTATTCCAAAAAGCATCGGTGATAAGACACAACCCTGTTTCACTCCTGTTTCGACTGAGAACCAGTCAGAGTTGCCTGTTTCTGTTCTTACGCAGCAACGTGTCTCTTTGTAGAAAGATTTTATGACGTTGGTATATTTGGTAGGAAAACCATAGATGTTAAGTAGATTCCAAAGTGAAGGACGGTGGATGCTGTCGAAGGCTTTTTGAAAGTCGACAAAGTTTGTGATTAATTTCGACTGGAATTCTACGGAGTCTTCAATGATTATTCTGAGGGTGAAAATGTGGTCTATGCATGACCGTTTTGGTCTGAAGCCTGCTTGTTCTTCTCTGAGCCTTTCATCTATCGCCTTTTTCAATCTCTCAAGTAACATGCTACAAAAAAGTTTTCCTGGTACTGACAATAGAGTGATACCACGCCAATTATTGCAATCAGACATATCGCCCTTTTTAGGCAGTTTGAAAATTACACCATCTTTCCACTGTTGTGGTGGGGATTCGCTTTGCCAGATTTCATTGATCAGCTGTAACAAACGTTGTAAGGTGTTCTCATCTGCTGCTTTGAGCATTTCTCCTGAGATTTCATCTTCACCAACAGCTTTGTTGTTCTTCAATTTTTTGGTGGCTGCTTTAATCTCTTCCATGGTGAATGACTCGCAGGAGGCATCCAGTGGGGGCATAGTAATTTCTCCATCCAGGTTCGGAACAGTGTCAGGCTGCGGTCTATTTAATATTTCTTTGAAATGTTCTGCCCATCGTTGCTTTTGAAGGTCATCGGATAACAGTTGATTGCCTTGTTTGTCTTTGATGGGTATATTTGGTGTAGGTGAGTGATTGCATAGTTGCTTCATGATATGGAATACGGCTCTGTTGTTTCCAGTTCTGGCAGCTGCTTCGGCGTCGGAGGCCAGGCTGTGAATAAAGTTCTGTTTGTCTTTTCGTGCGCTTGATTTCACCTCTTTATCCAACATAGAGTACTTTTGCTTATGGGTTTCATATGTAGATGTGTCTTTTGCAGAAAGAAGTGTTAGTTTTGCTTGTTTTCTTTCTTGTATCTTCGTCCAGGTGTTATCGCTTAGCCACTTCTTCTTCTGTCTTTGTACGTAGCCGACTGTGTTTGTTGCAGCATTTAGCAAGGTAGTTTTTAGGAAATTCCAATTTTCTTCAATGTTGTTTTTAATATTCGCACTGCTCGATATACTTTCTTTGTTAGCATAGATGCTTTGTACCTCTGAATTGAATGCGAGTTGGTGTTCTTTAGTCAGTAGGGACTGTGAGTTTATTTTCTTAATTCTGGGTGATCTGTGCAGAGTCTTGAGCTTTATTTTTAGTTTGGCAATGCAGAGATTGTGATCACTGCCAGCATCTGCACCTCTGTAGGCTCTGACGTCTTGTACTGATGAACGGAATTTGGCATTAATGCAAAAATGGTCTATCTGATTTTTTTGTGATGCTATCAGGCGAGTTCCACGTGACTTTGTGTATATCTTTGTGCGGAAATAAAGAGTTTGCTACTATCAGATTTGCTATTTCACAGAATTCTAGTAGTCTCTCTCCGTTTTGGTTCATATCCCCTAAGCCGTGAATTCCCATATATCTCTCAACACCCTTATTGTCAGACCCTATCTTGGCATTGAAATCACCCATTACAACAACAATGTCGTGCTTGGGAGATGAGTTGATGGTACCAATTAGTTGTTCATAGAAATTATCTTTGTTGATGTCTGTATCGTCGTTGGTAGGTGCGTAGCACTGGATGATTGTTAGCTTGAAATATTTCGTTTGGTAACGAGCTGTTATGATTCTATCATTTACTGGTTCCCAGCTGATCAGTGATCTTTCTACATTTTTTGACATGATGATAGCCACTCCGTTCGAATGATGGTTGTCGGTTCTTCCTGAATAAATTATATGTCTTTGTTCACAGTTGAGAAATGTCTTACCTGAGTCAGTCCATCTGCACTCGCTAACCCCAAGAATTTCTAGGTTGTATTCATTCATAACATTACACACCTGAGTCGTTTTCCCTGTCTGGTACATAGTTCTGACATTCCAGTAACCAATCTTGAAAGTATCCTTGGAGTTTAACATATTTGAGCGACACATTATAACATTTACTGATCTTGAAGTAACGGAAAATGATTAGTCGGATCGTCGATAAACCGTCTTAAGCCAAGCTAGAAGGAAACACGTCGAGAATATCCCGGTCCGGTTGTAACCGTTCATAACACAACACACACTTCACTACACACGTGGGTTGGATTTTAACGTTCCAATAGCCAATTTGAAATATCCTTGGAATTCAACAAATTTCAGCGAAGCAACATAACATTTAGAGCCAGAAATCTGGTTCTGAAACAACGGGAAATTTTACGATGGTGGTTTGTCGGACCGCCGATCAACCGTTCTAAGCCGAGCTAGAAAGAAACACGTCTCGCCATCTTGACCTAAACCGGAAACCTGACCTAAAACCGGAAACCGTGACTAGGACTCGGAGAAATTAATCACATAAATGTGACACTGGTAGACAAAAGAAATGAGTGCAATCAGCTTTACAAGATTAGAGCTCGGAGAAATTAATCACACGAATGTGACACTGGTAGACAAGAGAAATTAGCGCTATCAGCTTTCCCATAACTATGTCTCGGAGAAATAATCACATAAATGTGACACTGGTAGATAAGAGAATTGAACTAAACCAGGTTAACCAACTGTTAGCAAAGGAGAAATTAATAACACGAATATGACACTGTCAGACATGAGACATTAGGGCAACCTGCTTTACTATGACTGGGGCTCGGATAAATTAATAACATAAATGTGACACTGGTAGACAAGAGAAATTGTTACTTTTGCTTTCTTTCACCCCAAACAAACTTTGCGAGCTATATTTAGAGTCACCGGCTATATTTAGCGCCGACGGTGATCTCCTCTGTGTTCGGCTGGAGTGCGTGTCAGTGCGTTTCAATTGCCCCACACCACAGTGTTGTTTCTTTGGGCTTTGGCAACCGTTTCTGTGTGTGAGTGTCTGTCTCCCCTTCGATCCTCATTTGCATCGGTCCTGCAATCACTTTCCGGTTAGGGTTAGGGTTGTAGGGTTCGGGTTAGGGTGTGTGTACCCTACCCCTAACCTAACCGGAAAGTGAAAGAATAGCGCACCACCACCGCCACATAGAATTGCGCACCGAGCTATAGCGCAACACACGGAAACCCCCTGGATGTTCGGCGCAACACAGGGAACCCCTGGATGTGACGTCATACCCTGGGATTCCCTTTTGTTTGGGTGAAAGAAAGCAAAAGTACCGAGAAATTAATTAAATCGAGTTAACCAAATATTTGCCAAGGAGAAATTAATCACACACATGTGACACTGAGATACAAGAGAAATTAGTGCAGCCAGCTTTACCATGACTAGGGCTCGGAGAAATTAATCACATAAATTGACACTGGTAGATAAGAGAATTGAACTAAAACCCGGTTAACCAAATGTTTGCAAAGGAGAAATTTAAAACACGAATGTAATACTGTCAGACAAGATATATTAGCTTAACCAGCTTTACCATGACTGGGGCTAGGAGAAATTAATCTCATAAATGTGACACTGGTAGACAAGAGAAAAGATCGCAATGAGCTTTACAATGATTGGGGGTCGAATAAATTAATCACACAAATGTGACGCTGGCTGACAAGAGAAATAACTAAAACCCAAAATTACCAAATGTTTTCCAAGGAGAAATTAATCACACAAATTAATTCACAAAAGGATTAATGACATCACTAAAAAAAAAAAACAAAAACCAAAGATGGCAAAAACATAACAGAAAAACATCAGATTTTACATGTGTGGTCAGAATATGTGAAAGACCGTTATGATGATTCAAGAGAAGAACAGTATGACATTCGGAATAATAATGAAGGACTATCAATTTTTTAAAATGGAAGTTCAGAATGCTCTTAACCATATGAAAACTGGCAAGACCCGGGGGCCAGATAACAACACAACAGAAATGATCACCACCCTTTAAGAATATAGACCCAGACTGCTGAACGCAATATATGTTACTTGAGATATACCTCCTGAATTATGTAATTCTATATTTATTGCAATCCCAAAGAAATCAGGAGCCTTGGAATGTGATCAACATCGAACGTTTGTTTAATGAGCCACATCAAGAAAATTTTACTAAGAATTATCATGCAAAGAATTATGAGGAAAATCAACTTGAAACAGGAGAAGAACAATGTGGGTTCGTTGAAGGGGAAGGGGACAGTAAATGCTGTTATATGCTACGAACTTACATTGAACTTTCTATAGAAGTAAACAAAGACCTACATCTTTGCTTTATTGACACACAATGGCTTTCAATAAAGTAAAACATGTCAACATGATAAAAAGCTTGTAGATCTACTCATTGGGGGGAAAGACCTTAGACTTGTAAAAAACATATATTGGGGGA
>JACEFZ010011349.1:0-15029 GCA_014155875.1 Cepaea nemoralis | reverse complement strand
TGACTTGAGTCAAGAACCAACATCACAACACTCTGGACATTCCTGTATGTGTTGTGTCCTCATCTTCGACAGCTAGTGAAGAATCCCAATATTAATAATACCAGTAGCAATCTGATTATATGTCTGTGTGGCCTTTCCTTGGGGTTCTGAGTATCGACCAGATACTCTGGCTGCATTACACCATTCTCTCCAGACGTCATGATGTATTTGTTCTTCCCCACTATACACACAATCCCAAGGGGCGCCGACCACGTCTGCATTATCATGCACCAATACCCCACCAAGTGGAGCAGACCCAGCCAATCTGTCCGCTTGCTCATTTCCCTTCCACACCAGCGTGTCCTGGGGAAAACATCCAACAGATGCCCTCTATTTTCATTTGTTAAATTGAAACCTGCTACTCTATGGAAGCATGCCTGTCTTTTAAACATAACATTACAAGCTTAAAGAAAAAAAACAAACAATGAACACTGACAGTTTCAAATTTAGTTATAGTGATGTACCAGAGAAGTATCTTATTAAGGTAACAAATAAATATACAACTCTTGTGCATGCTGGTATTGATCAATCATCACCATGCAGCATGATCCTTTGTAGAAGGTCCTTCTCAACACAGCTCACTAGAAAGACTCTATCTTTTGTCATTTCCCCTGCTGATGCATTTTCCTGCCTAAATTGTCTTTGATGTCCTGTGTATTTAATAATTTAGAAGAGAAAACCATCACACAAAAATTGATAAGAAAAGGTAATGGTTAACACTCGTCATTGAAACAAAAGCAAAATTAATACAGTCTACCTAAAAAGCCACAGCAAACAAAGCATAATTGAATGACTGAAAATATTATAAAACAATGGGATAAAGAACAAAAGCAACGAACACAAACATCTGCAGTATAATTGATACAGACAGACAAGCTAAAGAAATATTGTTGGAAGTCAAATATCAAAACATGGAATATATGAGCACAAAGCATAACTAAAGAGATATACATGAGGAAATCAAAGAAATGGCTAGCTGATAATGATAATGAAATAGTTATTCAAAACCTAGCACAAAGATGGACAGAGTATATTAGAGACCATGTCAATGATGCCATATGCAGTAGACAAGAAATACAACAAAGAAGACCTTTCAGAGATTGCAATAGATACAAACGTCAGAGGAAGACAGAGCTGTAAGAATAATTAAGTTTAAAATAAGGCAGCAATGCCTGGACATTTTAGGGTTAAAAAGCATTACAAGATGTGGGTGGTGAATGAATGGCAGATCTGTGCAATAACATATACACTTGTTTACATACCACAAGATATAGAAGGCCCCTTGATGCAAGATCAGAAATAGAAAGAGCTGTTCAGAATAATGAAATAACACAAAACAGCAGGACCTGACATATTAGAGTTGACAAGATCGAGGCATTATACACTGAACAGTTGGACTAAAATGTTGACCACATCCTTGACTTGGGGACGTAAACTACATGTACCTCTGAAGTCGGAGCATGTTCGCCTGATGGTTAGGGACACTGTTAATAGGTAAAGCTAATCCATAGGCTAAACTCAGTCATGTGCTACTAGAAGTAGTGTGTATGGACTACACTTGAGTTCAAGGTGAGCAAGCGCCAAAAATAAACAAAATAGAGGCATTAGAAGATGTTGGTGTCTAGTTGAGTTGAGTCAAGAACCGACATCACTGCACTCAGGACATTCCCATACGTGCTCAGTCCCCTCGTTCAACAGCCAACGAAGAGTCATACTACTAATCGTTCCCACCGCTATCTGATTAAATGTTCTCCTTGGTCTTCCCTCTCAGTTTTGAGATTCTTCCAGAACCCCTGCCGATCCCCCGCAATCTCATTCTTTCCACATATGGGTTCTCAATCTGTTCCTCCGCCTTCTCCAGCTGGTCCCACAAGCGCACGACCACCTCCCCTTGTCCATAGACAAGATACCACCAAGAGGTGCATTCCCTGCTAGCCTATCAGCCTGTTCATTCCCCCGTACACCCGCATGGCCAGGGCAAAATATCCATACAATTCTCACAATCTGTGACCTCTGAAGCGACGAGAGCCATTCCACACAAAACATTCCTTTCTCCACCTTGCTAGGCATATTCTTTGAATCCGTAATGAACACAACGTGTGTTGCAGTAGTCTCCTCTAGCCACCGGAATGCGACTGTTACTGCCTCCACCTCCATTCTCATGCTGGAGGTCGTAGTCTCATATGCCAGGCTCTCCTTTTTCAAGACTCGCCCATTAGCCTTTGCAATAAAGCCCCAGCCACTACGTCTGTTTCTCACCACTGACCCATCGTGTAGATGACTATGTCACCTTGATGTGTGTTGCTCTGGATCAGCTGTTGCACTTCAAACTCAGTGCGGCCCGCTGCCCATTCTCTGCACTCACGACCCAGTGTTATTATTACATTGTGCCAGTCCGTCATGTCATCCGAACTTCAATCCCACTCTCTTTCACGATTGATGGTCTCTAGATCACACACCTGACTTATAGAAAGTTCTGCCTGTACCATCCAGGACCTGCCTCGTCTATAGGTCTATGACCCTTTACCATATCCATTGCTGCATGCAGGGGTGAATCCCTGTCTGCGGCAACTCTCAGGTACCATTTGTCCTGAAGGACCCTATGCCTATCCGTCATTGTAGGTAGCGCCTAGGATATGTCTCATGCAGATAATTGGTGTGTCCTTTGTTCACCCCAGTATTAACCGCATGACAGCATTCTGTATGTGCTCCAACCTTTCAAGCTGGCTTTTTGATACTGTCAGCAGCCCCAAACCATACTCAATGACAGAAATTATTAACTGCTGAAAGAACCTGTACAGCATCCTCTGATCTACCCCGGTTGCTGCCATAGCCCTCAATGCGTTAAGTCCCCTACCAGCCTTCACCACCAAATCCTCCACATGATCCTTAAAAGACAGACACCTGCCAAAGGTGATACCCAAGCACTGGCCCTGTCTCTGCCCTGTCTGTACACCAGCACATCATCTGCAAATGTCAAGATTTTACCCACACCTGGTGTCTCTTTTTTTTTTTGCTGGTTTTTTGCGATTTTGCTGGTGTAGACATTAAAGAGCACCGGGGACAAGGCAGATCCCTGCGGCAACCCAGGTGTAATAGTACAGGGGTCAGAAGTCCAGGTACCCATGCTCAGTGCAACCTTACGCTCATAAAGGACTGCCGCAACCCATCTAACAAGGCAAGGGCAGACCTCCATGTCCAACAGTGTGTGTATTAACCGATCGTACCTAACCCTGTTATACGCATCCTCCTGGTCAAGAGCTACAGCCACTGTCTCCTGTTTATCCTGGAATCCCTTGTAGACTTCAAATGCAAAAGTTGCAGCATTGGTCCAGGTGTCTTTTCCAGGCCGGTAGCTCCCGAGTCCTTGGGGAAGCAGATTCTGACTTTCCAAATGTTGTTGGAGTCTGCGTGCTACTATCTTTTCGAGGACTTTGCTATACGTGTTTTGCAGGGTTAAGTCTGGAGTGGTCCTTACCTGGCTTTTGGAGTGGGACCAGGTAGCTATGCAGCCAATCGTGGGGTATTTCCGCCGTATTGATGCTTAGGTTGAAACAAAGAGCCATCTCCTCCAAGTCCCCATAATTTATGTTCCTCATATGGGAGTACCTCACCCCATCTGGACCTGGCGCTGTGTCTTTAGCCCGTTTCAGTACCCGTCTAATGTCCTCCACTTTAATCTCACAGTCCTCCTTCCTAGTGACCCGTGACAAGGCTTCTCTGACGTTATCTCTAATAGCCCTATCTTGCTGATCCGTCTGTTTTAAAAATCGCGCAAGTAAAGCCTCACCTTTGTCCTTGTCAGTTGTCATAGGTCGGTTGTTATCATCATAAACGGTGCCATGTGTACCAGGCCTCACCTGTCTCTTCACCTGTCGGTGCAGCCTCCAGAATTTTCCCAATGTCACATCCCCAACCGACTTCATTGATAAACTGTTCCCACTTAGTCCTCTTTGCCTCTGCTGCCTGGAGTTTTAAGTCCTGCACCTTTACTTTTGTATACCTTTCAGCCTCTTCCAATTCTGTGTCAACTGAATTGGTTGCTCTCCGCACCCTCTGCCAATTCCTTATGGCCACCCTCTTTCCCCTCCATGAATTCTCGACCTCTGGTGTCCACCGTGGTGGTTGAGTAAAGAGTCTTCTTGTTGGTTTAGATCTTCCCTGTGATCTTAGGCGCCCCAAGAGCAAAGAGTGGTCGTGATCATAACTGAATGTCCTGCTTGTCAGGGTCTCCCGGTCTCATTGCTAGCCTAGTTGGTGTACCGTCATTTAGACAACATCCGTCTCAAGCAAGGCCTCAGCAAGAGCAATACCCTGTCTGTTCTCTCCCGACCTGTCCCATTCCTTGGCGCGGGCGTTGAAGTCACCACATATCGGATACCTGGTACCTGGGGTGTCCACTGAACCTTTCAACCAGTCTCAACTCTCTCTACTTATACAAGATTCCCCACTCACATATATATTTATCAGGTTCCTGCTGTATCGGCCGATTTGTATCCGCATTCCCTGCACCTCTTTACTCTCCTGACCCCACCCATTCAAATACAGTATTGAATGCTGTAAACCGTCCTTGACCACCAGAGCCTGCCCATGTCTTCCCTGCCCAGTTGGGTTGATGTAACATGTATAGCCAGGGCATTTAAAAGAGTTCGTATTCAGTTCTTGTAACATCAGGACATCGAAATCGTAGACCAGTTTCTCCAGTATTGGTCCTCGTTGCTTCGCACTGCGGCAATTCCAATACCCAACCCGTACATTTTTTAGTCCCAAACGACCCGTTTTCTTTCTACCCCTACTTGTTGGTATTAATGGAATCGGATATCTGTGCAATGATATATATCCGGCTAGAAGTAGAAGTTAACATGACTGAATAGATAGGAGCACTCGCGCTTAAACTTCCAGTGCCTTGATGGCACTGTAGTGGGGTTGTTCCCTACATTGGTCAGTTAGACTTAGATGGTCCAATGTTTGTTCTGTGTTATAGTAATCATTCAAGGATATACAGCTCAACAGCATGGGAAGCAACAACAACAATAATAATATTGAACGCAATGGCAAACTACTGAATGTAAAATTGCCTAGTAAATCAGCCTGGTGTTGAGATTGATCGCACCACTCTAAAAAAAACAAAACATGCAATATATATATATATATACTTGTTTACATTCCACAAGAACATTTGTTAGCCAAGAAAGCAGAAACAATAGATTGCACAGAATCTAGAATGATAAGCTGAATTTGACATTCACCAAACTATTGCTCAAGATTACAGAAAAAAGAATTACAAGAAAAATCAATCAGCAAGTCAGTACAGAGTGATTTGGATTAAGAGAGAATGGCAAAGCAAGAGAGGACATTTCCTACATGGGGATGCTATTAGAGAATTACTTAGAAGTGTATATAAGGACATCGATGCATGCTGATTAAACTACACTAAAACATTTCATAGTGTATGGCACATATAATTCGTAAAAACAAGCCATTAAGATATTACATCTTGATGGCAAGGATTTTTTTCCCCCCCGCATATCCTTTACAGGACATCGCTGTCAACATCAGCATCTTTGAGCTGATTGTTGATTTCTAGGCAAGATTACGCTCAGTAGTTTGCCATTGATTTCTGAGCGACCGGCTCAAATACCCCGTATGTTACCGACGTGGAGAGAACCGCTACCAATTCTCGGGCAATGTCACGTTACTTACGAGAGTATAGGAGATTACGGAGAAAGTCGTGTAACCTCTAGACCAGAGAGACCGTCTGATGGCAAGGTGTATTATTTATATGTACACCTTCATATGTAAGTGTAAATATATTTAAAGAAAGCAGGAGTAAACTTTATTTTGTTATCTACATAGTTTGTCTCGAAAGGAGCAGCCGTAATAATTTTCTCTATTCTGCATATGATGGACACTCTCGCAACAAATATTCAGTTGTCATTTTACTAGTTCCACAGTTACATGCATCAGTATCTCCTTCCTGTCTTACAGTCATATATTTAGTCCAATAAGGAAAGATATATAAATGTTTTCAGTTTGTTTCAAGTGTGTGATTTGTGAATTAACTAGTGGCATTGTGGTGAGATGGGCTGAGAGCAGAGAACATTTTAAGTGTTTCAGTTTAGAACAATGTCCTGTGAGTTGTTTGGATCAGAATCAGTTATGGGTCAAGTACACTATCGTGATAGGAATGCTACAATGTACTGTGAGTTTGGATCAGAATGAGTTAAGAATTGAGTCCACTATCATTGTAGCACAATGTATTGTTGAGTTTTTGTGTGTGGATGAGAATGAGTTAAGTCTACTATCATTATAGTACAGTGTACTGTGAGTTGTTTATATAAAAGTGAGTTAAGTGTTGAATCCACTATCATTATAGTACAGTGTACTGTGAGTTGTTTAGATAAAAGTGGGTTAAGTATTGAATCCACTATCATTATAGTACAGTGTACTGTGAGTTGTTTAGATTAAAGTGGGTTAAGAGTTGAGTCCACTATCATTATAGTACAGTGTACTGTGAGTTGTTTATATAAAAGTGAGTTAAGTTAAGTGTTGAATCCACTATCATTATAGTACAGTGTACTGTGAGTTGTTTAGATAAAAGAGTGAAGTCAACCTGGTGTGTTATCACAGATTGTCATTGTGTTTTATTTATAGGTGGGTGATGATGATATGCAGAAGAAGAAAATCAAACTGATAGAGATGCAGAGAAAGAGGAAGGAGGAATATGAAAAGAAGAGGCTGGAAAAGGAAGCGGAAACTGCCAGAAAATTGGAGGAGAAGCAGTGAGTACACGATTCATGTCCATGTGCTGATTCATTCTTTTAAGCGACTTGGATTTTTACGCTGTTTGCTGTAGCTTGTTTATATCAATATCATCCCCATGTTCCCTGTATGGTGGCGTAGGCAGTCATGTTTCTCCACAGATCTGGGTTGTTGGTGTTCCAGGTAATTGTTATCAATTACTATGGCAGTCCAAGGTAATCCCAAGATAAAAGTTAGTTGCATATTCTTTACAGGATGTTGCAGTCAACCTCAGAAATTGTTTGGCTGTTTGTGATTTCTTGGCAAGTTTACGTTTTGTAGTTTGTCATTGCTTTCTGAATGACCGGCACTCATACCATTTAATGAAAACCAACGCAAGGCAGTCTACTGCCAAATCACCTGCTGCTGTGTTTCAAAGACGGGATTACAAATAGTACAGAGCCAGTAATGACAAGATATGTCTTAGAAACCACACTTCTGTTAGTTAGTTAGTTAATTAGTTAGTTAGTCGTGGTTCCAACTTCATGGCAACGGGTCATCCCCATATTGCTCCGTTCCTGTGCCAGTGAATATCACACAACATGCTCCTCACTGCCCAATGTGAACAATGGAACAGACAGGAGTATCGGCAAGCCAACAGCCCGCACAGGTACACTGTGCATAATGCCGCTGCCAGAATGCCAACACAAAAGTCCTCCATGAAAACTACAGTTCATCGTCAATGGAAACAGCAGTCGCCAGAAAGACTTCAGTGACCTGGGTTTTATCCCACATGGCTCGGTCTCTTTCCGCAGGATAACCCGCCGAAAGCGCTGCACAAAGCACTAACGCTGTAGCTCCAGCGGCGACTCCCAGGAGTCTCCTGAAAAATGCACTCGTGAGCCAAAAAGGCAAACCAGTCAATCCAGCAACAGCCGGCCGCCATCTTTCTGAACATGCAGTTCACGCTACAAACCGAGGACAGATGTAAAGGCATTCCACGCAAAACTCACAGCTCACAGTTTCGCGCCACGCACTCACTCAGTAGCAGGGCGACGGAACCATATCCTCCTTAGTCGCCTCTTATGACGTGCATGGTAGGCAACAGTGTTACTATTCTTTGCTCCCCCGTATGGACCCCGGCAACACACGGGAGAGAAACCACACTTCTGCTTGTTTCTATATGAGATTACAAGAACGAAACAATCACTATGGTATTTGTACCATTGCTGGTGTCTGGAAAGGGTTTTTATAAGAGAATAAAGGTCACCGGTACAGGCAACCAGCACACATCTACAGGCTTTGAATTGTATGCAACCCTTGATAGATGGAAATAGCATGTTATACTGGGGATAAGAACGAATGTCCCATGATACATGAGGCTGGCATCCTAACACCTGGGATGTCTGATAATTTAGTTGACATGTTTATATTGGCTTTAATAACTTCTGCTGGGATACCATCTGGACCAGCAGATTACGTACAAGGCATATGTTTTTGTTTTGTCTAAAGTTACACCATATTTCCTATGTCTTTCTTCTCATCCTCCTCTTCTTCCTTCTCCACCTACTCCTCCAGCAGATCTACAGATTGTTGCAGTACCTTCGTGGCTAGTGATCAAGGTCTTCCACTGCTTCCTATCTTTGACATTACATACCAGGTACAAGTAATTGCTGCTGTATAAGAATGTAGTGTTAGGTCTTCACTTCTTCTCGATCAGGCCACACTGAGGTATGGTGCCCAGTTCCCTTCTTTACCTTGCGATCTTTATTGTCCAGACAGTTCTTAAAATATTCTTAATATTATCCAGTAACCAATGTTATAATGCTTGATTGCCTTTAGCTGTATATGTTGGGGGGGGGGGGGGTGGGGGGGGGGGGGGGGGGGTGGGGAATAACCCTGCAACTACCGGAGTTTGAACTCGGACCAGTATCTTGGTTCTCAAGTCCCTTAATATTTAATCTGTATCAGTTCTAGCGATACATAAGTTAGCAGTAAAGGACCCTCGTACAAGCCTTGAGATGTCTTGAGTTTATGTGCTAGCCACAAAATCAAATCAACTTTATTTTAAAAGGGTCACAAATTGGGCACGCAGGCCCACATATTGTTTTAGATCAGAAGGCACTCAATAGGTGATGTACAAGCGTTGAGATGTATTGAGTGTATGTGCTGGCCACATTTTGTTGTAGATCAGTTGGCACTCAGTGGATGATGTACAAGCCTTGAGATGTATGGAGTGTATGTGCTAACCACATATTGTTGTATGTGCTGGCCACATATTGTAGATCAGCTGGCATTCAATGGGTGATGTACAAGCCTTGAGATGTATTGAGTATATGTGCTGGCCACTTATTGTTGATCAGCTGGCACTCAATGGGTGGTGTACATACAAGCCTTGAGATGTATTAAGTATGTGCTGGCCACATATTGTTGTATGTGCTTGCCACATATTGTTGTAGATCAGCTGGCACTCAGTGGGGGATGTACAAGCTTTGACATGTATTGAGTGTATTTGCTGGCCATATATTGTTGTATATGTTGGCCACATATTGTTGTAGATCAGCTGGCACTCAGTGGGTGCTATGGTCAATGTCTCGCTGGCCCCTTTACTTCCAAGGACATTTCTGGTACCAATTTTAGGCTGGGACAACCTGAGAGCACAGATCAGTTGTAAACATTTACTGCGGTAGGGATTTGAGCACATGATCACTATGCTGACAGGCAGGTGAGCTAGTCCCTGCCAGTTAACCCCTCACCCTCCTCCACCCTTGGCCTCTTCCTGGCTGACTATTAACAATATGTTGTAGGATTTATTGCCTGGCATATTTCACTGCATCTTGTCAGGTGCATACTGCAGAGTGACATATCACATGAAGTGAGTAAATGAGTAATATTTTGGCTGAGAGACTAAATATATAGCCACTGCTATTTTGTGAATGTGGAGTATGATATCCTCACAGAAGTCTAAGATTTAACAGGAAGTCCTTCTGTTTGCCAGGCAAGAAATCGTGCAATATATTGTTTATGGTGTATATGTTTAAATTCACTCAGGGAATACATTGTTTTGACTTTACTTTCCCAGATAAATCTATGGTATCCAGTTTATAAGGCTGGGTCGATGCAGAAATTTCCAACCCTGATACAAATTGGGATCAAAGTGATGATTTCTGTGCTGTCAAGCAAATACAGTCACCATTTATTAACAGAGCCTTTTTTTTTATGTCTACAGTATATCAAAAATTATAGACTGGTCATTTACCACAAGAGCTGCGGTAGTTCAGAGTCTAACAATTAGTTAAAAAGTTAGTTGCATATCCTTTACAGGACGTCGCAGTGAACCTCAGCATTGTTTGGCTGTTTGTGATTTCTTGGCAAGTTTACTTTCAGTAGTTTGCCATTGCTTTCTGAAATACCAGGACTCATACCATTTCATAAAAACCAAAACAAGACGGTCTGCGGCCAAATTGCTAGCAGCTGTGTTTCAAGCACGGTTTGCGGGATTACGAATTGCATCCGTAACCCCTTCACCATGGCTAGCAAGTAGTTACCAATGTTGAAATGAAAAAGCCAAGACTAACATTACTACAGATCTTTGACCATTTTTCTTCATCTTTTGTGTTAGATTAAAAGCCAAGACTAACATTACTACAGATCTTTGACCATATTTCTTCATCTTTTGTGTTAGATTAAAAGAAGAGGAGCAGGAAAGGAAGAAGGCTGAAGAAAAGGCAAGACGAGAGCTGATTTTCCAGCAGTACCTCCAGAAGAAGCAGGAAGATGATGATTCCCCTGCAAAGCCCACGCCCAAAAAGCGAGACGCAAGTGCCAGCAAACAGCGACCAAAGTCAATGTTTGTGAAGAAAGCCATGACCCCAGAACCTGGTATGTCTGTGTGGTGTGGTGGGGTGTTGTTGACTGAAATATTTTGTCATGTATTTTATTTGACCAGCACTAGTCACTTTTTGGTCTCTAGGAATTAATATTATTGCTGTCGCTGTCAACTACTGTCTCTAGTACCTCGTGGCGTAGAAGGGGGTCTTGAGCCTGGGGAATTAAGTCTCTGCGAACTGTGATCTGTAATAGTAACAACATTATTTGGCTATAAAAATATTTATTAATAAATATATATTATCCTCAATGTCTACATCACACTATGAAGTTAAGGAGCCGCCACAGCGCAGTCAGTGGCTAGTACACTTGTCTGCTGGCCAGGTCTTGAGCCTGACAAATTAAGGCTGCCTGGCTAGTTCAGTCGCCGCAAACTGCGGGATTCGTTTTTTTTTTTTTTTCCCCTACAGAAAAAAATCCACACCTTACCAAGGATTCCAAGCTGAGTCTCATCATTTGGCCAGCCGCTCCTGTTTTTTAAAAATATTTTCAAAGAGAAGTCTTAAAGAAATAAAATGTGTAATGGAGAGTGATAAGGAGGACGGAATGTTAAATAAGCTTGCTTACCCAATTCTTACCCTTTGAAAATAGTTTCTTTGTTTGGTCATTCTTTGTGAGGAGACTTGTGTATTCATGAAGTTAACCAAATATGAGTGATCTTTTACAAATGAAACCCAAACTATGTGTAATAAATATCTGGCTATCTCTGATCTATCAGGAGCCCTGGCCCCTGACTCTGGGAGCAGCTCACAGGAAGATCTGACCAGCAGGGGAACTTTGAGTGGCAGGTCAACACCAAGTGTCATGTCGGGTAAGTTGCTGCAGGTCTGTCTTGTCATTCATAATGAAACCATCCAATTCTTCTTGCACCATTGTATCCTTGATGTTTGTTGGAATGTCACAAAGCACATAGTAGAATAATGCTGAGTTTCCTTGTTTGCTGCATGATTACTACAGCAGTGTTATAATAATAGACTCAAATGTCCTGACAGATCTTTATGATTTTTGTACCTGTTAAAGCGCAGTAGAGAGCACTTGCTTAGCAGTGCAGTAGTTGGGTGGTCAGTCCCCAGTTGTAATAGGATTGGATATTGTCTTGGCTAGTATGGCCTTAGGACGGACCCAGCTTTGGGAAATGGGTTCTAGATATTTTTCTGGTAAGGAAATCAGCTGATAACTCTACCTCAATTTACAATAAGGGTAGCGGTAGAACAGTGGCTAGCAAGCTTGCCTGGTGTTCATGTTTTCAAATCCTAAGCTGGGGAGATTTTTTAAGTTAATCTGTATTCCCATGTTGACCCAGCCTGAAATAAGGAGCTAGCATGATATACCCAAAATGCCTCGTGGCATCTAAAAGTCCTTTTTACACCATAACCTAGCATATGTGAAAGTGTAAAAGGTCCACCATAAGACTGTCTTCATCTTAAACTCGGCGCCTACGTTGTGCTGTGAATCTGTTGTAGGTTTCTGTTGTCTAGATGTTGTTCCTGCCAGTAAAAATCATATAGATAAATGTGCAAGATACCTGTGCATGGACTGCATCTTGAGCATTGGAACCCTATTCCATTCCTTCTTGATTTTATTATGCTATCATTTCACATTTTCCATTCATTATTGTTCTCACGAGTTCTCTGTTCCCAACCATTGCTTGTTGGCATGTTTTAATAATTTGCACATTGCATTACTCCGTTGGTTAATTATGTTTATCAATGAGGTTTTATACTGACAGAGAAGGGAATTTTAAAGTTTGCAGTCTCAGGTTGCTTTGTGTATGCTTGGAACAAATCTACAATCATATGCATGCTGCTTATTTTATGTGTATATTTTATTTTGTGTCTGATAATTACACACAAAAAAGTGACACATTCCTTCCTCAGTTTCCGCTTGGTGTTCTTGTAAAAATTAGTGTAACATTGGATTTCCCACATAAAAGAATAAATAAAGCATCATGCATATCAGCAGATCAGAAACAGATCATATTTGGATTAACATCTCTACTTAACTGTCTTTAGAGGTGCAGTTGTAGGTTCAGACCACCATCAGCTGACAAATAAAATTGAGTTGAAACTCTAGAGATATATAACTTCTTATAATCGTTGAAATCGGTACACTGTTGGAGTATTTTTCTTCTAAGAAATTAAGAAACTAAGGAACAATTTATGGTGACTGTCTCTAAAAGGTACCAGGTTTTGCAACAGTTAGGAGAAGTGAGATACTGCTGACAGCAGGGTAAAATCATTTGGAACGAATCATGATTAGATGCACATGGAAAAACAGAGCTAAATCAAGGCATTGATAATCTCCCGAACCCTTAACAAAGTAGAAGAAAGGAGAAAAGAACAATAAAGCAGACTTAAAAAATAGCAAAACCAGAACTAGTAAAGTAAGATCACATGAAAAATACACAGAAACTAATTAAGGAATTAGAAAGTGAGTAACGGTGGACAGAAGACCACATTTAGATGGCCTAGCAGGAGAGGCAGATGTAGCAGCAGCAAAGGAGAGTCTCATAGACCTTTACAGCACCACAAAGGAAAAAAAAACATTTAATCAACTGGATTGATCTTTGATATGCGGCCTGTAAAAATGGACCAATCAATGATACAAACACATCTAAAAAAAGAAATTAGAAAAAACAATAACTCCTGAAGGATAGAGAAGCTGCATGTTCAGATGGTATCCCAGTAGAAGCTATTAAAGCCACTATAAACATGTCAACTAAATTACTGCACAAATATTTACCAGGTCTAGGAGGAACACACACACAAATACCAGCAGACTGGAGAGCACACAGCTGATCCGCGACTCTGGTGATCGAGTGAGATGGCAGAACATGACCACCCACGCTTACCGGCATGGCACATGATGGATGGATGGAGAGATAGGTGTTTCGTCAAGCTGCCAAAGAAGGGGAACGTACGGAAATGTGAAAATTATAGAGTAATAATGTTATTGTCCATTATGTGGAAAAGATTAAAGAGGATCGTTCTGGAGAGATTAAGAGATGACATTGATAGACAGCTAAAGGATGAACAGGCAGGCTTCTAACCACACAGACCCTGCTCATCTCTCCCTCCCCCCCCCCTCTCTCTCTCTCTCTCTCTCTCTCTCTCTCTCTCTCTCTCTCTCTCTCACACACACACACAGATATGCATGCACACACCCACAAACAGATATTTGAAAATAATACTTTTCCCTGCAGTCATCTGTTCATCAAACTGGCTGCCATATTGGTATTAGCTTTGGCATACATTTAATTTGAGTATTGTATATTCGCTATTGCAGTCTGTATTTTAAACGTGCGTGCATCTTTTGTTTCAGAGATCACATACTTGATTATTTTGCTTTGATTATATTTCACTGTCTTTTGATTTGGATTTTGTATGCTTTGTGTGTTTTTAAGTTTGCTTCGATACCAGGTTTGTGACTGTGGCATGTTAGTGGAATTTATAGTTTGGTTTGAGGGAAAACATTTTGAACTATCTTTTGCATGGTTTTCATAAAATAAACAAAAATGAAGAGCCAAAAGGTCAACATTTAGATTAGGGACCTAGGAATTTTTGTGTGCTTTAAAAATCCTGCATGTTTTAAGAAATTTGAAGAATCTGTATGTCTACTTGTAAAGAGAAAAGAATGAAGGGTATGTGGGCTGAGGAGAGAAAGAGGAAAAATAGAAATGGAGATGACACTAGGAAAATGTAATAAATAGAAGTAGAAGTACTGTGCAGCTAGATAATGTGTAGTTAGATAGTTGTCAGATTGTCCGCACTGCACATCAAACCATTGAGTCCATAAGTGCTTGTATTCTCTCCTCAGTGTCCATGATACCATCTCTGTGTTGGTTGACTATTCTTCTTTGTCCCCCCTGCATAGGGCTCTTGTCTTATTTCATCCTCTTATGACATGATGTTTTTGCAGTCTGGTTAAGGTTGCAGATTCCCAGTCATCTCTTGATTCATTTAATGACCCTGCTTCAGTAACGGCATTCACTATATTAGCCTGGTCCATTGCTCCTTTGCTGTCCACAGTAATGTAGGTACTGGTTGCTACCTGCTATCCTGCCGACAACAAATAATATTTTAATCAGGATCCTCGCCGGTGCTACGGAGTTCGTGCACTGAGCTGAGTTTCTCCAGACTCAGGTTTGAGTTAGGAGGAGAACGGAGCACTTATGGGTTGCACCCGTGTGCCGTGATGTTGATCCATCGACTAAACTAAACTTAAACTAGTTGCTAATTGTCAGTATCTTGTCACAAAATTCAGATGAAAGATAAATGAACAATGATAAAAGTTGAAAGCTTGAAAGCACATTGTATTCATTACGGATTCAAAGAGTATGCTTAGCAAAGGGGGAAAAAACG
>JACEFZ010011348.1:0-15118 GCA_014155875.1 Cepaea nemoralis | reverse complement strand
ACGGGAAGGGGCCAATTCGTAATCCCGCATACCCGCGTTCGAAACACAGTTGCAGGCGATTTGGCAGCAAATCTTTTTGCGTTGGTTTTTACGAAATGGTATGAATGCCGGTCTTTCAGAAAGCAATGGGAAACTATTGAACGAAAACTTGCCAAGAGACCACAACAGCAAAACATGCTGGTGTTGACTGCAACGCCCTGTAAAGGATATGTAACTATTTTATTTTATTTAATACAAGGGAAATAATTACTCTTCAATCTGGCTCTAGTGAAAGTTGTAAAGGAAGGTAAAGGAGGAATGTGATATTGGAGGAACATCCAAGCTGCTTGGTTATGCAGATGATATAGATAATATAGTGGAAAATGAACAAAAGACATTAGAAATATTGACTCACTTAAAGGAAAAAGCCCAACAGATGGGGCTGGTTATCAACCAAGATAAGATAGAATATATGGTAATTTCAAGAGAAGGAATGGCTAAAAACTCTGGCCACATACAAATAGATAATATGACCATTAAAAGAACGGAAACATACAAATACCTGGGTACAATCTTCAACTGCTCCAACATCATAAGGGAAGAAATACAAACTAGAATCAATTCTGGAAATAAGATATATTATGCACCACAACATCTACTAACATCAAATGTGCTATCTCGTAACACGAAAATCACAATATACAAAACACTGATCAGACCAGTTGTGCTGTATGGCTCTGAAATCTGGAGTACAACGAAAGAAGATGAAGCCTTGTTACAAACCTTTGAAAACAAAGTTTTAAGACGCATCTTTGGACCCATTAGTGGAGAGTGGAAAAGAAGAAGTAACAAAAACATTTATGATCTGTTTAAGTCCCCGCTAATCACTGGTATCATGAAGGCTAATAGACTACAATGGATGGGGCATATAGAAAGAATGGAAGATAATAATTAATAGGGAAACAAAACTCGCTTACACTCAGGAAATAAATGACCGTAGACCCCGAGGTAGACCAAGAAGACGGTGGAGAGATAATATATATACAGACCTACAAGCACTGGGAATCAACGACTGGCAAGAGAAGGTCAACCAGAGAGACGAATGGAGACGGATTGTATCTGCAGCAAAGAACCTCAATGGCTCGGAACGCTGAAGAAGAGGAAGACAAGGGAAATAATTGCATGTAGGGTGAACATATTACGGCTTTAGCAATCAAGGGGAACAATTATAGATTTCAATATATTTGTACTGACAGCTATTTTGCAAGAGAAGAGTATATCGATTCCTGTAACAATTTTATTCATATTCTGGAAAGTACAAATTGAATGTTACCTTCATAAAAGCTATATACATTTTTGAACATTATTTGAAAATTTAGGCACCAAATTGTTGTATAATAAATATTGTTTAGTAAATTATTTATTTCTTTATCTGCTAGGCCACGTCTGCTAAACAGGGGTTAGGTTTACTCTGGTTCCTCTTCACAACGTATAAATCTTTCGCCTTCATCAGTGTTTGCCTTTATTTTTACATAAGCTTGCAACATGCAATGTAATAATAGTAGAAGTAAAAGGAGTTGGTTATCTTTTTCTCCTTGCTTATTTTTTTTTCCGTTTGGTCTTATTTGTAAGGGTTCATTCATTTTTTCGCTTCCTCTTTTTTTTAAATTTTTTTTTAACTTATTGTAAAAAGTAAACAAGCATCAGTATTAGCACAATTTTTTACAATCTTCACATTTTTGTTTCCCTTGCCACCCTTTCACCAATTTGGTTCCACTCCACCAATGTCATTACCCCCCCTCTGGGCAATGATGGTAAAGGCAGGATAAATATTTGAACCAAACCGGTGTGGGTATCAGCAAAGGCAGCAACAAACCATGAGCAAGGGGAGGGGGCACATGGGAAAGGGGTTTTGGTTTATTACTAATGATGATAATAATAATAATGACAGGAGGAGACATACTGAGGGTAATAACAGCAATTATGAAAAAACAGCAATGGTAATAATTATGACAATGATAAACATTTTTACAATATGTGATTCCATTGCTAGGATGATTTGCTTTGTAATGGTGTTAAACATAGCCTAGCAGGTACATACACATGCAAACTGCAGTTTTTAGTAATACTTGGAGTAAAGGAGTGGGTTATATTTTCCTCCTTGTTTTTGTTTTCCTAAATGTAGGGGTTCATTCATATTTCCTCTTTGCTCTCTCTTTCTTTTTTTTACTAAAACTTAACCAAACATTGTATTTGCATAAGTTTTTACAGTATCATTGGTTTGATAACCATATGTGTTTTTGTATTTATTCATTCATTCAACACTCACTCACATGATTCAAAGGGGGTGACTAAGAGAAAGGGAAATCTTTACATTTTTGTTTCCCGCGCTACCCTCCCACCAATTGTTCCATTCCATCAATGCCTTCCTGACCACCCTTTAATGATGGCACAGGCAGGACAAATGTTTGAACCAACCAGTGGGGTTAGTAGCAAAGGCAACAAAACGTAAGCAAAGGGGGGAGGGGGGGGGGCACGGGGGAGATGAAATTGTAAAATAATAATGGTGATATCAATAATACTTATAACATTAATGATACTAAGGATAGTAAAGGTAGAATAAGATAGTCATAATAATAATGATGATAATCATAATAATAACAACAATAATATAATAATGATAATAATAATAATAATAATAATAATAATAATAATAATAATAATAATAATAATAATAATAGTATAACAAATATGTGAGTTTATTTACTAAAGTGATAATCTTAGTAGTGGTGGTAGTATAGCACAACAAGTGCATTTAAAGCAAACCATTTCATAAAATAGTAATTTGGAATGGGAGGATTTGATCTTCTTTTCTCCTTTTTTCTTTTTCCCCTTATCTATAAGGGTTGAAACCATCATTTTGAAGCAAATAAAACAAGCATTTATACTTCCACTATTCTTTACGTAAGGGATGTTCCATTGGTCTTTTGACCATTTGTGATCTTTTTAATCATTCACTCACAGTTTCTACTTTCTTTCTCGCCCTCATGTATACCAAATTTGTAATAAAATAAGGAAGAGTACATATGATTTACTCTGGAAATAGTTGTGATATCTTGTGTGTGTACATAAAGGAAATTAAATGTGTGTAACAACAATAATATAATAATGATAATAATAATAATAATAATAATAATAATAATAATAATAATAATAATAATAATAATAATAATAATAATAATAATAATAATAGTATAACAAATATGTGAGTTTATTTACTAAAGTGATAATCTTAGTAGTGGTGGTAGTATAGCACAACAAGTGCATTTAAAGCAAACCATTTCATAAAATAGTAATTTGGAATGGGAGGATTTGATCTTCTTTTCTCCTTTTTTCTTTTTCCCCTTATCTATAAGGGTTGAAACCATCATTTTGAAGCAAATAAAACAAGCATTTATACTTCCACTATTCTTTACGTAAGGGATGTTCCATTGGTCTTTTGACCATTTGTGATCTTTTTAATCATTCACTCACAGTTTCTACTTTCTTTCTCGCCCTCATGTATACCAAATTTGTAATAAAATAAGGAAGAGTACATATGATTTACTCTGGAAATAGTTGTGATATCTTGTGTGTGTACATAAAGGAAATTAAATGTGTGTTATATGTGTGGTGTTTGTATCTGGCAAAATTTCTGCAGGTCCATATAAGTTGTCTGTAGTAAGAAAGTGCTACAAGTAGTTTTGTATGTATGTCCTTAGCTGTCTGTGGTATAGTATTGAGAAAAATTGCTTTATATATGTCGGTTTGTTTGCCCGTGTGTGTTTGTATGAGGTGTTTGAGTGTTGCGCGTGTGGCAGTAATTGTTGGACATGTACAATAAATGTGTTCCTCTGTCTCTTGTGTGTTGTTTCTACATAATTGACATTGTTTGGATATGTATGCTTCTACCTGTGTTGTGGGGGTCATCCTGTATAACAGTCTATATGTGATCTCCCTAGCTTTTGGTGTTATGTGTTTGTTGTGTAGGTTTGAAAAGGTGCATGTGAAGTCAGTCATGAAGTATTTGTGTCCTCTTTTAATCCTAAGTCTTAGTGATGGTGCTTGTTCTCTAACTAAATGTTTGTATATTGTGTGTGTGTTGTTTGCTGTATTAACTGTTCATGTCCTTTTATTGCCTGTATGCATGTCTGATAGAATGTTGGCAGTCTTCCCTGGTAGTGTGCAGTTGCATTGTTAAGAGGTGTGAGATGTTTGATGTTGTGGCCTATGTAGTATAGTGCTAGTCTGTTCTGTTCTGGGTGTCTGATGATTTTACCTATGTGACTGATTCTAAGTGACAGTATTTTTGTCTGGATGTCCTGTAGTGCAATTCCCGCCTTGTTTCCTGTCTTGAATGAGAGTTTTGTGTTGAATGCTGTGTATTGTGTTGGTGAAGATGAAGCGTCTGATTTGTTTGTTTATGTTTGTGACGGTCTGTTTGGGAGGGTCCAGTACTTTCACTAAATATATTATTTTGGGTAATATGTATGTGTTGACTATTGTGCTTCTACCAAATATTGCGGATGTCTTGTACCTATACCTGTGTAACATGTCTGTGATCTGTTCGGTCAGTGCGTGCCATGTCTGTCTTTGTGTTTCTGTGGGATCACATGGAAATGTGATCCCATACAGCTTCATTGTGTCTGTGTGTCTCAGGTCTGGAGGGAAATCAGCCTTTTGTTTCCACTTTCCCAGGCCCATTATCTGTGATTTCTGTACATTAATTTTGGCTCCACTGCCTTTTCCAAAATGGGTAAAGGTGTGGAGTATATTCCTTATTGATGTGTTGCTGGTGGGAAAGAAGGCAGTGTCATCTGCATTGGCGATGAGCTTCTGCTCTCCTATCCCATGCAGGGAGGTTCCTTTAATACTAGTGTCTTGCCTTATCTTCTCTAATAAAGGTTCTAGGGTGAGCACATACAGGAGTGGTGATAAGGGACATCCCTGTCTTACAGATCTCGTGAGCCTGAAGCTAGCTGTCAGTGAATGGTTCACCAAAACTCTCCTCTCAGGATTTTTGTACAAGATCTGTATCAACTGCCTCTAGTACTCTCCTATGTTACAGTGTTCTAGTGTCCTATGCAGGTAAGTGTGGGAAATTCTGTCGAAGGCCTTCTCTTGATCCAAGGATAAGATGGAGGATGGACAGTCTTTTCCATGTGTGTAGTTGATAATATCTCTAATGAGGTGTGTTTGGTTGTGTATATTTCTGTCTTTGACACTGCACTGTTGGTCTGGGTGTATTAGTGTTGGCATGAAAGGTTTAAGTTTGTTGGTGAGTGATTTGGCGAGTATCTTGTAGTCTGTGTTGAGTAAGGAAATTGGTCTGTAGTTCTTCAGTTGTGTTTTGTCAGTTTTATCTTTGCATATGAGTGTAATGTAAGACATGTTGCAGCTGTCCGGGAGATTTTTTTTGTCAAAGGCTTCCTGATAGACTTTGAGGAGAAGATTGCCTAGAATAGGGAAGAAGTGTTTGTAGAATTCTACTGTCAAACCGTCTGGTCCTGGAGTTTTGTCTTTGTTTAGTGTGCTTAGTGCCTGTGTTATGTCTGTCAGTGTCAGTTCTGTGTCCAGTGTGTCTCTGTCTGTGTTAGGTAATTTCTTTGTGTACTGTAGGAAGTTGTCTTGTATCTGTGTGTCGACTGTCTCTGCTGTGAATAGTTGTGTGTAGTGTTGTTGGAAAGCAGTCTCTATGTGTGGTGTTTCTGTCTGCATGTTTCCTTGCATGTCTGATATTTTGCTTATTTGTCTGTTACGTTGTACATTCTGTTCTATTGCCAAATTTTGCCTCGTAGCTGTCTCTTGTGTAATTGTGTTGAGTTTTGTTCTGAGAAGAGCACCCAGATATCTGTGTTGTTGGTGTTCTTCTAGTTGTGCTTCTAATGTGTGTAAGTGATGTGCATCTCTGTCTGTTTGTTTTGTTAGTCGTAAGGCTGTCTGTATGATGCACTCCTGTCTTAGTCTGTCTTTGTGAATCATGGTTGCTAGATGTTGTGTTCTGCTTCGTATGGTGTTTTTCAATAAGTCCCAGTATTGTGTGATGTTCTCAGTCGGTATATTGTCTGTGTTCGTGTGTATGAGCTGTGTCATATATTGTACATATTCTGAGTGCTCCAATAATAAATTATTGAACTTCCAGTGAGGTGACCTTTTGTTTGGCTGCTTGTTTGTGATGTTTGTGCTGATGTGTACTAGTATTGCTTTGTGGTCTGTGTAATCTAATGTTTCCCGTAGGTGTTTGGTTTGTATGATGTGATGTGTTGCGGGCGTGTAAATCCGGTCTAATCTAGATGATCTGTTGTGTGTTTTGTTTGTGTATGTCATTTCTCTACTGTCGGGGTGTGTATGCCTGAATGCGTCTGTGAGGTTGTGTGTATCGATTATATTTCGTAGTGTGTCAAGTTGATGTAAGCTGTCCCTGCCGGCTCTCCTCAGCTGTGTTTTCACCTCCCCACCCACCACGTCTAAATCTTCAAGAACACAATTGTAATCACCGGCAAGAACAATATTTTGTCCCCTGTATGTCTGTGTTAGTAAGTCGTCTAAATTTTAATAAAATAGAGGTTGATAATTGTAGTTAGGTGGTGCGTGTATGTTCACAATGACAAATGAGTGTGTGTCGTTTTTAACTTGAACTGTGGAAATTCTACCATGTGCGTCTGTGTGTGTTCTAAAAATAGTCCACGTGTCGGAAATTTGGAGAATGGCTGTCCCTGACCCTACGTTATGTTTGGCCAAACTGAAACACGAGTTTCTTAAACCTAGCCGTGTCACTAATTCTGCTGCTTCAAAGTCTATTTTAATGTTTTGTTTCTTGTAGTAAAATAAAATCGGGTTTGTGTTTGTGTATGAGTGTGACTATATGTTGTAATTTCATTTTCATACCACGAACATTCAAACTAATTAAACATAAGTTGTCTGCCATTTTAAAAATTAAATTTAAACAACATGGTGGTTAATTTATGTGATTACCTTTATCTGTTCTGTGGTAATTCAAATGTGGGTCGTGTCTTCGGTTGTGATAATATGTTTGTGGTCTTCGTTCTCCTCGTGGTCTTCGTCAGTGTCTTCATCAGTGTTTATAAAAAGTGGTTTATAAAAAGAGATAAAAAAAATAAAAAAGCAAGGAGAAAAAAAGATAACCAACTCCTTTTTACACCTACTCTATTATTAAGCAGTGCAGGATGCAATTGTTATTGTATGTACCAGCCATAATTTAACACCATTTCTTAATTCTAAGAAAATCATTTAGTTTAGCAAATGGAATCACATGTTTGGAAAATGTGATCATTATCAAAACAGGTTTTATCATTGTGTTTATTAGCATTGCTGTTATCACCCTTAGTAGTTTTTATTCTTTGTCATTATTATTATAAGATGTATTTCATGTAAACACCATTCCTAAGATAATCAATTTAGCACATAGAATCGCGTGTTAAAACTATTTATTATCATTAAGTCTATCACTATCACCCTTAGCAGTGTTATTCCTTGTCACTATTATATTTATTTATGTATTTGGTTGTTACTTTGCATTATTATCATTGTAATCACTATTAATATATATGGCTTTGTAAACGCGTATACTGTCACATCCCCCTTTCCCACCTTTTTGATATTGTGATTGTTGTCTCTGCTGCCACCCTCACCGTTTGGTTCTAAACAGTTTTTGTACCGCCATGTTTATCATCACCGAGGAGTGGTGATGGTACTTGGTAGGAGTTTTGGAGCTGACAGGAGAGCTGGGACGGCAGGGGAAATAATAGCAGCCCACTACCATCACGCTTTTGATTTAAAACATTTCCTTACAACAATGTCAATGAAGAAATGTTCAAATGTATAAAATGTTGGAAAATTTGCGCATATGTCACCTACACGTCTATTATTTTTTCGTCATTCAATTATTAAGGGTTATTGCTATCAATTTCATTGTTGTTAATTTGTATGGATGTTTACTATTACTAATCTATTATGCTCCCTCAGTTACCCTCCTCCCCGCTTGTTTTACTGTTGGTTGTTTTGACGCTGCTACCGCCCTCGCTGGTTGGTTCTATCAATTGGCTGCCACTGCCATCTTTACCTGAAAAGGTGGCGATGGTATTGGTGGCTTTGGAGCCGGCTGGGGATGGTGGTGACAGGGGGAACAAGCACGGTAATAAATAAAATTCGGGTTACCCCCCCCCCCCCCTTTGACATGTAAATATGCAAATGAATTAATTGTTGTAATATTACACATATGTCACCTACACGCCCAGACGCAACGATCCGTAAATACACGCACACAAATACTGAACACACAGTACGCATGTAACAACACGAACAATACAAATGCAACAACTACCTTTCTGCATTGTAAACTAGTATACCCCTTGACAACCACCCCCCCCCCCCTTTTTTTACCCCACCTTTTCGATACTGTTGGTTTTGATGCAACTGCCGCCTTCACCAGTTGGTTCCAACAGGTTTTTACTGCCATTTTCCTCATTACCAAGTGGTGATGATGGTATTGGTGGGGTTGGAGCTGACAGGTGAGAGGGTGGCAGAGGGAAAAAAAATGGTATACTATCGTCTTGTTGTTGGTTGTACTCGTTTTTCGTTACCCCCCATTTCAAATGTAAAAATGTTGAAACAAATGTTGTAAAAATTTGCGCATATGTCACCTACACTTCCACATGCAACGCTCTGTAACAACACGAACAATACAAATGCAAATGTTTCTTAACACTCAATAAAAGTTTAAAAAAAAAGAAAAATTCATCAGTTTTTGTCCTTACGCCATTACGAGCAGATAACGTTGTCGAGTGTTAGTAAATACCAAACAAAACCTCACGTGGTAGCCAGCCTTGGTGGTGCCTTCACACAGCACAAGAGATACACCGAAGTGCTCAGCTTTATCAGAAATATAATTGATAGCGATCGATTTATTTAGAACAGCTACTTGGTCTTACATTTCGTGGAGAATGAATGGCAATGGTGGGATAAGAGATGTTGATATGGAGACTACGGATGTGGATATAGAGACCATCACAGACAGTCTCTGGCCAAGAGACATGCCAGGACCCAGGATCCAGGATATCTCTCCTACAAGTGGCGCTATCATAACCATTCCTCTTCAGGAATTCCAGATCATGCATTCTATAGAGGAAATGAGAAATAATATTGCTAGGGCACAACGAGCTGAGGCGCTGCCATCAGCAAAATATGGAAAGATTAGCTCCTAAAAATTCTGCTGCACGATGTCGTATAAAATTGACTAAAGCACGACCTAAACACACTGCAGTAGATAACAGTGTGAGGTGTGACAGTTCTGCTACTACGTCTGCTACCACAACAGTCAGATCAACAGAGCTGGCAAGACGTGCCATTGATAAAGTGGGTTCGTATCATCATTATTTACACAGGAAAATTATGCAGCTGAAATCTATAAACACTGCATGTGCTCAGAATTTAGAAAGTGAATTTCGACAGATTAAGTTGACAGCAGATTCATATGCTCAAGAGTTATTTGAAGAAATTAAAATGCTGGAGTCAAAAGAAGGTTTAAATGCTGATGATTTAGATAGCAAAATTATGCTGCTGTGGTCTAAAATGCAGTCGTATGATGAGTGATTTATTTAATAGATTCGAGCGGTTGGATTCTAAAATGAATTCATATGCTCATGATTTAGACCAGAAAATTACTTCGCTTAATTCTAAAATAGCTCCATATGCTCATGATTTAGCAATGCAAATTACGCTGATGAATTCTAAAACAAATTCCTGTGCTGTAGCTTTGGGTGGGAAATTTAAGACGCTGCATTCAAGATGTAAATCAGATCGTGCTTTCATACTGCAGCAGTTTGAGCAGATGATATATGAGCAAACTGTTTGTTTGTGCACATTTAAAATTATTTCTAGTTATTAAGTGTGATTATTTACTAGTGTGATGTGAGTGGTATGATAAAGTTTGATACTTTCCATATCCTGGTAAGCATAAGTCAAAGATTTTAATCTTTAATGCATGTATGACAATTAGCAAACAGTTAGAAAGTCAATTAGAGGCCCTGGAAATGTGGATATACAGAAGAATATGTCATATTTCATGGAAACAAAAACAATCAAATAACAGAGGTTCTGGAATGAAAAGAGTTGAAAAAAATAAATTAGAGGCAATTGAAATAATTTGGCCACGTTAAAAGATACAACACTATTAAAAACCATACTGGTGGGTAAGGTTGAAACAAGCAAGCAAGAGGTAGGCAAAGATACAAGTGGGAAGATAACATCAAGTAAGGGATGAACTGCAGTCTGACAGAATGTACAATCAGGGCGACAGACAGACAGTGTTGGCGATCCATTGCAACCAACCTTTAACCCGATTGATTGATTGAACATATATGTGTATATTGTGTTGTATAAATTCCGTAACATGAATGGAGTTAAAACTGTCTTTTCTCTTATGTTTCATTTGCATTAAAATTATAACTAAAAATTATAGTATATAAAATTATTGTTATAATTTTTTACTTTTAATATATATACATGAACGCCTGTTTGAAGTAATACAACTTTTCAGTGACTTATTGGCAATTTTTTCCAGATGGCATTGTTTTTAATCATTGTGAACATGAAAATGTTGTCACCTGTTCCCCAGTAGAATCATTTATACCTCATGCTGGTTAATGAGAAGCTGGTGTATGTCAGTGACAAGACCCAAATTATCATACAGTCTGCAGTTTGCGACCATGCTTTTGTCTTCCTACACGCAGACATGTTTAACCAATACGGCCATTACTGATGTTCCTCCGTGCCATGATGTCAAACTGTCTTAGCATCATCTTCTCTTACGGTCTCCCACTGCCTATTCTCCACCCCCCCCCCCCCCCCCCCCCCAACTTTCCTGTCATTATTTCCCCCATCTCATGATGTACCCAAAGAATGTGAACTGTCTTCCCCAGAAACAAGCAACCAGTTCTCTTTGAGTTAATTTCTTTCATGATATCTTCACTGTGCATTTTAAGTCTCTGGTGTTCTCATCATTTGCCTATAAAACCACATCTCTGTAGTTTCCAGATAATTCCTTACTGGTTTAATTGTCCATGATTCACTTCTATACATCAATATTGCATCAAAATAAGTCTCTAAAATGTTTTCTCACCTCGACTTACAATGTTATGTTGCAATGGATATTCTTCATCTCATAAAATGCTGTTTTTGCTTGGACTATTCTACTATAAAATTTTTTAATACTGTGAATCTGCTGTTATAAAAGTTACAAAATATTTAAATATTTGCTTCTTTCAGCATAGTTACTTTTGGTTTGAAAACAAGCAAAGCTAAAAGAGTACACCATATTCTCTTAACAATTGGAACTTGGAATGTACGCACCCTACTTGACAGAGACGGCGCGTCGGGTCCAGAGAGACGAACAGCACTGATTGGGAGAGAGCTGGGCAGGTACAACATCGAAATTGCAGCCTTGAGCGAGACACGACTTGCAGAAGAAGGCCAAATCTGTGAAATTGGTGCCGGCTACACATTTTTCTGGAGTGGAAGGAAAAGCGAGGAAAGACGCCAATCCGGTGTGGGATTTGCCATTAAGTCGGCCCTGGTCGGCAAATTAACTGGATTTCCAAAGGCTATAAACGACAGGCTCATGACCATGAACTTGCCTCTGCTGAATGGAAGGAAGCACGCAACCATTGTGAGTGTCTACGCACCAACTATGACCAACGAAGTTGATGTCAAAAACAAGTTCTATGAGGACCTGCACAATGTATTAACATCTGTTCCCAAAGGAGACAAACTTATACTCCTTGGGGATTTCAATGCCAGAGTAGGCACGGACACCACCTCTTGGAGTGGCATTATTGGAAAGCATGGAGTCGGAAATTGTAACAGCAATGGACTCCGCCTCCTTCAGACATGTGCCGAACATGATCTTCTGATTACGAACACAATTTTCCGTCTCCCCATGAGAAATAGGACATCGTGGATGCACCCTCGCTCGAAACACTGGCACCTCATTGACTATGTCATCGTCAGGAGGAGTGACAGACAAGACGTTCGAGTGACAAAATCCATGTGTGGTGCCGAATGTTGGACAGACCATCGTCTCATTATCTCGAAAATGAACATCCACATCAAGCCACCACGGCGTCCTCAAGGGGCGAAAATGCAAACAAAGCTAAATGTCACCCGCCTAAACAGCAAGAAAATGCAGCAGTCGTTTGAAAATATGCTGGAAGACCGCCTCAAGCCCAATGCTGAAGCTAAACAGGATACAGAAACAGAATGGAGAGCCCTAAAGGACACAATTTACAACACTGCTATGGAAATCCTGGGTCCAGCCCCCCGAAAGCATAAAGACTGGTTTGATGAAAATTCCGAAGACATCAACCAATTGCTGGCCGAGAAACATCTTCTCCTCAAGGCACATTTGAATGACCCAAAGTCAACATCAAAGAAAGATGCTTTCAAGAACATTCAGAGAGTAGTGCAGCAGAAACTTCGGCACATGCGGGACTCCTGGCTGAGCACCAAAGCTGATGAAATTCAGGGCTTTGCTGACAGACATGATATGAAAAACTTCTACGACTCACTGAAAGCGGTCTATGGTCCTTCATCACCAGGCATAGTTCCCCTCCTCAGTGCAGATGGGGGAACATTGGTCACCGATAAGAAAGAAATCCTCCAACGCTGGGCAGAGCATTTCAGCAAAATCTTAAATGCAACTTCCTTCTTCGATGATGAAACCATCAACTGCCTTCCTCAAGTTCCCACCAATGAGACACTTGATGACCTGCCAACCTATAGTGGAAATAAACAAAGCCATCCAGCAACTCTCCAGCGGCAAGGCACCTGGTCCTGACTCCATCCCAGCAGAGATATACAAGGCAGGTGGGCCGGTCCTAACAGAGCAGCTTCACCAAGTCTTCACAAACATATGGATGAACGAGACCATGCCACAAGATTTTAAGGACGCGTCAATAGTCCACCTTTACAAACGTAAAGGAAACCGCCAATCCTGTGACAACCACCGAGGCATCTCCTTGCTTTCAATTGCAGGGAAGATACTCGCCAGAATTCTTCTCAATCGCCTCACAGCCCATCTCGATCAAGGTCTTCTTCCTGAGAGTCAATGTGGCTTCAGAAAAGAACGTGGAACTGTTGACATGATTTTCGCTGCAAGGCAGCTGCAAGAGAAATGTCAGGAACAGAACTGCGAAATGTTCTCCACTTTCATTGACCTTACCAAGGCTTTTGATACAGTCAGCAGAGAAGGACTGTGGAAGATTATGGCAAAATATGGCTGTCCACGAAAGTTTGTCCAAATAGTGCGGCTATTTCATGACGGCATGCAGGCAAGAGTACAGGAAAATGGTGAACTGTCTGAACCCTTTCCTGTCACCAATGGAGTGAAGCAAGGATGTGTCCTGGCACCAACACTGTTCAGCCTCATGTTTTCAGCCATGTTGATGAATGCCTTCGAGAACGACGACATTGGAATAGACATCAACTACCGTATGGATGGAAAGTTATTCAATCTCAGAAGGCTGAAAGCTAAAACCAAAATTAACAGCGGCACCGTCAGAGAGCTCCTGTTTGCTGATGATTGCGCTCTATACGCCAACTCAGAGGCGGACATGCAACATAATGTTTCAGCTTTCTCACATGCCTGTGCCAACTTTGGGCTCAATATCAACTTGGAGAAGACTGTAGTTATGTACCAGCCAGCTCCAGGGAATAATCACACTGTGCCGAATATCAAAGTGAATGATCATAGACTAAGTGTTGTGGACAAATTCACCTATCTTGGCAGCACCGTGTCACAAGCTGCCACAATCGATGACGAAGTGAATGCAAGAATCTCCAAGGCCAGTGCAGCCTTTGGCAGACTGTACAAGAATGTATGGGACAGAACTGGAATAAGCCTGCAAACAAAGCTAAAAGTCTACAAAGCAGTTGTATTATCCACACTGCTATATGCTTGTGAAACCTGGACTGTTTATCAGCGACACGCTAGGAAATTAAACCACTTCCACACAGTCTGCCTAAGGAAGCTACTGAAGATTAAATGGCAAGACAAGATTCCAGACACTGAAGTCCTAGAAAGAGCATCCATGCCCAGTATCCACACTCTACTGATGAAGAATCAGATTCGCTGGGCTGGTCACTTGACTCGCATGCCAGATCACAGGCTCCCTAAACGAATTTTTTACAGCGAACTGCGTTGTGGTTAACGCTCCCAAGGTGGCCAGAGGAAACGTTTTAAAGACACTCTGAAAATTTCACTGAATGCTTTTGGAATTCATCATGACACCTGGGAGGCTGCAGCCAGAGACCGAAATTCGTGGCGTGCATCATTGCAGCAAAGGTGCAGTCATATGTGAGGCAACCAGGACTGCAAGAGCTGTGAAGAAAAGGCAGGACAGAAAAACCACTGCAGGAAATCCTCCTCCAGAGACGTCAAGCATTCTTTGCCCACATTGTCAACGAAAATTTCGAGCCAAAATAGGCCTTATCAGCCATCTTAGAACCCACGGCTCCACACCTTCAACACCACTGGATGAAATGAATGGTCATCATCATTCTTGATGGACAAACAACACTTTTGGTTTGATATTGCATTTTTCTTTGTAGTTATAATTACGTTTTTTTTAAAACTCAGGCTAATAGTAATACATTTGTTTTGACTCTCTCGCAATTATATCTATCATTTTGTGTAATTGCACTTCACTTTCACCAATTTAAACTGTTATCAGCATATCACATGTTTAAATATTGAGCACAACCCACTACTGGCAACGCCGATAGTATTCTGGTATACGAATACAGGGAAATACAGCCAGAGACCGAAATTCGTGGCGTACATCATTACGCAAGGGTGCAGTCACTTGTGAGGTAACCAGGACTGCAAGAGCTGTGAAGAAAAGACAGAACAGAAAAACCACTGCAGAAAATCCTCCTCCAGAAACGTCAAGCACTCTTTGTCCACATTGTCAAAGAACATTTCGAGCCAAAATAGGCCTTATCAGCCATCTTAGAACTCACGGCTCCATACTTTCAACCCCACTGGATGAAATGAATGGTCATCATCATTCTTGATGGACAAACA
>JACEFZ010011347.1:25000-149018 GCA_014155875.1 Cepaea nemoralis | reverse complement strand
CTCTCCTCTCTCTCTCTCTCGCCCTCTCTCTCTCTCTCTCTCGCCCTCTCTCTATCTCTCTCTCTCTCTCTCTCGCCCTCTCTCTCTCTCTCTCGCCCTCTCTCTCTCTCTCTATCTCTCTCGCCCTCTCTCTCGCCCTCTCTCTCTCTCTCTCTCTCTCTCTGTATGTGTATGTCTGTGCCTGTGAGAGAGTCGTCGTGTATGTATGTGAGTGTGTGTGCGTGTGAGTTTGTGAGTGTGAGTGTTTGTGTGTGTGTGTGTGTGTGTGTGTTTGTGAGTGTTTGTGAGTGTGAGTGTTTGTGTGTATGTGAGTGTGTGTGTGTGTGAGAGTTTGTGAGTGTTTGTGTGTGTGTGTGTTTGTGTGTGTGTGTGTGTGTGTGTGTGTGTGTGTGTGTGTGTGTGTGTGTGTGTGTGTGATGTAATGACCGCTTCACTCGTGTCACTGTACACTGGCCAAGACACCTCACAGCCGACACGGCCACTGGGCTGTCCAGTTGTGGGCCGGCACGTATTCCAGGCCCTCATGATGAGGTGGAGTGTCCAGTTCGCTTCCTCGTCACCAACCCTTACCAGGCAATTATGTCTTCATTCTGTGTCCACAGTCTGTGGGCTGTGGGTTTATGTCAGAGGATGAGGTGGAGGAGGATGAGGAGATAGAGGATGAGGAGGTGGGGGATAAGGAGGTGGAGGATGAAGAGGTGAAGGATAAAGAGATGGACGAGGTGGAGGATGAGCAGGTGGAGGATGAGGAGGTAGAGGATGAGGAGGTAGAGGATGAGGAGGTGGAGGATGAGGAGGTAGAGGATGAGCAGATGGAGGATGAGCAGGTGGAGGATGAGGAGGTGGTGGATGAGGAGGTAGCGGATGAGGATGTGGAGGATTAGGAGGTGGAGGATGAGGAGGTGGATGTGAAGGTTGAGGAGGTAGAATATGAGAAGATGGATGAGGTGGAGATTGAGGATGAGGAGGTGGAGGATGAAAAGGTGAAGGATGAGGAGGTGGAGGAGGAGGTTGAGGAGGAGTAGTTGGAGAAGGAGAATGTGATGAAGGATATGGAGGAGGTGATGGAGGATGAGGAGTAGAAGATGGAGGAGGAGTAGAAGGTGGTTGATGATGAAGATAAGGAGGAGGAGGTTCAGGAGGCGGAGGAGGTGGAGGTGGAGGATAATGAGGAAGAGGAGATGGAGGAAGAGGGGGAGGATGAAGAGCGGAGAAGACGGAGGAGGATGTGAAGGATTATGAGGAGGAGGTGGAGGATGAGGAAGTGGATGATGAGAAGGTAGAGGAGGTGGAGGATGAGACGATGGAGGAAGTGATGGATGAAGAGGTGGAGGATGAGGAGGTGGAAGATGAGAAGGTGAAGGAGTTGGTGGATGAGTAGGTGGAAGATAAGAAGATGGAGGAGTTGGTGGATGAGTAGGTAGAAGATGAGAAGATGGAGGAGTTGGTGGATGAGTAGGTGGAGGATGAGAAGATGGAGGAAGTGGTGGATGAAGAGATGGAGGATGAGGAGGTGGAGGATGAGGAGTTTGAAGATGAGAAGATGGAGGAGTTGGCGGATGAGTAGGTGGAAGATGAGAAGATGAAGGAGTTGGTGGATGAGTAGGTGGAAGATGAGAAGATGGAGGTGTTGGTGGATGAGTAGGTGGAGGATGAGAAGATGGAGGAAGTGGTGGATGAAGAGGTGGAGGATGATGAGGTGGAAGATGAGAAGATGGAGGAGTTGGTGGATGAGTATGTGGAAGATGAGAAGATGGAGGAAGTGGTGGATGAAGAGGTGGAGGATGATGAGGTGGAAGATGAGAAGATGGAGGAGTTGGTGGATGAGTATGTGGAAGATGAGAAGATGGAGGAAGTGGTGGATGAAGACGTGGAGGATGAGGAGGTGGAAGATGAGAAGATGGAGGAGTTGGCGGATGAGTAGGTGGAAGATGAGAAGATGAAGGAGTTGGTGGATGAGTAGGTGGAAGATGAGAAGATGGAGGAGTTGGTGGATGAGTAGGTGGAAGATGAGAAGATGGAGGAGTTGGTTGATGAGTAGGTGGAAGTTGAGAAGATGGAGGAGGTGGAAGATGAGAAGATGGAGGAGGTGGAAGATGAGAAGATGGAGGAGGTGGAAGATTAGAAGATGGAGGTGGTGGATGGTAAGACGTTGGAGGTGGTGGAGGATGAGGAGTGGAGGAGGAGAAAGTGGAGGAGGTGGGGGAGGAGTAGTTGAAGGGGGAGGATGTGTGAAGGATATGGTGGAGGGGAAGAGGATGAGGAGAAGGAGATGGAGTAGGAGGAGGTGGTGAAGAAGGATGATAAGGAGGGGGAGGTTCAGAAGTTAGAGGAGGCTGAGGTGGAGGATGATGAGGAAGAGGAGATGGAGGAAGAGGGGGAGATGAAGAGCGGAGAATGCGGTGGAGGATTATGAGGAGGATGAGGAGGTGGAGGATGAGGAGGAAGTGATGAAGGAGGAGGACGTGGAGGATGAGGAGGAGGAAGTGCAAGAGGAGTTGGATGATAAGAAGGAAGTAGAGGATGAGGATGAGAAGGTAGAGGATAATGAGGTGGAGGATGAGGTGGAAGAGGAGGTGGAAGTTTGAGGACGTGGCGGAGGATAAGGAGGAAGTGGGCGATAAGGAGGAGATGGACGATGAGAGGGCTGGAGGTTAAGAAAGAGGTGGCTGAAGAAGAGGAATATGAGGAAGAAATGGGGGAGGTGGATGGATGGGAAGGAAACAGAGATCGAGGTAATTTTTAACTTTGTTGGAGATAATGTTGATGATGCTGGTGGTGATAATGATGTTGATGATGTTGTTGGTGATGAAGAAGATGTCATGACATTGATGGCAGCAAGTCTGTGCTAGATGTGGGTGGAACACGTCATGACATTGGTGGCAGTAAGTCTGGGCTAGATGTGGGTAGAACACGTCATGACATTGGTGGCAGAAAGTCTATGCTAGATGTGGGTGGACCACGTCAGGACATTGGTGGCAGTAAGTCTGTGCTAGATGTGGGTGGAACACGTCATGAGATTGGTGGCAGCAAGTCTGGGCTAGATGTGGGTAGAACACGTCATGACATTGGTGGCAGCGAGTCTGTGCTAGATGTGGGTGGAACATGTCATGACATTGATGGCAGCAAGTCTGTGCTAGATGTGGGTGGAACATGTCATGACATTGATGGCAGCAAGTCTGTGCTAGATGTAGGTAGAACACGTCATGACATTGGTGACAGCGAGTCCGTGCTAGATGTGGGTAGAACACGTCATGACATTGATGGCGGCAAGTCTGTGCTAGATGTGGGTGGAACATGTCATGACATTGATGGCAGCAAGTCTGTGCTAGATGTGGGTGGAACATGTCATGACATTAGTGGCAGCAAGTCTGTGTTAGATGAGGGTGGAACATGTCATGACATTGATGGCAGCAAGTCTGTGCTAGATGTGGGTGGAACATGTCATGACATTGGTGGCAGCAAGTCTGTGCTAGATGTGGGTGGAACATGTCATGACATTGATGGCAGCAAGTCTGTGCTAGATGTGGGTGGAACATGTCATGACATTGATGGCAGCAAGTCTGTGCTAGATGTGGGTGGAACATGTCATGACATTGGTGGCAGCAAGTCTGTGCTAGATGTGGGTGGAACATGTCATGACATTGATGGCAGCAAGTCTGTGCTAGATGTGGGTGGAACATGTCATGACATTGATGGCAGCAAGTCTGTGCTAGATGTGGGTGGAACATGTCATGACATTGATGGCAGCAAGTCTGTGCTAGATGTGGGTAGAACACGTCATGACATTGGTGGCAGCAAGTCTGTGCTAGATGTGGGTAGAACACGTCATGACATTGGTGGCAGCAAGTCTGTGCTAGATGTGGGTAGAACACGTCATGACATTGATGGCAGCAAGTCTGTGCTAGATGTGGGTAGAACACGTCATGACATTGATGGCAGCAAGTCTGTGCTAGATGTGGGTGGAACATGTCATGACATTGATGGCAGCAAGTCTGTGCTAGATGTGGGTGGAACATGTCATGACATTGATGGCAGCAAGTCTGTGCTAGATGTGGGTGGAACATGTCATGACATTGGTGGCAGCAAGTCTGTGCTAGATGTGGGTGGAACATGTCATGACATTGATGGCAGCAAGTCTGTGCTAGATGTGGGTGGAACATGTCATGACATTGATGGCAGCAAGTCTGTGCTAGATGTGGGTAGAACACGTCATGACATTGGTGGCAGCAAGTCTGTGCTAGATGTGGGTAGAACACGTCATGACATTGGTGGCAGCAAGTCTGTGCTAGATGTGGGTAGAACACGTCATGACATTGATGGCAGCAAGTCTGTGCTAGATGTGGGTAGAACACGTCATGACATTGATGGCAGCAAGTCTGTGCTAGATGTGGGTGGAACATGTCATGACATTGGAGTATCTAGTTGGTCATGCGTCGAAGTACACTTGTTCTTGCAAGCAAGGCGCCGTCGTCATTTGGAGGTGACAGGTTCGAATCCCGGTTGGTAACTATAGTTTTCAAATATTATGTTGTCTAGTGCGTCCTCTAATCTCTACTTCCTCCTTCTCCTTCTATAAGCGCAAAACAATACTGTGTGTGTGTGTTTATTTTTGAACTATCTTAGTGGCCTCAAAGGGTTCCCCAATTAATTTCCTGTGTAATCGTACCTTCAGTGCGGAGATGGCACATATCAATGAAAAGATAAGCATTGCCACACTAAAACATTGTCCAGATTCCAGAGTTTCGGGTGTCCACGAACAAATGACCACTGGCTAGGGTGTCAGCCCTCATTCATGTCACCTGTCTGCGGCCACAGATGTATCCCCTGGTCTGTCCGTCTGTCTGTCGCTGTAGTTGACAATAATTTATCCACGCTTACCTGCGGGTCAGCTTCTGTTGGCAGGTCGGTCCGGAATTTATCTGGTAACATTCTGACCTGTGGTTGTCAACTGCTTCAGATTCCTCGTTCCCCGACCTTAATGAGGACACCGTTGATTGGAGGTGGTGGCGACATCCGATGCCTCTACTGGCTTGACAAAGCTGAATGTCAGACGAGACAGAACTGACCGTCCTTGGGGTATGTTGGGGCACATGATCCGCCTAGTGGTGTCTTCAAATATGCTGCGCATTTGAGTCTGATCGCATGCCTGGCATTCTTGATTTGTCATCAGTGACATCGTTGGTATACCATAGAAAGCAGTAGCTCTCGAAATGTTACAAAAATACAGAGTATGGTAAGCCGTATTGTCTATATCGTTGACTATTTCTCCCCAGCGGTTTTCAAAATAATGTTTCCACAGAAAAATCATTTAGAGTTGTACAGTTTGTGATACGACACTCCTCTGTTTATAGATACACAATAACCACACTTAATTTTTACAAGTAAACATTAACCCCGCTAAAATGAATGCAGATTAAATTTAACCACGCTAAACTGTTTTTAGATAAACATTAACTGCTCTGTAATGCTTATAGATAAACATTAACTAGTTGGGGATCAGCTCTGTGGTCTTGTGGCCAAGCCTCTAGGTATGTATCTCCGTGTCTTCCCGCTAGTTGGAGATCAGCTCTGTGTTCTTGTCACCAAGCCTCTCCTCTCCCCCTAGTTGGGGATCAGCTCTGTGTTCTTGTGACCAAGCCTCTAGGTATGTATCTCCGTGTCTTCCCCTCCCCCTAGTTGGGGATCAGCTCTGTGTTCTTGTCACCAAGCCTCTAGGTATGTATCCCAGTGTCCCCCCTCCCCCTAGTTGGAGATCAGCTCTGTATTCTTGTGACCAAGCCTCTAGGTATGTATCTCCGTGTCTTCCCCTCCCCCTTGTTGGAGATCAGCTCTGTATTCTTGTGGCCAAGCCTCTAGGTATGTATCTCCGTGTCTTCCCCTCCCCCTAGTTGGAGATCAGCTCTGTATTCTTGTGGCCAAGCTTCTAGGTATGTATCTCCGTGTCTTCCCCTCCCCCTAGTTGGAGATCAGCTCTGTATTCTTGTGACCAAGCCTCTAGGTATGTATCTCCGTGTCTTCCCCTCCCCCTAGTTGGAGATCAGCTCTGTATTCTTGTGACCAAGCCTCTAGGTATGTATCTCCGTGTCTTCCCCTCCCCCTAGTTGGGGATCAGCTCTGTGTTCTTGTAGCCAAGCCTCTAGGTATGTATCTCCGTGTCCCCCCTCTCCCTAGTTGGAGATCAGCTCTGTATTCTTGTGACCAAGCCTCTAGGTATGTATCTCCGTGTCTTCCCCTCCCCCTAGTTGGAGATCAGCTCTGTATTCTTGTGACCAAGCCTCTAGGTATGTATCTCCGTGTCTTGCCCTCCCCCTAGTTGGAGATCAGCTCTGTATTCTTGTGACCAAGCCTCTAGGTATGTATCTCCGTGTCTTCCCCCTCCCCCCTAGTTGGAGATCAGCTCTGTATTCTTGTAGGCCAAGCCTCTAGGTATGCATCTCCGTGTCCCCCCTCCCCTCTAGTTGGGAGATCAGCTCTGTATTCTTGTGACCAAGCCTCTAGGTATGTATCTCCGTGTCCCCCCTCCCCCTAGTTGGAGATCAGCTCTGTACTCTTGTGGCCAAGCCTCTAGGTATGTATCTCCGTGTCTTCCCCTCCCCCTAGTTGGGGATCAGCTCTGTGTTCTTGTAGCCAAGCCTCTAGGTATGTATCTCCGTGTCCCCCCTCCCCCTACTTGGAGATCAGCTCTGTATTCTTGTGACCAAGCCTCTAGGTATGTATCTCCGTGTCCCCCCTCCCCTAGTTGGGGATCAGCTCTGTATTCTTGTAGCCAAGCCTCTAGGTATGTATCTCCGTGTCTTCCCCTCCTTTCCCAGTTGGGATCAGCTCTGTGTTCTTGTCACAAGCCTCTAGGTATGTTCTCCGTGTCCCCCTCCCCCTACTTGGAGATCAGCTCTGTATTCTTGTGACAAGCCTCTAGGTATGTATCTCCGTGTCTTCCCTCCCCCTAGTTGGAGATCAGCTCTGTATTCTTGTGACCAAGCCTCTAGGTATGTATCTCCGTGTCTTCCCTCCCCTAGTTGGAGATCAGCTCTGTATTCTTGTGACAAGCCTCTAGGTATGTATCCGTGCCCCTCCCCCTAGTGGAGATCAGCTCTGTATTCTTGTGACCAAGCCTAGGTATGTATCTCCGTGTCTTCCCCTCCCCCTAGTTGGAGATCAGCTCTGTATTCTTATGGCCAAGCCTCTAGGTATGCATCTCCGTGTCCCCCCTCCCTCTAGTTGGGGATCAGCTCTGTATTCTTGTGACCAAGCCTCTAGGTATGTATCTCCGTGTCCCCTCCCCTAGTGGAGATCAGCTCTGTATCTTGTGCCAGCCTCTAGGTATGTATCTCCGTGTACTCCATTGTGACCAAGCCTCTAGGTATGTATCTCCGTGTCTTCCCTCCCCTAGTTGGGGATCGCTCTGTATTCTTGTGACCAAGCCCCTAGGTATGTATCCCCCTTTCCCCCCCCCCCCCCAGTTTGGGGGTCAGCTCTGTATTTTTGTGCCCAAACCTTAGGTATGTATCTCCGGCCCCCTTTCCCCCAGTTGGGGATCAGCTCTGTATTCTTGTGACCAAGCCTCTAGGTATGTATCTCCGTGTCTTCCCCTCCCCCTAGTTGGGGATCAGCTCTGTGTTCTTGTAGCCAAGCCTCTAGGTATGTATCCCCGTGTCCCCCCTCCCCCTAGTTGGGGATCAGCTCTGTGTTCTTGTAGCCAAGCCTCTAGGTATGTATCCCCGTGTCTTCCCCTCTCCCTAGTTGGGGATCAGCTCTGTATTCTTGTGACCAAGCCTCTAGGTATGTATCTCCGTGTCTTCCCCGTGCTCGGTTTCCATCGAGTGTGCCAGTTGTCATTTGGTTTTACATTTTATTTCTCGTTATAGAGAGTCCAAAACAAGTATAATCCGACAACTCAGACAATCTTCGGATTGCCACCAACAATCACGAGGCATCATTGATGTCCAAACTGAACTAATGGAGATAAATATGTGATTGTTGACACAGACCGCTGGGCGCCACGGTGGTGGGTGTGTGTGTGGGGGGAGGGGGGCTCTAGCCAGCACACGTACCCGCAAATCCGTGGTCGTGTGTTCAAATCTCTGTCCACCAGGTGTTTGACATGACCGGTACTCCAGGATCTGGGGTGGCAATCTCTGTCCACCAGGTGTTTGACATGACTGGTACTCCAGGATCTGGGGTGGCAATCTCTGTCCACCAGGTGTTTGACATGACCGGTACTCCAGAATCTGGGGTGGCAATCTCTGTCCACCAGGTGTTTGACATGACCGGTACTCCAGGATCTGGGGTGGCAATCTCTGTCCACCAGGTGTTTGACATAACAGGCACTCCAGAATCTGGGGTGGCAATCTCTGTCCACCAGGTGTTTGACATGACCGGTACTCCAGGATCTGGGGTGGCAATCTCTGTCCACCAGGTGTTTGACATGACCGGTACTCCAGGATCTGGGGTGGCAATCTCTGTCCACCAGGTGTTTGACATGACTGGTACTCCAGGATCTGGGGTGGCAGTCTCTGTCCACCAGGTGTTTGACATGACCGGTACTCCAGAATCTGGGGTGGCAATCTCTGTCCACCAGGTGTTTGACATGACCGGTACTCCAGGATCTGGGGTGGCAATCTCTGTCCACCAGGTGTTTGACATAACAGGCACTCCAGAATCTGGGGAGGCAATCTCTGTCCACCAGGTGTTTGACATGACCGGTACTCCAGGATCTGGGGTGGCAATCTCTGTCCACCAGGTGTTTGACATGACCGGTACTCCAGGATCTGGGGTGGCAATCTCTGCCCAGCAGATGTTTGACATAACAGGCACTCCAGGATCTGGGGTGGCAATCTCTGTCCACCAGGTGTTTGACATGACCGGTACTCCAGGATCTGGGGTGGCAATCTCTGTCCAGCAGGTGTTTGACATAACAGGCACTCCAGAATCTGGGGTGGCAATCTCTGTCCACCAGGTGTTTGACATGACCGGTACTCCAGGATCTGGGGTGGCAATCTCTGTCCAGCAGGTGTTTGACATGACCGGCACTCCAGGATCTGGGGTGGCAATCTCTGTCCAGCAGGTGTTTGACATGACCGGTACAACAGGATCTGGGGTGGCAATCTCTGTCCAGCAGGTGTTTGACATAACAGGCACTCCAGAATCTGGGGTGGCAATCTCTGTCCAGCAGCTGTTTGACATGACCGGTGCTCCAGGATCTGGGGTGGCAATCTCTGTCCAGCAGCTGTTTGAAATGTCCGGTACTCCAGGATCTGGGGTGGCAATCTCTGTCCAGCAGATGTTTGACATAACAGGCACTCCAGGATCTGGGGTGGCAATCTCTGTCCACCAGATGTTTGACATAACAGGCACTCCAGGATCTGCGGTGCGAATCAGAAACTGTCCAGTGACGTCAGTGTGTCCGGCCTCATGATGACCACATTTCCCGTCCCAAATATGAGAGGTCAAACCAAATATGAGAGGTCAAACCAAATATGAGAGGTCAAACCAAATATGAGAGGTCAAACCAAATATGAGAGGTCAAACCAAATATGAGAGGTCAAACCAAATATGAGAGGTCAAACCAAATATGAGAGGTCAAACCAAATATGAGAGGTCAAACCAAATATGGGAGGTCAAACCAAATATGAGAGGTCTAAGAAAATATGAGAGGTCAAACCAAATATGAGAGGTCAAACCAAATATGAGAGGTCAAACCAAATGTGAGAGGTCAAACCAAATATGAGAGGTATAACCAAATATGGGGTCGAACCAAATATGGGAGTCGCACTATATGTCCAATACACTTCAGGAAGTGGGCGAGGTCTTTTACTTCCCAGTGAGAATTAACTCACCCCAGCAGGGATATTTATTTACTTCCCAGTGAGAATTAACCCACCCCAGCAGGGATATTTATTTACTTCCCAGTGAGAATTAACCCACCCCAGCAGGGATATTTATTTACGTCCCAATGAGAATTAACCCACCCCAGAAGCGATATTTCTCAACTTCCCACTGAGAATTAACCCACCCCAGCAGGGATATTTCTCTACTTCCCACTGAGAATTAACCCACTTCAGCAGGGATATTTCTCAACTTCCCACTGAGAATTAACCCACTTCAGCAGGGATATTTCTCTACTTCCCACTGAGAATTAACCCACCCCAGCAGGGATATTTCTCTACTTCCCACTGAGAATTAACCCACTCCAGAAGCGATATTTCTCTACTTCCCACAGAGAATTAACCCACCCCAGCAGGGATATTTATCTACTTCCCACTGAGAATTAACCCACTTCAGCAGGGATATTTCTCTACTTCCCACTGAGAATTAACCCACCCCAGCAGGGATATTTCTCTACTTCCCACTGAGAATTAACCCACCTCAGCAGGGATATTTCTCTACTTCCCACTGAGAATTAACCCACCCCAGCAGGCATATTTCTCTACTTCAAACTGAGCATTACCCAACCCGAGCAGGGATATTTCTCTACTTCCCCCTGAGAATTAACCCACCCCGGCAGGGATATTTCTCTACTTCCCACTGAGAATGAACCCACCCCAGCAGGGACATCATCTGATTGTCAGTCTGTCTGTCTGCCTGCCTGATTGCACGACTGTCTGTCTGTCTGTCTGTCTGAATATCTGTCTGCCTGCCTACCTGTCTACCTGTATGATTGTCTGCATCTTGCGTGAAAGTCTACCTGCATGACTGGCTGACTCTCTGGCTGCCAGTTCTGCCTGCCTGCCTGTATGAAGGTCTGTCTGTCTGTCTGTCTGTCTGTCTGTCTGTCTGTCTGTCTGTCTGTCTGTCTGTCTGTCTGTCTGTCTGTCTGTCTGTCTGTCCGTCTGTCTGTATGAAAGTCTGTCTGTCTGTGCCACACACCTGTATACTCTAGACAAGTGGATCGCAATCATTTTATGTGTGGCCCGCAGGCAACCCATGCCACAACTAGAGAATCCCTGTACTCACACACTCACACACACACACACACACACACACACACACACACACACACACACACGGACACACGCAAACACACACACATGCACACACATACACACAATCACACATACATGTAAACAAACTCACACACATACACACTACATAAACGCACACAAACACACAAGTACACACATACACACACATAAACACACACGCAAACAACACACACAGAGACACAAACACACACATACACACACACACACACACGCAAACAACACACACAGAGACACAAATACACACATACACAAATACAGAAACACACGCAAACAACACACACAGAGATACAAACATACACATACACACATACAGACACACACGCAAACAACACACACAGAGACACAAACACACACATACACACATACACACACACACGCGCAAACAAATACACATGCACACAATATAAACATACACATACAGACACACTCATATACATGCAAACAAACACACGCACATACACACACTGACACACACGCAAACAAACGCACATGTGCACACATATACACACTCACACACAAAAATAAACACACTTGCACACACATACACACACTCATACACACACACACACACAATCACACACATACCCACACAAACTCATGCTCACACTCACACAGACACACATATACACAGCTCACACACACGCAAACAAACACATACACACACAAACACACGCACATACAGAACCTCACACATATACATACACTGATACACTAACACACACACACATAGACACTCGCGCGCGCGCGCGTACAGTGGAGCAGAGTTCTGTCTGTCCCCATACTGTGAGTGGAGCAGAGTTCAGTCTGTCCCCCATACAGTGAGTGGAGCAGTGTTCAGTCTGTCCCCATACAGTGAGTGGAGCAGTGTTCTGTCTGTCCCCATACAGTGAGTGGAGCAGTGTTCAGTCTGTCCCCATACAGTGAGTGGAGCAGTGTTCTGTCTGTCCCCATACAGTGAGTGGAGCAGTGTTCTGTCTGTCCCCATACAGTGAGTGGAGCAGTGTTCTGTCTGTCCCCATACAGTGAGTGGAGCAGTGTTCTATTTGTCCCCATACAGTGAGTGGAGCAGTGTTCTGTCTGTCCCCATACAGTGAGTGGAGCAGTGTTCTGTCTGTCCCCATACAGTGAGTGGAGCAGTGTTCTGTCTGTCCCCATACAGTGAGTGGAGCAGTGTTCTAGTCTGTCCCCATACAGTGAGTGGAGCAGTGTTCTGTCTGTCCCCATACAGTGAATGGAGCAGTGTTCTGTCTGTCCCCATACAGTGAGTGGAGCAGTGTTCTGTCTGTCTCCATACAGTGAGTGGAGCAGTGTTCTGTCTGTCCCCATACAGTGAGTGGAGCAGTGTTCTGTCTGTCCCCATACAGTGAGTGGAGCAGTGTTCTGTCTGTCCCCATACAGTGAGTGGAGCAGTGTTCTGTCTGCGCCCATACAGTGAGTGGAGCAGTGTTCTGTCTGCGACCATACAGTGAGTGGAGCAGTGTTCTGTCTGTCCCCATACAGTGAGTGGAGCAGTGTTCTATTTGTCCCCATACAGTGAGTGGAGCAGTGTTCTATCTGTCCCCATACAGTGAGTGGAGCAGTGTTCTATCTGTCCCCATACAGTGAGTGGAGCAGTGTTCTGTCTGTCCCCATACAGTGAGTGGAGCAGTGTTCTGTCTGTCCCCATACAGTGAGTGGAGCAGTGTTCTGTCTGTCCCCATACAGTGAGTGGAGCAGTGTTCTGTCTGCTCCCATACAGTGAGTGGAGCAGTGTTCAGTCTGTCCCCATACAGTGAGTGGAGCAGTGTTCTGTCTGCTCCCATACAGTGAGTGGAGCAGTGTTCAGTCTGCTCCCATACAGTGAGTGGAGCAGTGTTCTGTCTGTCCCCATACAGTGAGTGGAGCAGTGTTCTATCTGTCCCCATACAGTGAGTGGAGCAGTGTTCTGTCTGTCCCCATACAGTGAGTGGAGCAGTGTTCTATCTGTCCCCATACAGTGAGTGGAGCAGTCTTCTGTCTGTCCCCATACAGTGAGTGGAGCAGTGTTCAGTCTGTCCCCATACAGTGAGTGGAGCAGTGTTCAGTCTGTCCCCATACAGTGAGTGGAGCAGTGTTCTGTCTGCTCCCATACAGTGAGTGGAGCAGTGTTCTGTCTGCTCCCATACAGTGAGTGGAGCAGTGTTATGTCTGCGCCCATACAGTGAGTGGAGCAGTGTTCTGTCTGTCCCCATACAGTGAGTGGAGCAGTGTTCTGTCTGTCCCCATACAGTGAGTGGAGCAGTGTTCTGTCTGCTCCCATACAGTGAGTGGAGCAGTGTTCTGTCTGTCCCCATACAGTGAGTGGAGCAGTGTTCTATTTGTCCCCATACAGTGAGTGGAGCAGTGTTCTGTCTGTCCCCATACAGTGAGTGGAGCAGTGTTCTGTCTGTCCCCATACAGTGAGTGGAGCAGTGTTCTGTCTGCTCCCATACAGTGAGTGGAGCAGTGTTCTGTCTGTCGCCATACAGTGAGTGGAGGTAACATCCTCTGTGTCACAGCAACATCTTCACACCCTGCCCCCTCCCCGACTAGAAACTCTACCGCCTTAGCGTGGTCCAACATTACATCATGACCCCCATCTTCATCATCAAGTGCCCTGCTGGCTGGCGTAGGCTTTCATGTCTGTCCACAGATCTCGGTCTTTGGTGTTCTGGGTCAACTCTGCTGAAATAATCACAGATATTCCTCCATGTCACTGTCTCAGTCCATCCAGCATCAGTTCTCTTGGTCTGCCTCTCTTTCCCTTGATCTTTCCGGATGTTCTCCATTGCCTGTCTTCTCATCACATGATCAAAGAATGTTGTTTGCCTCTTTCTTATTGTTGTATATAATGTTCTAGTTTCACTAGCCTCTTCCAGGCAATCATTCTTAATTACCCTAGCACAGTGGTTCTCAACCGGTGGGGAATCCCCCCCCCCCAGGGGGGAATTTCAGGGTTTCCAGGGGGGGGGGGGAATGAAGACCATTTCAAGATCGTGTTAATACAAGAACCGATTACTTGACATAGTTTTTCCCTTCATACTTTACAGTTATGTATGTCTTGTCCTTCTAAACCTCATTTTATAAAGTAGACCCACAAATCATGTTTTATGTGGATGTCTAGACTTGTTTTAGTATATGCTATTACATTACCTTCCATTTTTACGTATACTGTGTAGGGGTGGGGGGATTTTTTGATAGGAAATATGAAAGGGGGGGGGGGGGGGGAATGACGTTCTGAAAATACGGTGAGGGGGGGGGGGAACGAGCCACATTTTTGATAGGAAGGGGGGGGGGGGAATGGCGTTCTGAAAATATGGTGAAGGGGGGAATGGGCCAAAAAAGGTTAAGAACCACTGCCCTAGCAGTCCAAGGAATTCGCTTTATTCGTCTCAGGAACCACATCTCTGTTGCTTCCAAGCTCTTCCTAATTTGTTCACTTACATTCCAAGATTCACTCCCATACAGCAAAACAGGTTCTATATAGCACCTCGGTACTCTTTTTTTTTTTTAATTCAATGATAGTGACTTGTTGCATAAGATACTCTTCATTATCTTAAATGCAGCTTTTGCATGCATTATTCTGTAGACTACATCCTACGCCTTCTAGTGTTAATTTTCAAACCCGACCCTGCAACCCCAGGACTAGGGGAGACCAACTGATGTGACCCAGCACCCCAGGACTAGCAGAGACCCACTGATGTGACCCAGCATCCCCGGGACAACGGGAGACCCACTGATGTGAACCAGAAACTCCAAGACTAGGGGAGACCCACTGATGTGACCCAGCAACCCCAGGACTAGGGGAGACCTACTGATGTGACCCAGCGACCCCAGGACTAGGGGAGGCCCGCTGATGTTACCCAACGACCCCAGGACAACGGGAGACCCACTGATGTGACCCAGCAACATCAGGATTAAGGGAAACCCACTGATGTGACCCAGCAACATCAGGACAACGGGAGACCCACTGATGTGAACCAGAAACCTTAAGACTAGGAGAGACCCACTGATGTGACCCAGCATCCACGGGACAACGGGAGACCCACTGATGTGAACCAGAAACCCCAAGACTAAGGGAGACGCACTGATGTGACTCAGCATCCACGGGACAACGGGAGACCCACTGATGTGAACCAGAAACCCCAAGACTAAGGGAGACGCACTGATGTGACTCAGCATCCACGGGACAACGGGAGACCCACTGATGTGAACCAGAAACCCTAAGACTAGGGGAGATCTTCTGATGTGACCCATTATCCCTGGGTTCAGGGGAGACCCACTGATGTGGCCCATGTTAGTTCTTGCCCAATTACAAAGCTGTGGAACACGATATATGCCGGCAGTCTGTGTGAGGTAGAAAAGTCGTAGATTGATGTTCTGGTGCCGGCATTCCTCAGCGACCAACAATGACCGCAACAAAAGGCCATATCGGGTGTGAAGTCGCCAGTATTCACGTCAATGGAGGGGTTGGTAGGGGGTAAAACCGTTACAGTCACGTGTCATACTGGCTGATATAGGAGACCACGAATTGTCACACCTGCGGTATATGCTGACACCCTGCCGTAGATGTCCTCTCCTGCCGTGTTGCCGGGCTCAAGCAGTGACGACATTCCGGTAGTTTCGGGTGGAAGTTGCCGGCCGTAAATCGGTAATGGTAACGCCTTGAATAGCTAGACGACAGCCACTTTGGCAATGACAAAGTTTAGACCACGCCCACAGAGACAAACTATAGTGTCAGGTAAACATCGGAGGAAATCTAGAAATGTTTTTCTGTTTGGTGGACAAATGGACAATGGACTACATAACAGCCTGGATCAGATGTAAGATAAGGACAAGATGACGACACTAATCTAGAACATCGATGGTACATAATTGCAAGTCGGTGAGTCTGTTGCTGCCAATCTGTCTCCCATCTTCCCTCTGATGTTATCTTTCTCCTTCTGTTGCTGGCAATCATCTTTAGTGTATCCCTGTGTAAACTTGATTAAAGAGTCTATGGGATGCGGTGCCGGATGTTATACTGCCCTCAAATATTTGAATTTATTGGCTTAGTTAAACACGTGACCTAATGAGAAGTGTGGAGGTAAATGGGAGACAGAACACATGTAAGAACTATATGGACAATGTGAGACAGGAAACACATATGAGAGTTATGGGGACAATGGGAAATAGGAAACAAAGATGAGAATTATGGGGACAATGGGTCATAGGAAACAAAGATGAGACTTATTTGGAAAATGGGAGACATTAAACACAGATGATAAATATATGGACAATGGGAGAAAGGGAACAAAGATGAGAGTTATGGGGACAATGAGGAATAGGAAACAAATATGAGCATTATGAGGACAACGGGAGATAGGAAACAAAGATGAGAATTATAGGGACAATGGGAGATATGAAACATATGAAAGATGAGAATGATGGGGAAAATGGGAGATGGTAAACAAAGGATGAGAATTATGGAGACAATGGGAGATAGGAAACACAAATTAGCATTATGGGGACAATGGGGGATTTGAAACACAGATGATAATTATGGGACAATGAGAGATAGGGAAAGAAAGATGAGCATTAGGAGGACAATAGGAGATAGGAAATACAGATGAGAACTATAGGGACAATGGGAGATAGGAAATACAGATGAGAACTATAGGGACAATGGGAGATAGGAAATACAGATGAGAACTCTAGGGACAATGGGAGATAGGAAAAACAGATGAGAACTCTAGGGACAATGGGAGATAGGAAATACAGATGAGAACTCTAGGGACAATGGGAGATATGAAACACAGGTGAGAACTATAGGTACAATGGGGGGTATGAAACAAAGATAAGAATAATGGGATGAGAATTATAGAGAGATAGAAAACAAAGATGATGAATAACGGAGGGGGGAGGGGGTGGAAGACAGAAAATAAAGAACAAAATGTTGACAAGGAGACGGAGAACGCTACCTGTCTGAATTATTACAGGCATGCCGGGCCGGGTGCTGAACCAGAACCAGTGATTGAGGTCACCAGCATTCTAGTGCCTAGTAAATATTCCATCTGGTTGGACACATGCGGTTTATGAGGTCAATTTGTTCTGTCGTCACAGCAGTCTTTCCTGGAGACTGAAGCCCGTCCGCTGGCATCCAGGTCCCTTGTATACGTAGGGCGGCGACGGTTGGGCTGCACCAGTGACATTCCCTAAATATGTCTGATGTGTATCGCAGTGCCTTATTTAAAATGGTCCTTTTATTGCCTGTCCATGTTCACACACATCCCAGTTCTCATTACCTTGTTGTGCGCTATTCACAAATCTTAACGCTGCTGGAGATTTCCTAACGCGTATCGGTTTCCCGTGACGGGCGCCAGCGCGAAGATGTTCCGGGTGCGTTTTGCGCTGTCTCTGACGCGGTCTGACTTCGGAACGGCGACAAATCGGGAAACAAGGTTGACTTTTGCTGAAAGAACAGTTAGAAAGCCATGACAACAAACACCCGACTGCACCGGCGTGACCTGGCTGAGACAGGAGTATTTGTAAGCGCTATTATCATCACTATCATCCTGGTCATCGCATACCTTTGTATCTGCACGGCGCACTAGATGACGACGGCGAGGTGTGCACACCTACTGTGGAAAAGGGACAATCTGTACCCGCCTTGTTGGCTCGGGGCTGACTTGAATCTCGCCATGAAGGATATGTGCTCTGTTAGAGCCGAACATTTCTACCCGTGGATGTGTCGTGTGACCCTGAGATGTACACACACACCTGGGTTGAATATACTTTCTGGGACGCTGCAGTCAACCCCAACATTTATTGGCTGTTTGAGATTTCCCAGGCAGTTTTACTTTCATACGTGTGTCATTGCTTTCTGAAACGTCGACACTCTTACCATCGAAACAAGCGCTAAGAGATTGCATATAAACCGTCACCGGCTGATATCGAATACTCTCATTTATAACCTGATAATATATATATATATACACACACACACACATGATAACACACACACATGATAATATATACACATGATAATATATACACAATGATAATATATACACATGATAATATATATATATACACACACATGATAACACACACACACACACACACATACATAATAACACACACACATGATAATACACACACACATGAAAATATATACACATGATAATATATACACACATGATAATATACACACACATAATAATACACACATGATAATATATACACACATGATAATATATATACACATGATAATATATACACATATGATAATATATACACACACATAATAATACATGCACATGATAATATATACACACATGATAGTATATACATTTTTTTTCCGCGATTCCATCCTGTTTCAGGATATTGCGGTCAAGCATCTTTCAGCTGTATGTTGATTCCTAGGCTAGATTACGCTCATCAGCACGCCACGACTTTCTGAGCGACCGGCTCCATACTCTCATAAGTCACTGGCGCGACTCGAACCGCTTCCAATTCCCGTGCGCTCACGTCAACCACGAGAGTATTTGGGGTTACAGAGAAAGCTGCTAACCAATCGACCAGGGAGACCGGCAGTATATTCATTAATCCATTCAGTAGCATATCCTTTGCAGAACCTCGCTGCCATAACAACCTCCCGGAAAACTTCTTGGTCATAAGCAAGATGTCCCGCGTCCGATACACCCATCTGGAGATCATCCGCCACATCCTGCACTCATCTTCTCTTTGGCCTTCATCTTCCTCTCTTCCCAGGCATATACCCCTCCATTATTGCTCTCTCCAAACTTTCATGACGTTTCAAATGACCAAAATATTTCAATTTTCTTTGTTTTATCGTCTTTAATAGCCAGCCTTCTTCAATATTCAACTCTTGAAGTATGGATGCATTTGTTCTTTTCTTTACCCAAGATATTCTTATAACTCGTCTATAACATTTATATTTAAAAGCATTTATGCGCTGTTCAGCTTGTTTAGTAAGTGTCCAGGTCTCACAGGCGTATGTTGCAATGGGAAAGATGCACACTCTTAAACATCTAATTTTTGTAGTTCTGCCTGTCCCAATCCATAATTTATTCAGTTGTTTTAGTCTTTGAAGAGCAATTGATCGTCGTCGTTTAATTGCTTTCATTGTGTCACCGTTGTAGGTAATCGATGACCCAGGATATTCAAAATTTTCCACCACCCACAATTTTTTCCTCATTAACATATATTTCTTTCTCCATAGTGGTTTTATCTATATGCATTATCTTTGTTTTTGCAATGTTAAGATATAAGTTGTGATTTTCACTATTCAGTTGGGTTGAGGCTATTAGGTTTTCTATACCAGTCTGTGTTGTGGATAGCAATACTGTATCATCAAAATACCGAATCTCTGGCATGTCATGACCACCGATATTTAGGACATCATATAGCTCCCCGTTTATATTATCTCTAACATTTCTCATTATATTTTAGGCATACAGGTTAAACAAATAGAGGGACAGCACACATCCCTGACAGACTCCTTGCTTGATGTCAAACCAATCTGATGTCTCACCATCTATTCTAACCGCTGCTTGTTGGTGTAGATAAAGCATTCTTATGAGTTTTATTACATGTGGTGGAAAGCCCATATTCCTCATAATTTCCCAAAGTTTCTGATGTTGTACACAGTCAAATGCCTTTGAATAATCCACAAAACATGAGAATAGGTTTACATTAAATTCTCTGCACTTCTCTATTATTAAACGCATATTGAGAATGTGATCTCTTGTTCCTCTTCCTTGTCTAAATCCAGCTTGAACCACGTTAATCTCTTCTTCCATTTTCTTACGACGTCTTCCCATTTTGATTTTTAGTAGAATTTTACTTGCATGACTGATCAGGGCAACAGTTCTATAGTTGGTGCATAATTTCAGGTTGCCCTTTTTTGGTATTGGAATGAAGATAGTTCTCTTCCAATCTTTTGGCCGTATACCATATTTCCATATCTTTTTACATAATGCGAAATAGATTTGTATGCTTTCTTCTCCTCCCGCTTTAATTAGCTCAGCTGGTATCTCATCACATCCAGGTGATTTAGGCGGCAGTATATACATACATGATAAAATATAGACACATGATAATATATACACACATGATAATATATACTCACATGATAATATATACTTACATGATAATATATACACACATGATAATATATACACACATGATAATATATACTCACATGATAATATATATATATACGAACATGATAATTTATACACACATGATAATATATATATATATATATACGAACATGATAATTTATACACACATGATAATATATACACACATGATAATATATACACACATGATAATATATACACACATGATAATATATACTCACATGATAATATATACTCACATGATAATATATACACACATGATAATATATACTCACATGATAATATATACACACATGATAATATATATATATATATATATATATACGAACATGATAATTTATACACACATGATAAAATATACACACATGATAATATATACACACATGATAATATATACACACACGATAATATATACTCACATGATAATATATACACACATGATAATATATATATATATACGAACATGATAATTTATACACACATGATAATATACACACACATGATAATATATACACACATGATAATATATACACACATGATAATATATACTCACATGATAATATATACTCACATGATAATATATACTCACATGATAATATATACACACATGATAATATATACTCACATGATAATATATACTCACATGATAATATATACACACATGATAATATATACTCACATGATAATATACACACACATGATAATATATATATATATATATATATATATATATATATATATATATATATATATATATATATATATATATATATATATATATATATATATATATATATATATATATATATATATATATACGAACATGATAATTTATACACACATGATAATATATACACACATGATAATATATACTCAATTTTATATTCTCATATAAAAGTACAGGTTCAATTTTATATTCTCATATAAAAGTACAGGTTCAATGTAGCATCTCAAATCTCTTTTTCTCGTTTCAATTGACATCTTTTTATTGGTCAATATGGTTTTCATCTTGCTAGAGGCTACTTTTGCCATGGCGATTCTTGTTCTAATCTCTTCAAGGCATCTCCCATCAGATGTTATTACTGTTCCGAGATAATTGTACCTGCTCACTTGTTGAAGAATATTCCCATTTACTTGTATATTACATTGTGGTATTTCGTCCTTCCTGGTGACGACCATAATCTGTGTCTTTTTACAATTTAATTCTAACCCTAGTTGTTCACTGTGTGTAACAATCGCATCTACTAAATTTTGCAGGTCCTGTTCATTGTCTGCAATCAAGACTGTATCATCTATATATCTAATATGCTAATATTATAATGATAATATATACACACATGATAATATATACACACATGATAATATATACTCACATGATAATATATACACACATGATAATATATACACACATGATAATATATACAAACATGATAATATATACAAACATGATAATATATACACACATGATAATATATGCACACACATGATAATATATACAACCATGATAATATATACACACATGATAATATATACACACATGATAATATATACAAACATGATAATATATACACACATGATAATATATACAAACATGATAATATATACACACATGATAATATATACACACATGATAATATATACTCACATGATAATATATACACACATGATAATATATACAAACATGATAATATATACACACACATGATAATATATACACACACATGATAATATATACACACATGATAATATATACACACATGATAATATATACACACATGATAATATATACAAACATGATAATATATACCACACATGATAATATATACACACATGATAATATATACAAACATGATAATATATACAAACATGATAATATATACAACATGATAATATATACAAACATGATAATATATACACACATGATAATATATACACACATGATAATATATACACACATGATAATATATACACACATGATAATATATACAAACATGATAATATATACAAACATGATAATATATACACACATGATAATATATACACACATGATAATATATACACACATGATAATATATACACACACATGATAATATATACACACATGATAATATATACACACATGATAATATATACAAACATGATAATATATACAAACATGATAATATATACAAACATGATAATATATACAAACATGATAATATATACACACATGATAATATATACTACACATGATAATATATACACACATGATAATATATACAAACATGATAATATATACAAACATGATAATATATACAAACATGATAATATATACACACATGATAATATATATACACACATGATAATATATACACACATGAATAATATACACCACATGATAATATATACACACATGATAATAATACAAACATGATCATATATACACACATGATAATATATACACACATGATAATATATACACACATGATATATATACCAACACCTGATAATATACACACACATGGTAATATACACACACAATGATAATATATACACACATGATAATATATACACACATGATAATATATACAAACATGATAATACTATATACAAACATGATAATATATAAAAACATCATATATATACACACCATGATAATATATAAAAACATGATAATATATACACACATGATAATATTACAACACATGATAATATATACACACATGATAATATATACAGACATGATAATATATACAAACATGTAATATATACAAAACATGCTAATATATACACACATGATAAATATACACACATTGATAATATACACACACACAGATACATATATACAAACATGCATAATATATACACACACATGATAATCATACACACATGATAATATATACACACATGAAATAATACAAACACATGATAATATATACAAACATGATAATATATACACACAGATGATACTATATACAAAACATGATCATATATTAAAAACATGATATATACACAAACATGATAATATATCAAACATGATAATATATACAAACATGAATAAATATATACTAACATGCTAATATTACCAACATGATAATATATACAAACATGATAATATATACACACATGATAATATACACAGACATGATAACATACACACACATGATAATATACACACATGATATTATACACACATGATAATATACACACATGATAATATGCACATGATAATATACACAGACATGATAACATACACACACATGATAATATACACACATGATAATATACACACATGATTATATATACACACATAATAATATACACACATGATAATACACGCACACATGATAATATATACACACATGATTATATATACACACATGATTATACACACACATGATAATATATACACACATGATTACACACACACATGATTATATATACACATGATTATACACACACATGATTATATATATACACATGATTATATATACACACATGATTATATATACATATGATTATATATATACATGATTATACACACATATGATTATATATACACACATGATTATATATACACATGATTATATATACACACATGATTATATACACACATGATTATATATAGACACATGCTTATATATACACACATGATTATATATACACACATGATTATATATACACATGATTATATATATACATGATTATACACACATGATTATATATACACACATGATTATATATACACACATGATTATATATACACATGATTATATATATACACATGATTATATATACACATGATTATATATACACATGATTATATATATACATCATTATACACACATGATTATATATACACACATGATTATGTATACACATGATTATATATATACATGATTATACACACATGATTATATATATACACACATGATTATCTATACACATGATTATATATATACATGATTATACACACATGATTATATATACACACATGATTATATATACACACATGATTATACACACACATGATTATATATATACACATGATTATATATACACACATGATTATATACATACATGATTATATATAGACATGATTATACACACATGATTATATATACACACATGATTATATATACACACATGATTATACACACATGATAATATATACACACATGATTATATACACACATGATTATATATACATACATGATTATGTATACACACATGATTATACACACACATGATAATATATACACACATGATTATATACACACACATGATTATATATACACATGATTATATATACACACATGATTATATACACAGACATTATTATATACAACCATTCTATGTCAGCCAATCATGGCGTGGTCACGTGAGCCACACACAAACCACAGACAGCATCTTGGAATAACAACAATGCACAGAAATATATGTTTACAAGTACAAGGATAGAATTTTAACAAGTACAAATAGGGAATTAACAGGTACAAATAGGGAATTAACAGGTACAAATAGGGAATTAACAGGTACAAATGGGGAATTAACAGGTACAAATAGGGAATTAACAAGTACACAGAGGGAATTAACAAGTACAAATGGGGAATTAACAAGGACACAGAGAGAATTAACAGGCACAAATGGGGAATTAACAAGTACAAATGAGGAATTAACAAGTGCAAATGGGGAATTAAAAGCTACAAATGGGGAATTAACAAATACAAATAGGGAGTTAACAAGTACAAATGGGGAATTAACAGGTACAAATGGGGAATTAACAAATACAAATAGGGAATCAGCAAGTACACAGAGGGAATTATCAAGTAAAATTACGATGTTTTTTATGGGGGGGGGGGGGGGGTGGAGGCGAGCGTGGTGTGTATGTGTGTGTGTATGTGTGTGTATGTGTGTGTATGTGTGTGTGTGTTGGGAGGGGGTGGGGGGTTCACTCGCTTTGAACTAAAGCTTAGTTGAGTCTAAGGTTAATTAGTCTTGATATGTTGCTTTCGTGTCTATGCCAGCTTCTGTGGTAACTGGCTACAAGTTGAGCCTCTGATGTGCTACTTCGTGGCTGCGTCTGCTTTGCCTCGTCTTTTACAATTGTTTGTTGTTTTCAAAAACCGAATCTGCCTCTACGTCACCCACTGGAAAATGGAACCTGAACAATAAAGTCAGCACTTGTTGCTCGACCACTGGCACTCAGATAAAACACCATCTCAACTTGTCACCGTCAGGGCGGTGGGGCCTGGCTGTGTGGTAACGCGTCCCCTGTCAACCTTGTCACGTCTCCGGGCACGGCTAATTAATATGTCATTATAAGGTCATTAGCATAATTGTTCATTATTTTCTCAACTGTTCCCTATCTGCGCCTGTCTTCCTCTCTCCCGCCTCTTCCTGTTGTCAGGCCTTACTTCCTGGGGGGAGGGGGGGGGAGCGGGCAAATTATATTCTAGCAGCCCAACCCAGAGCTGACAATTCTATGTTCTAGCACCCCAACCCAGAGCTGACAATTCTATGTTCTAGCACCCCAACCCAGAGCTGACAATTCTATGTTCTAGCACCCCAACCCAGAGCTGACAATTCTATGTTCTAGCACCCCAACCCAGAGCTGACAATTCTATGTTCTAGCACCCAACCCAGAGCTGACCATTCTATGTTCTAGCACCCCAACCCAGAGCTGACAATTCTATGTTCTAGCACCCCAACCCAGAGCTGACAATTCTATGTTCTAGCACCCCAACCCAGAGCTGACAATTCTATGTTCTAGCACCCCAACCCAGAGCTGACCATTCTATGTTCTAGCACCCCAACCCAGAGCTGACCATTCTATGTTCTAGCACCCCAACCCAGAGCTGACAATTATATGTTCTAGCACCCCAACCCAGAGCTGACCATTCTATGTTCTAGCACCCCAACCCAGAGCTGACAATTCTATGTTCTAGCACCCCAACCCAGAGCTGACAATTCTATGTTCTAGCACCCCAACCCAGAGCTGACAATTCTATGTTCTAGCACCCCAACCCAGAGCTGACAATTCTATGTTCTAGCACCCCAACCCAGAGCTGACCATTCTATGTTCTAGCACCCCAACCCAGAGCTGACAATTCTATGTTCTAGCACCCCAACCCAGAGCTGACAATTCTATGTTCTAGCAGCCCAATCCAGGGCTGACCATTCTGACTCGTCTACTGTAATCGTATGTTCTCATCCACTTAGACTGTCGTCATTTGTTCTTATCTGTTTAGACTGTCGACCACTGTTCTCATCTACTTAGACTGTCGACATCTGTTCTCATCTACATCTACTTAGACTGTCATCATCTGTTCTTATCTGTTTAGACTGTCGACACTATTCTCATCTACTTAGACTGTCGACATCTGTTCTCATCTACTTAGACTGTTAAATTAAAATTAAGTTAAAATAAAACTTTAAACTTTAACTTTTTAACTTTTAAAAATAAAAAAATTAAAATTAAGTTAACATAAAATTACTTAGAATGAACAGCAAGCGCCTAAATTTGTTACATGTCTCAAAGCCTAGATTGGACCTATACAAAACATGTTTCGCCTATTCTGGTGCTCACTTATGGAATGATCTGCCTCCAGATCTGAAAACTCCAATGAGTCCCTACACATTTAACCGAAAACCCTTTCAATACTTAATCCATACCGACTATATGCCACCATAATTCATTTACTGGTATAATTGTTCATTATAATCGTTCATTATAATTGTTTAACTATAATTGTTCACTATATATGTGTGTGCGTGTGGGAGCGAGAGAGAGAGAGAGAGAGAGAGAGAGAGAGAGAGAGAGAGAGAGAGAGAGAGAGAGAGAAGAGAGAGAGAGAGAGAGAGAGAGAGAGAGAGAGAAAGTGGGTGTCAGTGAGAGGGAGAGAGTGAATGTGTGTGTGCGCACGTGCATGCGTGTGTGTGGAGAGAGTGATTGAGCGAGAAATGGTGGGGGAATGTGTCAGTGCATGCATTCGTACGTGTATGTGTGAGAGTGAGTGAGGGAGTGTGCGTGCGTGCATGCGTTCATGTGTATGTGTATATGTGAGAGAGTGTGGTTGAGAGAGTGAGTGTGTGTGTGTGTGAAGGATTGTGTGTTAGAGAGTGAGACAGTGGGATAGTTGATGTGTTAGTGTGTGTGTGTGTGTGTGTGAGCACGCGCATGCGTGTGAGTGTGTGTATATGAAAGAATACAGAGAGAGAGAGAGAGAGAGAGAGAGAGAGAGAGAGAGAGAGAGAGAGAGAGAGAGCTGAGCAGATGCATGTCATGTAACACGCATGTTATGTAACACGCGAATCCATATGTTTGTGTATTCTCATCTGTCATATTATCAGTTAAATACCATTTGATTTTATCATGCATAATATAAACTCATGTTCATTACTGTAGTTTGAGTGAGAGAGTCAGTGAGTGTGAATGAGAGACAGAACGAGTGAGCGTGAGAGTAAATGAGTGAGCGGGAGAGTGAATGAGTGAGCGGGAGAGTGAATGAGTGAGTGGGAGAGTGAATGAGTGAGCGTGAGAGTGAATGAGTGAGCGGGAGAGTGAATGAGTGAGTGGGAGAGTGAATGAGTGAGCGTGAGAGTGAATGAGTGAGCGGGAGAGTGAATGCATGAGAGTGAATGAATGAGCGGGAGAGTGAATGAGTGAGTGGGAGAGTGAATGAGTGAGCGTGAGAGTGAATGAGTGAGCGGGAGAGTGAATGCATGAGAGTGAATGAATGAGCGGAAGAGTGAATGTGTGAGCGTGAGAGTGAATGTGTGTGTGTGTGTGTGTGTGTGTGTGTGAGAGAGAGAGAGAGAGAGAGAGAGAGAGAGAGAGAGAGAGAGAGAGAGAGAGAGAGAGAGAGAGAGAGAGCATCACTATTTTTACGTCACATACATTTTATGTACACATTTTTCTCCATGTTTAACATTTTTATGAGACTGCTCATGACAAGTGTCAGTGTATGTGTGTGAGTAAAGTGTGGGAGTTTGTTCATACTAGTTTCAATAATAACGTGAGACATTTTGTATGTGTCTAGATGTAAGGAAGTGTGAGTGTATGTGGAGGATGTGTGTGAGTGTGGGGATATGTGTGGGTGGGGGGTGTGTGGGTGGGGGTATGCGTTTGGATGGGTTGGGGTGTGTGGGTTTTGGTGGGTAGTGGTATTTGTGGGTGTTGGTGGGATGTGTGGATGGATGTGTGGGGGTGAAAGTAGGGGTGTTGGAATGGGTGTGGGGGATGTGTGTATGGGTGGAGGATATGTGTATGGGACGGATGCGGGGGATGTGTGTTTATGTGGGTGGAGATGTGTGGATGGTTTGAGGAAGTATGTGTGGGAGGCGGGGTTGTGTGGGTAGGGGATTGTGTTGGGTGGATTGGGGATGCAAGGGCGGGTGGGGAGAAGTGTATGGTGTGTGGGTTTGAGATATGTGTGCGGTGTGTTGGTGGGGATGTGTGAATGATGTGTGGGTGGAGGGTATGTTTGTGGTGGTATGGGTGGAGGATAGTGTGTGGTGTGGGGGATGTGTGTGATGGGTGCGGGGAATGTGCGTATGGGTGGGGTATATGTGTGGGTGAGTAGGGGATTGTGGTGGTTGGGGGAAGTATGTGGGGTGTGTGGGTGGGAGATGTGTGTGTGTGTGGATGGGGAATGTGTGGGTGGGGGGGGTGTGAGTGGCTTAGGGATGTGTAGGTGGGTGAGGGAGTTGTATGTGTCGGGGTGGGATGTGTGAGTGGGTGGAGGATGTGTGTGGGTAGGGGTATTGTGATCGAGAGATGTTTGGTTGGGGGTGGGTGGGGGTGTGTGGGTGCGTAGTGGAGGATGTATGCGTGAGTGAGTGTGTGTTGGTGGACGGGTAGGGAATGCGTGTGTGGGTGGGGAGAGGTGTGTGGTGTGTTGGTTGGGGATATTGTGTGGGTGAGGTATGTGTGTGTGGGTGGGGGATTTTTGTGGTGTGTGAGTGGGGGTATGTGGGGTGGATGGGTAAGGGTATCTGTGTGGGTGTGGGTGGGAATATTGTGTGGTATATGGGTGGGGGACATGTGTGTGGTGTGTAAGTGGGGATGTGTTGGTGAGGGATATGTGTGTGTGTGTGGTGCATGGGTTGGGAATAGTGCGTGGTAGGGGGTGTATGTGATGTGCGGGTCGGGGATTGTGTGGTGGGGGATTAGGTTATGGCATGTGTGGGTGGGTGGAAGTTGTATGTGTGGGTGGTGGGGTGTGTGTGAGTGGATTGGGGATGTATGGGTGGTTAGGGAGATGTGTGTGTGTGTGTGGGGGGGGGGGGGGGGTAGGGACATGTCAGTTGGTGGGGATGTGTGTGTATGGTTTGGGGATGTGTGAGTGGATGTGCGATGTGTGGGTTGGTGGGGGATTGTGTGCATGGGTGGGGAATATGTTGTCGATGGAGATGTGGCTGGGGGATGGGTGGTTTGAGGTGTGGGTGGGGAGAGGATGTGTGGGTTAGGATGTGTATGTGGATGGGCGTGGGATGTGTGGGTTGGTGGGGGAATGTTTGTGGGTGGCGAGTGTGTTTTGGTTGGGGGATCAGGTGAGGGCAGTGTGTGTGTGGGTGGGGGATGTGCGGGAGGGGGATGGGTCGGTTGGTGGGGTATGTATGTGTCCCTTGGTGTGCGTGTGTGTGGGTAGGTGGGGGTGTGTATGTGTCCCTTGGTGCGCGTGTGTGTGGGTAGGTGGGGGTGTTGTGTGGGTGGGGTGATGTATGGATAGGTGGGAGATGGGCCTCATAACATGGTAATTAGCCTTGTTTATGTTTACAACATTCATTTCACAATGTTTATATTTCTTCCTATGTAAATGTATAATGCTCATGATGAACGAAAGACGAGTGATTGGAAGGGCCGAATGTAAGACGGGCCTGCGCGCCCAATTTGTGACCCTAATAAAGTTGATTTGATTTGATTTGATTTGACATCTGTTCTCATCTACATCTACTTAGACTGTCATCATCTGTTCTTATCTGTTTAGACTGTCGACCACTGTTCTCATCTACTTAGACTTTCGACATCTGTTCTCATCTACATCTACTTAGACTGTAATAATCTGACTCATCTACTGTAATCGTATGTTCTTATCTATTTAGACTTTCGACATCTGTTCTCATCTGCTTAGACTGTCATAATCTGTTCTCATCTGCTTAGACTGTCATAATCTGTTCTCATCTGCTTAGACTGTCATAATCTATACTCATCTACTTAGACTGTCATAATCTGTTCTCATCTATTTAGACTGTCGACGTCTATTCTCATCTACTTAGACTGTCATAATCTGTTCTCATCTATTTAGACTGTCGACGTCTGTTCTCATCTGCTTAGACTGTCATGGTATGAAAGAACTTCTTCCACTCCTCTCTTCCCCTGCCATGGTATGAAAGAACTTCTTCCACTTCTCTCTTCCCCCTGCCATGGCTCTAAAACTTTATGTGGGATATATTTTCTAAATATAGTCCATCTCTTTTGTTTGTCCAGCTCTTAACTGCCCATTAATGTTGTTGCCACTGTGTTTGTACGTGCTTGTGTGTGCTTGTGTGTGCTTGTGTGTGCTTGTGTGTGCTTGTATGTGCTTGTGTGTGCTTGTGTGTGCTTGTACGTGCTTGTATATGCTTGTATATGCTTGTATGTGCTTGTATATGCTTGTGTGTGCTTGTATGTGCTTGTGTGTGCATGTACGTGCTTGTATATGCTTGTATATGCTTGTATGTGCTTGTATATGCTTGTGTGTGCTTGTATGTGCTTGTGTGTGCTTGTACGTGCTTGTATATGCTTGTATGTGCTTGTATGTGCTTGTATATGCTTGTATGTGCTTGTATGTGCTTGTACGTGCTTGTATATGCTTGTATGTGCTTGTGTGTGCTTGTGTGTGCTTGTACGTGCTTGTGTGTGCTTGTGTGTGCTTGTAGGTGCTTGTGTGTGCGTGTGTGTGCTTGTACGTGCTTGTATATGCTTGTATATGCTTGTATGTGCTTGTATATGCTTGTGTGTGCTTGTACGTGCTTGTGTGTGCTTGTACGTGCTTGTGCGTGCTTGTACGTGCTTGTATATGCTTGTATGTGCTTGTGTGTGCTTGTATGTGCTTGTATATGCTTGTGTGTGCTTGTATGTGCTTGTGTGTGCTTGTACGTGCTTGTATATGCTTGTATGTGCTTGTACGTGCTTGTATATGCTTGTATGTGCTTGTGTGTGCTTGTGTGTGCTTGTGTGTGCTTGTACGTGCTTGTGTGTGCTTGTACGAGCTTGTGTGTGCTTGTACGTGCTTGTGTGTGCTTGTGTGTGCTTGTACGTGCTTGTATATGCTTGTATATGCTTGTATGTGCTTGTATATGCTTGTGTGTGCTTTTATATGCTTGTGTGTGCTTGTATATGCTTGTATGTGCTTGTATATGCTTGTATGTGCTTGTATGTGCTTGTATGTGCTTGTATGTGCTTGTATGTGCTTGTGTGTGCTTGTATGTGCTTGTACGTGCTTGTATGTGCTTGTATATGCTTGTATGTGCTTGTATGTGCTTGTATGTGCTTGTATGTGCTTGTATGTGCTTGTATATGCTTGTATGTGCTTGTATATGCTTGTATGTGCTTGTATGTGCTTGTATATGCTTGTGTGTGCTTGTATGTGCTTGTATGTGCTTGTATGTGCTTGTATATGCTTGTATGCGCTTGTATGTGCTTGTATATGCTTGTATGTGCTTGTATGTGCTTGTATGTGCTTGTATATGCTTGTGTGTGCTTGTGTGTGCTTGTGTGTGCTTGTATATGCTTGTGTGTGCTTGTATGTGCTTGTACGTGCTTGTACGTGCTTGTATGTGCTTGTATATGCTTGTGTGTGCTTGTATATGCTTGTGTGTGCTTGTATGTGCTTGTACGTGCTTGTGTGTGCTTGTATATGCTTGTGTGTGCTTGTATATGCTTGTATGTGCTTGTATATGCTTGTACGTGCTTGTATGTGCTTGTATATGCTTGTACGTGCTTGTATGTGCTTGTATATGCTTGTATGTGCTTGTACGTGCTTGTATATGCTTGTACGTGCTTGTATGTGCTTGTATGTGCTTGTACGTGCTTGTATATGCTTGTACGTGCTTGTATGTGCTTGTATATGCTTGTACGTGCTTGTATATGCTTGTACGTGCTTGTATGTGCTTGTATATGCTTGTACGTGCTTGTATGTGCTTGTATATGCTTGTACGTGCTTGTATGTGCTTGTATATGCTTGTATGTGCTTGTACGTGCTTGTATATGCTTGTACGTGCTTGTATGTGCTTGTATATGCTTGTATGTGCTTGTATGTGCTTGTATATGCTTGCATATGCTTGTATGTGCTTGTACGTGCTTGTATGTGCTTGTCTGTGTTTGTGTGTACTTGTGTGTGTGCTTGCATGTACTTAGCTGTACTTGTACAAGGGTGTTCAATAAGTAATGTCTAGTAATTTTTAATTTTACAGAACGAAGCTATGCGTATTATTCTTGGATGTACAAGAGATACAGCATGCAGGGCGATGCGCTACCTTCTTGATTTTCCAACCATTGAAGACAGAATACAAATTTGCCGAGCATGTGCCTACCTCAGAGTCAACGCAAACACACAACATCCACTGCATAGTGAAATTATGAAGGTGAAGTGCAGCAGGTTAAAAAGGGGACTGTCGTGGATGGGTCAAGACGAAGAGATTCTTCAACAGGTGTGTTCACTTGAGGACTTAGAACCTGGCGAGGTGTGGGTGCAGGTGCCAATAGATTTATGTACGTCCTTTTCTGTTTGCATCCAACTAGGCAGAAAATGCAGACAAGAAAATTGGCTGCTGTGGAGGCGGGAGTACAGGCTCTGATTTTCGAGAATTCTTTAAAGGATGATGCTGTTATCTACACGGATGGGTCGGTCGTCCGAAGAGTGAGAAGTTCATGAGCCTTTACGGCTCAGGCCGGATGGAAAATTGTGAAGGAAGAGTCTGGTGCTTTTGCTTTGACCACAAGTAGCGTGACTATGGAAGTCATGGCAGTAGGTAAAGCAGTAACATGGCTCGAGACACAGACATTCACTATGGCATGTGTACTTAGTGACTCAATTAGCATGCTCAGGAAGATAGAGGTGGGGTGGGTCCGAAGAGTGTGGTTGCTGTCTCTGGAGCGGTTTCGGCTGGCAAAGATTAGTTTCATCTTCGTGCCAGGGCATGCGAGTATAAGGAAATGAGCGGGCTGACAAGCTCGCAGGTGAGGCTACTGTGGAGGGCGGACGCGCCATGGATCAGGCTGACATTCTGAATGCTGTACGAGAAGTAAGGCTCTTGCGTGAACCAAGTGATGACTGTGAATCTACAACCATGTTCAGGCTGTGAGAACAGCAAATTAAAAGAGGGGTGGCCAAACAAGAACACTACGCAGGAAGCCAAAGAAGATTGATAAACCAACACAGAACTGGTGTTGTTAGCCGCTACACGCTGCGGGATTTGCTGAGGAGGGGATCCGAGCACGTATGGATTGAATGGTTCGTTGTGCCATGAGGATGATCTGTCGACTAATTAACTAACTAACTAATTTCATTCAATAGAAAGAAAAAAAAAGAACATAAAATTCACATTGAAATGAAATCCCAAATCTGTACTTCAAACATGTATTTCTCAATGTAGTCTCGGTTTTCGTTATATTTTTTGTCCATCTTCTCACAAGGTCATGTATCCCCGCACGTCAAAAATCAATGTCAATTTTTCTAAACCACTGGCGTAAGGCGCATTTAAGGGCCTTGGTTTCCTCAAAGTGATGTCCGCAAAGATCTTCTTAAGATGGAATTCTGATGGTGCTAAGTATGGACTTTAAGTGGGATGTGATAATAATGCCCAGCCAAATTCTGTAATCGTATCAATTAGAGGTGTGTGTGGCGTGGCATTATCGCGCAACAGTTGTGCAGTTCTCTGATCTTTGAATGGATAAAGTTGTCGAAGATGCCCTCTAAGCTTCTTTAAAGTTTCGATGTAACGGTAAGTATTCATCGTGTTTCCTTGTTCTAAGAAGTCGAGAAGACTGTGTCTTATTCATTTATTACCAAATATGCCCACGTATTTCTGCTCACAAAGTTGGGTCCATCCCAGAGACGCAGTGTTTGAGGAACTTGATTCTACTACTGGGACATGTGTAGATCCCGGAGCCATGGTGTTTGGGGAACATGATTCTACTACTGGGGCTTGTATAGATCCCAGAGCCCCAGTGTTAGGGGAACATGATTCTACTACTGGGGCTTGTATAGATCCCAGAGCCCCAGTGTTAGGGGAACATGATTCTACTACTGGGACATGTGTAGATCCCAGAGACGCGGTGTTTGGGGAACATGATTCTACTAGTGGGGCTTGTGTAGATCCCGGAGCCATGGTGTTTGGGGAACATGATTCTACTAGTGGGGCTTGTGTAGATCCCAGAGACGCTGTGTTAGGGGAACATGATTCTACTACTGGGACATGTGTAGATCCCAGAGACGCTGTGTTAGGGGAACATGATTCTACTACTGGGACATGTGTAGATCCCGGAGCCATGGTGTTTGGGGAACATGATTCTACTAGTGGGGCTTGTGTAGATCCCAGATACGCGGTGTTTGGGGAACATGATTCTACTACTGGGACATGTGTAGATCCCAGAGACGCTGTGTTAGGGGAACATGATTCTACTACTGGGACATGTGTAGATCCCGGAGCCATGGTGTTTGGGGAACATGATTCTACTAGTGGGGCTTGTGTAGATCCCAGAGACGCGGTGTTTGGGGAACATGATTCTACTAGTGGGGCTTGTGTAGATCCCAGAGACGCTGTGTTAGGGGAACATGATTCTACTACTGGGACATGTGTAGATCCCAGAGACGCTGTGTTAGGGGAACATGATTCTACTAGTGAGGCTTGTGTAGATCCCGGAGCCATGGTGTTTGGGGAACATGATTCTACTACTGGGGCTTAAACCCGCGCTCCATCTTGCGTAAGACAACGCAGCAACGACTAGGTCACGGCCGACTGAGATTCATTCACAAACAAACTCGAACACTTGGGACCTAGAGAACATTTGTATGTGTGCGTTTATGCACAGCAGGATAGCTGGGTGGGTCCCACACGCCCACGCACACACTGGGGGGTCATCAGTGGGGCTGCCGAGTGCGGTGTCAACTTAATAGATTATGCACACATAATTGACAAAATGAGATACATAGACAGGACATTAGTCATTGACACCGAGTAGATGCGGCCGCATGTGTGGAGGAGCCGCGCCGTCTGCGGGGACTATGTACAAGCTGAGATGGCGGGAGTTCCAGCGCCGATGATGATGTTGACACTGGTGGCCCGGCCGACGTGCGGGCATGAGCAAGTGTGCAGATCTGTTTCCGCCAACATTAGAATAGTCAACACTGTGACATGTACGAGATAAGGCAGGCTCAGCTTGTCACCCGGCGGAAGGGGAAAGTGTCTCACCGCAGCCTGGTTGCGGCAATTCGCCTGCCTAAAGATGTGAGGAATTCACATGTTGGTGAGGAATTCACATGTTGGTGATATCACAGGTGCATCTGCTCGCCTGATGTGGACGGTTTACCTGCTCCAGTGTTGAGGGACTGCACATATTGGCTATGTAGCTGGGAACGTCACAGATCTGAGGTCCGTACATGGTAGCCATGTAGCTGGGAACGTCACAGATCTGAGGTCCGTACATGGTGACCATTTAGCTGGGAACGTCACAGGTCTGAGGTCTACACATACTAGCCATGTAGCTGGGAACGTCACAGATCTGAGGTCCGCACATGGTGGCCATTTAGCTGGGAACGTCACAGATCTGAGGTCCGCACATGGTAGCCATGTAGCTGGGAACGTCACAGATCTGAGGTCCGCACATACTGGCCATTTAGCTGGGAACGTCACAGATCTCAGGTCCACACATGGAGGCGATGTAGCTGGGAACGTCACAGATCTGAGGTCTACACATGCTGGCCATGTAGCTGGGAACGTCACAGATCTGAGGTCCGCACATGGTGGCCATTTAGCTGGGAACGTCACAGATCTGAGGTCCGCACATGGTAGCCATGTAGCTGGGAACGTCACAGATCTGAGGTCCGCACATACTGGCCATTTAGCTGGGAACGTCACAGATCTCAGGTCCACACATGGAGGCGATGTAGCTGGGAACGTCACAGATCTGAGGTCTACACATGCTGGCCATGTAGCTGGGAACGTCACAGATCTCAGGTCCACACATGGAGGCGATGTAGCTGGGGACGTCACAGATCTGAGGTCCGCACATGCTGGCCATTTAGCTGATGCTTGCAGCAGTTTGCACTTGGCTGGTCTAGTCTACACAGACTCTGTGAGCTCCGAACCTGGCACCATCGTGCCGGGGCTGCCTCAGACATGTGCCATGTCGCACAAACTGGTCAGCTCTTACAGCGGACGGACACTGGAGATAGAAGCAGCAGGGAACGGGCGGAGTTTGATATTTGGAAACGATGTCACGTGTTGATGAGCATAAAGGAGCGGGGGTGGGGGGATACTTGGGAATATCTATAGAGCTGAAGGTAGGCTGGATGAAGTGAACTAAGAGTGTAAGGACACCGGTTCCCTCAAGTCTGACACAGCAGCTGTTTTACTGCCAGTTTGTCACAACTGGCAACAGTTTTATACCCATGATGCCGACATAAACATGAGGTATCACATGCCAGGTCTGTCAGACCATTTAGATGACAGTGACTTGACTCTCTAGAAATATGACTGACATAAAGATGATAGTGACTTAACTCCCTAGAAACATGACTGACATACAGATAACAATGACTTGACTCTCTAGAAATATGACTGACATAAAGATGACAGTGACTGGACTCTCTAGAAACATGACTGACATAAAGATGACAGTGACTTGACTCTCTAGAAATATGACTGACATAAAGATGACAGTGACTGGACTCTCTAGAAACATGACTGACATACAGATAACAATGACCGTGTTTCTCCGAAATATGACCCGGTCTTATATTAATGTTTGCTTCTAAAAATGCACTCGGGCTTATTTTCGGGGGATGCTTTTTTTTTTTCTCTTCAGATGCAAAAATCTACATTTATTCATGTACAAAAATCTACATTTATTCATGTACAAAAATCTACATTTATTCATGTACAAAAATCTACAATTATCCAAATATAGTCATGTCATCTTCTTCTGGAACATCGTCATAACTCTCCAAATCCCGAATTCCGGCCTGAATTTCTTGCGACTCCATTTCCTGTAGAGCCATTGATCCCAGTCTCTCATGTCCAACATTAAAACTTTCCTGATTGGAGCATTTCTTGTCCGTGTAGCCTGTTCCTAGTACATGTCTCTCATGTCCAACATTAAAACTGTCCTGATTGGAGCATTTCTTGTCCGTGTAGCCTGTTCCTAGTACTTTTGCAACATTTCGTTCTTCCACCTGTTGTGTTATCGTTCTCTGTTCGCCATTTTCGAACCATTTGGAGGTCAAGCTTCTTGACTTTGCAGAATGCCGTAAGATGCTTGCCCCGGAAGTCTTCAACGATTCTTGTCTTATAATCGACGGAATAGCTCTTTCTTGTTGCTCTTGTCTGGGTGTCAAATTATTATTCCCCGAAGTTACCATTAAATCAGGTATTAATTGAAGACTTACGAGACAGGTGTGGCAACACAAAATATGAGACTTTAGAACGATGGCATACCCAAAACAGACGAGAAATTGCTGGTGTCAAAATTCAGCTTCTTTATTCCACACGAGTCAAGCTGTGGGAAATCCTTACACAATATAGAGTGAGTACACATCTAAGAACTTATGAAGCAGTGTACACAACAACAGTGAATTCATAGTGACAAAAAATGGAGGACATTCAGAACCCTTCACCATAAGATCCGGTACGACAAGGTTGTATCCTGCCCCCCCCCCCCCTCTCTTTTTCATAACCTACATTAATAGTTCATAAATAAACACATATAGTATTGATTGACGCTCATAGAAGTGAGAAGAAGAAAATGGAGACTAAAAGATGAACTAGAGAACTTAAACAAACACACAAGTATTGTGTGGAGTTTACAGAAGTGAGAAGTAGAAAATAGAAAGAGGATGCCCTAGAAAACATAAATAAAACATATAATATTGTTTGGAGCTGACAGAAGTGAGAAGTAGAGACTAGAGGATGCACTAGACAACATAAAAATGGAAAGCTTTAGTTACCAACCGGGATTCGAACCTGTCACCTCGCTGCAGGAACAAGTGTACTTCGACCTATGACCAACCGTACACCCCAGTTGCCCAAGTATTTAGCAGTGGTCAGATGTAAAACAGACCTATGCAAATGTGCGTCTCTCGTGATATCCTCATAATGTATATAGCCAACATATGCAAAGAAACCAACCAAACAGCAAGAACACCGCAAGACTAACAGAACACAGAAGAATAACCAACGGTAAATTACACCATTAAAGAACTTCTATTTCCGGGTTATCAAGCACTAATAGCAAAACCAGAAGCAGAATTACCAGACCACATGAATAGTCTAAACCAGGGGTGGGCAAACTTTTTGTGCGGAGGGCCGCATTGACAATCGTAAAGCTATTGGCGGGCCGCATATATATATATATATATATATATATATATATATATATATATATATATATATATATATATATATATATATATATATATATATACATACATTACATTGGCACCTTCCCGTCTTGACAGACGATAGTTTGGTACATTGTGCTTCAAAAAGGCTTAACAACTACGATCCATGGCGGTGGCGAGTATGGCTGGTAAGGCCAATTCTTGCTGCAAATGTTTGCCCACAGTAGGTGCATGTGAAAACAGTGGATCATTTCCACCATTTTGCACCATCTTACGTCTCTCACGCTCTGTGTGTGCTTTATCTGCAATCATTTTCTCTTTTGTCTTTATTCCATTTCTGATAGTTGCCCTCCATGCAACACGTTCAGCGGCGACGTGCTCCCATTGTGCATTATCAATGCCTGTATCAATCATGTCCCGCTTACACACATCTTTGTATCGTAGTAGAGGCCGACCCTGAGATCTCCTACCCGTCTGTAATTCACCAAAAAAGATGTCCTTTGGTATTCTACCATCATCCATCCTCCTAACGTGTCCTATCCATCTAAGTCTACGAAGACTGAGCATGGAATACACCGTCACACAACCTGATCTTTCCAATACTTCAGTATTTGTGATTTTGTCTTGCCACTTAATACGAAGTATTCTTCGCAGACACCGCATATGAAAGCTGTTTAAACGTTTCTCTTGGCGTGAGTAAGTAGTCCAGGTTTCACTGCCATAAAGAAGAGTACTAAGGACACAGGCTTGGTAGACGAGGACTTTTGTTTTGGCAGTAAGCTTCCTGTTCTCCCAGACTCTTTTTGCTAACATGTTCATTGTTGTTGCTGCCTTGCCAATCCTGATGTTGATTTCCTGATCGAGGGATAATTTGCTATTTACCTCTGATCCTAGATATGTAAAATGGTCTACTATCTCCAGTTCGGCGTCGTCAATAAAGATTGATGGTACACCATGTGCACCTTGTGACATAATCTGTGTCTTCTTTTTGTTAATTGTTAAACCAAATTCAGAACAAGCATTGGAGAATGCAGATAGTAGATGTTGTAATTCTTCCTCAGAGTGGGTCGTAATCGCAGCATCATCCGCAAAAAGCAACTCTCTGATTAGTACCCTGCTAATTTTGGTCTTGGCCTTCAATCTCTGAGCATTATAGAGGCCACCATCTGAGCGTGAGTGAATGTATATACCGTCATCCTGATCACGAAAGGCATATTTCAGTAGAAGTGAAAAGTATATCCCAAAGAGGGTGGGGGATAGTACACAACCTTGCTTAACTCCACTCTTGATTTCAAACTCTTCTGAAGTTGAGCCATCAAACTTGATTATACCCTTCATGCCTGTGTGGAACGATTCCACAATGGACAGAAGAGTTGGTGGGCAGCCAATCTTCTTTAGTGCTTTGAACAGATCCTCACGACTGACCAAATCGAATGCCTTTGTGAGGTCGATGAAGGCAATAAACAGTGGCTGATTTTGTTCCCGGCATTTTTCTTGCATCTGTCGCAATGAGAATATCATATCAATGGTAGACCGGTTCTGACGGAAGCCGCACTGTGATTCGGGGTAGACTTGATCTCCCAGGACTTGAAGTCTGTGCAGGACAATTCTGGCAAATACTTTCCCAACAATACACAGAAGTGAGATACCCCTATAGTTGTTACAGTCGCTCCGATCTCCCTTGTTCTTGTACAGCGTTATGATGTTTGAATCTTTGAAATCCTGTGGGACTTGTCCTTCTCGCCAGCAAAGCTCTATTAGCTGGTGGATCTGTAGAGCGAGTGTGTCTTGCCCACTCCTGATTACCTCTATTGGAATCCCATCCTTACCTGGAGCCTTGCCAGATGCAAGCTCATTTATAGCACACTTAACTTCTGTTATAGTGGGAAGTGTGTCCAGGTGGTCAAGAGTTGGTAGGGCCTCTATGGCGTTGAGGGCATCATCCGCTAGCTTGGTCTCACTTGAGTAAAGCTCTAAATAGTGCTCGACCCATCTATCCATCTGCTGTTTCTTATCAGTGATGATTTCTCCAGTCAAGGTTTTCAGCGGTGCACTTCTTTTGATCATTGGACCACAGGCTTTCTTTATCCCTTCATACATGCTTCTGATGTTTCCCTTATCACTTGCGATTTGAATGGACTCCCATAACTTGATCCAATAGTCATTCGCACACTGCCTGGCAGCCTTTTGTACATCCTTCCTCGCTTGCTTCAGCTCACTCAGAGTGTTACGCGTTGGTCTTTCCTTGTTTCTTAAGAGAGCTATCTTCTTTTTATCAATCAAGGGCTGCAGTATCTGGCTGTTTGCCGCAAACCAGTCCTGCCTCTTATGATCCACAGTGCCGTAAACCCCTACCGCTGTTTTATAAATAGTTTCCTTAAGTTTACTCCATTTATCATTTACTATACAACTTTCTGATGTATCATTGAAAGCGTCTTCAAGTTGCTGTTGAAATTCAAAGCACTTTCCAGGATCGTGAGTGTTAGTAATATTAATCCTGGGGCTAGACTTGTGTTTAGCTGTGTAGATTCTCTTTGGTCTCAGTCTAACCCTTGCAACAACCAAAGAATGATCTGTATCACAGTCAGCACTGTGGTAACTTCGAGTTAATGATGTATGGTTCAGATGTTGTCTCCGTGTGATAATGAAGTCCAGCTGATGCCAATGGCTGGATCTTGGATGTTTCCATGTGACCTTATGCATCTCTTTTGTTTTAAAAAAGGAGTTTGTAATACATAGGTCATTTCTAGTGCAATGCTCCAGCAGCCTTTGCCCATTATCATTCATGCTGACCGATGTTGTATTTTCCAAGGCACACTGGCCATGAACTCGAGTCCTTGCCCACACGAGCATTGAAATCACCGAGCATATAAATGTAGTCGGATTTTGGAACTGCCTTGATCGCAGAGTCTAGCTGCTCATAGAACGTATCCTTCACATCATCAGAGGAAGCGAGTGTCGGTGCATATGCAGTGAGAATGGTGGCAAATCCACAAGAGGTTGCCAAGCGCAGTGATAATAATCTTTCATTACCTCCAGCTGGGATATCAATCATTCCCAGTAGCGAATTCTTCACTGCAAAGCCCACACCATGTTGCCTTTTTTCTGCCTGCCCTCTTCCCTTCCAAAAAAAGGTGTAATTGTTTTCCCTGAGTGACCCTTCCTCAGCGAGGCGAGTCTCCTGCAGGCCAGCAATATCAATGTTAAGACGATTGAGTTCAGCATCAATCACAGCCGTTTTTCTCACATCGTCAATATTTGTCAAGTCAGTGGAAAATCCTGGACACATGGTTCTCACGTTCCAGGTTGCAAGCCGTAGCTTGAGGTTTCTATTCTTTTTATTAGTACCTGGTGCATTGGTTTTACAGCCTGCGATTCAGATTTTGTCCTAGCCCCAAGCACCCATTGAAGCAGGCAGGCTGTGGCGGATCAGCACCCAATTGGCTGGGGGCTGCCCAGCTTGAGGCGGGCGGTAGCTGATCAGTGACACCTGTAGGTGTCTCCCACCGTCAGAGGCAACGCGTGGCGCCCCATGTCTACGCCAACTGACAAGGACTTATAACCCGTAACAGTTGCCTCTCGCTTTGATTCCGAGACCGGTTAAGACCAGGGATGGAGTTATTGCCTCTCCATAGCACAAAGCCTGGGCTAAAATAAAGAAACCATGTGTTGCCCATGCAGCATGATCCCTCTCTCGGCCTGCCTAGTTCACTCCAGAGGAAAGTTGACACCTATAATCTGGAACAAGACAAGCTGCAGAAGCTGCCGGATCAGCAAAGCAATGCTCTAACTGTCCGCCTGTCGGAGCTTCGATCCTAGACCAGCTGCCAACCAAGGCTTAGGGCCTGGTCTGCCCTGCCATGACTTATTTTGTCTTTGGGTTGCATTTCCTCGCACCAGGATAAGGCTAGTACCCTCCCAATTGCGCTCTTCCGCCCGAAGCCGTTGGCACAATGTGGGGTGTCGGGTTTGGTAAGCGCCGCCCAACATTCGGCGTTGACAGAAAGCAGGTAGTATATATATATATATATATATATATATATATATATATATATATATATATATATATATATATATATATATATATATATATATATATATATATCCATTTTGTTTACAGCAACCTATCGCAATAAGTAATTATTAATTATTTATAGGTTATTAAGCAGTATAAATAACTAATTATTGCAATTTTATTTTACTTATACACTTATACATTATATTTGACAATATGGACAACAACGTTTATAATTTTTTAACACGATTGTACAACTCGTTATTATAACAAATATTCTTTATTATCTATCAATGGCTTTAATTTAGACACACATCGACTACATTGTCACTACAGTTGTTGATTTCTAATGAGATGTATGTAACTGCTTGCAATTTTTGACAATATTCTTGAAATCTGTAGCAAGTTTACTTGTTGAAATTCGCATGACAGCATGCAAGTTGCAGTCCGACAATAAAGACCTATTCTTAGATTTGTTGATCTTCAAGCAAGAGAATGCTTGTTTGCAAATGTATGTTGATCCAAATAATGATAAAAGTTTAGCTGCAAAGTTTTCCAAGTTGGGAAATGATTCTTGTGATAAAGATCCATAGAAATCCAGCAAACCATCTATTTTGAATTTCTCTTTCAGGTCATGATCTGCTTGTAAGTCAACCAGCTCCAACTATATGTCCTCTGTGGCTGCATCAGCTTCTGCACTCAAAGGTGAACTGAGAATATTGAACTATGGCTCTAATTTCTTGAAATCTTGGAATCTCCATCCAAATTCTTCACTCAATGCATCTAATTGGGCGTTGTATTTTTCAGTCATTTAACCAAAAATTGTTTCTTGTTTCAGCAAAGGGAAGTGACAAAATCTGTTTTCACTTGCTTGTCTGGAGAACAGTGAAAGTTTTGCCTGAAATTATTTTACATATACATACAATTCATGTGCAAACACGCCATTTCCCTGAAGTTTGACATTCAGTTCATTTAACTTTTCCATAATGTCAATGGCAAACATAAAGTCTAACTTCCACTCTTTATTGGCAATGTTAGTATTAAAGTCACATGCAATGCCCTTCATCTCCAGGAACATCACTATTTCTTCTCTGAGTTCCCACACTCGCCTCAACACCTTGCCGAGACTCAGCCATCGAACATTGGTGTGGTTCAGGACATCGGAATGTTCAGTGTCCTAATCGTCAAGTAATGCCTTGAACTGTCTGTGATTAAGTCCTCTTGATCTGATGAGATTGATGACACTGACAACTGGGTCAATAACATGCTTGATATTCAAAACAGTTTTACAGAGACTTTCTTGATGAATCACACAGTGAAGTGGTAATAATGTGTGGTCTGGATATTCTGCTTTAATCTTATCACTTATCAACTTTACCAGACCTACATTTTTTCCAGTCAAAGCACGAACTCCGTCAGTTGTAACACTTGCCATCTTGTTCCAAACCAACCCAGTTCTTTCAATACAGATAGTAACAGCAGTGAATATATCATGGCCTGTGGTTGTATCTTTGGGTGACTCAACACTCAGTAACTCTTCAGTGAGTTTGAAAGAAGTGTTTATTCCACGTATAAATATCAATAATTGGGCAGTATCATAGTACATCGGTACTCTCATCCAATGCAAGAGAGTACCACAAAAATTGTTTACTTGCATCTTGAAGTTTATGCATCAAATTGTCACTGATCTTGTCAACACGTCTGACCACAGTTCTCCTTGATAAAGTAATGTTGTCAAATCTGTTTTTTTGTTTGTTCTGGACACATAATGTTTGCTGCATCTAGCAAACATTCCTTGATGAACTCGCCATCAGAAAATGGCTTGTTCTGTTTTACAATTCTGTGTGACAGCACAAGACTAGCTTCAGTTGCAGAATCTTGAATTGAAGACTGTTTAGTGAAAACAGTTTGCTGTTTCTCCAAATGTTTCACCAACTCAAGGCATTTTCTTTCCTTCTCTTCGGTCGTTAAATTGTACTCCTTGAAGACAGCCACTGACTCACGACACAACAAGCAAACTGATTTGCTACCAACTTTTATAAAACAGTACTTAGTTGTCCATTCATCATTAAAAACACGGCATTCATCTTTAATCTTACGTTTGTTATTGACACTCATCATAACGGTACATGAAATTCTGTAAAATTCAACAAAATAACTTAAAAACGAAATAAAATTTATTATTTCTAAATGTCCTCGCGGGCCGCATAAAATCACTTGGCGGGCCGTATGCGGCCCGCGGGCCGTAGTTTGCCCACCCCTGGTCTAAACGAAATGTGTAGGGAACATAACATGAAAATTAGCACCAGTAAAACAGAGATAGCCAGCTTCGTGGCTTAGAGGTTATGACTTTTCTCCGTAATCTCGTATACTCTCGTCAGGTAACGTGATGACGGTTCAAATCAGCAGTGGTTCGAATCGCATCGGTAACTACGGGGTATGTGAGCCGGCCGCTCAGAAAGCAATGGCAAACTACTGAGCGTAATCTTGCCAAGAGATCAACATACAGCTGAAAGATGCTGGTGTTGACAACTAAGTCCTGTAAAGGATATGCTAAAAAAAAACAAAACAAAAAAACAGATGTAATTACTATAACCAAAGAAGGAAAAAACAACAAAGATACATCTAAAAGAGCACCCCCTGAAACAGTTACTGAGTTTCAAGTACTTAGGAAGTATAATATCAATCAATCAATCAATCAATCAATCATTCAATCAATCAATCAAACAATCAGGTGCCGTCTCCGCAATGAAGGTTGGCTGCAATGGATCTCCAACACTGTCTGTCTCTCGCCTTGACTGTACATTCTGTCAGGCTGATGTTCGTCCATCTCTTGATGTTATCTTCCCACTTGTATCGTTGTCTACCTCTTGCTCGCTTGCCCTCAACCTTGCCTTCCAGTATGGTTTTTATAATAGTATCATGTCTTTTAACGTGGCCAAAATATTTCACTTGTCTCCTCTTTATTTCTTTCATCAACTCTCTCTTCATTCCCAGTTTTTCTAGAACCTCTGCATTTGATTGTTTTTGTTTCCATGAAATACGACATATTCGTCTGTATATCCACATCTCCAGGGCTTCTATGCGACTTTCTAGTTGCTTGTTCAATGTCCAGGCTTCCGCGCCATACAGTAGCGTTGAATATACGTAGCATTTGACAATTCTCATTTTTAATGCGTTATTAATCTCTCTAGATGTTAATACTGATTTCATGCCATTGAAAGCATTTTTGGCCATTCCTATTCTCTTTTTGATTTCCATTTCACTTCTGCCATCATCTGTTATTATATGTCCAAAATAAGAGAAACTTGTTACTTGTTCTAATATCTGCCCGTTTACTGTTATGTTCATTGATGACCTTTCCTTTTCACTGCTAATTATCATAGTTTTTGTTTTTTGGATGTTAATATCTAAGCCACATCCTGCACTATGTCTGTTTACTTCTTCCACTATGTCTTGCATCTCTTGCTCACTTTCTGCTAGTAACACGGTATCGTCAGCATATCTAAGATTGTTTATGATTCTTCCATTGATGTTGAGTCCAGGCATTTCAACTTGTTTAAAAATTCTTTCTGTGTATAGGTTGAAGAGACTTGGGGATAGTACACATCCCTGCTGTACTCTTTTTATCTCTACAGGCGACGAATAGTTATTACCGCACCAGAGTATATAATAATATATATATATGATATAATATCATCAAATGGCAAATCAGAAGACGAGATCGAAAATTAGATGCAATAATGCAAACCAACTCATTCGACAAATGGCACCAATACTAAAGAACACGCCCGTGTATTGCCAGGGCCCATACGGGAGAGCAAAGCATAGTAACACTGTTGCCTACCATGCACGTCGTAAGATGCGACTAAGGAGGATATCGTTCCGTCGCCCTCCTAATGAGTGAGTGCGTGGCGCGACACTGTGAGCTGTGAGTTTCGTGGTAATGCATTTACATCTGTCAGCGGTTGTTTATAGCGTGAATGCATGTTCGGAACGATGGCGGCCGGCTGTTGCTGGATTGACTGGTTTGCCTTTTTGGCTCACGAGTGCATTTTTCAGGAGACTCCTGGGAGTCACCGCTGGAGCTACGGAGTTCGAGCTTTGTGCGGCGCTTTCGGCGAGTCGTACTGTGGAAAGAGACCTAGCCATATGGGATAAAACTCGGGTCAATTAAGTCTTTCTGGTGACTGGTGTTTCCATTCGACGATGAACTGTATTTTTCATAGAGGACTTTTGTGTTGGCATTCTGGCGGCGGCATTATGCACAGTGTCCCTGTGCGGGCTGTTGGTTTGTCGAGACTCCTGTCTGTTCCACTTTTCACATTGGGCAGTGACGAGCATTTTATGTGATATTCACTAGCACAGGAACAGAGCAATATGGGGACGACCCGTTGCCGTGAAGTTGGAACCACGACTAACTTACTAACTAAATAATACTAAAGAACAAACATGTATCAATAACTACTAAGAAAGCACTTTACAACACATTCTTCCTACCAACTCTATGTAACCAATGCCAAACCTGGACAATGACAAAAAAAGAGAAAATAAAAATCACAACAGAAATTAGATTCTTGAGAAGGATACTCAATTTTTCAAGAATAGAGAAAATATTAACTGAATAAACCAGAACTAAAGTGGGGATTATAGCAGCGCTCGATTTTATTAGAAAGCAGCAAGTCAAATGGTTTGGCCATGTAATTAGATTACCAACTAACAGTATACCACAACCCCCGGGAAGGTTAACCCGTCAACAAATGCCCGCAGAAGTCGGACGTGTCGGCCTAACAGCGCAAGAACGCAGCTCTGCTGTAAACAGGCACAACGCAGTCACATCCGAAGAAAAAAGAAATCCGGATGAACGCAGAAGAAGAAGAAGTATACCAAAACAAGCAATGATGTGCAGACCAAATGGAAGCAGAGGAAGAGGCCGACCATGTAAACGATGGACAGAGGGAATAGCAGAGTCCATGGGAATATTGATATATGAAGCCCATAAATGGGCACTCTCCCGCTGTTTATACTTCACCTCGACACCGCAAGCTACAAGAGGAACATGAATTGAATTATGAACCACATCCGGTCTTTATCTAGTGCGCAGCAATGGCGTCTATACTCCGACTGGCCACTCGGCAACAAGTCCCTCATTCTAGCTGACGATCTTAACCTGGGCTTATTTTTTGGGGTAGGGGTTATATTTAAAGCATCCCGAGAAATCCAGCTAGGGCTTATTTGGGGGGGGGGGGGGGGGAGGACACTGATCTCGATCACAGGCTAAAGAGGTGAGGTGACTAATGACTAATTCTCTTATCAATGCCTGGGTCAATGACCGGACATATGGATGAGCGAGTGAGAGAATTAGTCAATGACCGAACATATGGATGACCGAGTGACAGAATTAGTCAATGACCGGACATATGGATGACCGAGTGAAAGAATTAGTCAATGACCGGACATATGGATGACCGAGTGAGAGAACTAGTCAATGACCGGACATATGGCTGACCGAGTGAGAGAACTAGTCAATGACCGGACATATGGCTGACCGAGTGAGAGAATTAGTCAATGACCGGACATATGGATGATCGAGTGACAGAACTAGTGACCGGACATATGGATGACCGAGTGAGAGAATTAGTCAATGACCGGACATATGGATGACCGAGTGAGAGAATTAGTCAATGACTGGACATATGGATGACCGAGTGACAGAACTAGTGACCGGACATATGGATGACCGAGTGAGAGAATTAGTCAATGACTGGACATATGGATGACCGAGTGAGAGAATTAGTCAATGACCGGACATATGGATGACCGAGTGAGAGAATTAGTCAATGACTGGACATATGGATGACCGAGTGAGAGAATTAGTCAATGACTGGACATATGGATGACCGAGTGAGAGAATTAGTCAATGACTGGACATATGGATGACCGAGTGAGAGAATTAGTCAATGACCGGACATATGGATGACCGAGTGAGAGAATTAGTCAATGACTGGACATATGGATGACCGAGTGACAGAACTAGTGACCGGACATATGGATGACCGAGTGAGAGAATTAGTCAATGACTGGACATATGGATGACCGAGTGAGAGAATTAGTCAATGACCGGACATATGGATGACCGAGTGAGAGAATTAGTCAATGACTGGACATATGGATGACCGAGTGAGAGAATTAGTCAATGACCGGACATATGGATGACCGAGTGACAGAACTAGTGACCGGACATATGGATGACCGAGTGAGAGAATTAGTGACCAGCCACAATCTGGGTCAATGACCGGACATATGGATGACCGAGTGACAGAATTAGTGACCAGCCACAATCTGGGTCAATGACCGGACATATGGATGACCGAGTGACAGAATTAGTGACCAGCCACAATCTGGGTCAATGACCGGACATATGGATGACCGAGTGAGAGAATTAGTCAATGACCGGACATATGGATGACCGAGTGGAAGAATTAGTGACCAGCCACAATCTGGGTCAATGACCGGACATATGGATGACCGAGTGACAGAATTAGTCAATGACTGGACATATGGATGACCGAGTGAGAGAATTAGTCAATGACCGGACATATGGATGACCGAGTGACAGAACTAGTGACCAGCCACAATCTGGGTCAATGACCGGACATATGGATGACCGAGTGAGAGAATTAGTCAATGACTGGACATATGGATGACCGAGTGAGAGAATTAGTCAATGACTGGACATATGGATGACCGAGGGACAGAATTAGTCAATGACCGGACATATGGATGACCGAGTGAGAGAATTAGTCAAATGACCGGACATATGGATGACCGAGTGAGAGAATTAGTCAATGACCGGACATATGGATGACCGAGTGACAGAATTAGTCAATGACCGGACATATGGATGACCGAGTGACAGAATTAGTCAATGACCGGACATATGGATGACCGAGTGACAGAATTAGTCAATGACCGGACATATGGATGACCGAGTGACAGAATTAGTCAATGACCGGACATATGGATGACCGAGTGACAGAATTAGTCAATGACCGGACAATCTGGGTTCAATGACCGGACATATGGATGACCGAGTGACAGAATTAGTGACCAGCCACAATCTGGGTCAATGACCGGACATATGGATGACCGAGTGACAGAATTAGTCATGACCGACATATGGATGACCGAGTGACAGAATATGACCGGACATTGGGTAATGACCGAGTGACAGAATTAGTGACCAGCCACAATCTGGGTCAATGACCGGACATATGGAACGTGACCGTGAGGTGACAGAATTAGTGACCAGCCACAATCTGGAGTCAATGACCGGACATATGGATGACCGAGTGACAGAATTAGTCAATGACCGGACATATGGATGACCGAGTGACAGAATTAGTGACCAGCCACAATCTGGGTCAATGACCGGACATATGGATGACCGAGTGACAGAATTAGTCAATGACCGGACATATGGATGACCGAGTGACAGAATTAGTGACCGCCACAATCTGGTCAATGACCGACATAGGATGACCGAGTGACAGAATTAGTCAATGACCGGACATATGGATGACCGAGTGAGAGAATTAGTCAATGACCGGACATATGGATGACCGAAGTGACAGAATTAGTGACCAGCCACAATCTGGGTCAATGACCGGACATATGGATGACCGAGTGACAGAATTAGTGACCAGCCACAATCTGGGTCAATGACCGGACATATGGATGACCGAGTGACAGAATTAGTCAATGACCGGACATATGGATGACCGAGTGAGAGAATTAGTGACCAGCCACAATCTGGGTCAATGACCGGACATATGGATGACCGAGTGACAGAATTAGTGACCAGCCACAATCTGGGTCAATGACCGGACATATGGATGACCGAGTGACAGAATTAGTCAATGACCGGACATATGGTTGACCGAGTGACAGAATTAGTGACCAGCCACAATCTGGGTCAATGACTGGACATATGGATGACCGAGTGACAGAATTAGTCAATGACCGGACATATGGATGACCGAGTGACAGAATTAGTGACCAGCCACAATCTGGGTCAATGACCGGACATATGGATGACCGAGTGACAGAATTAGTCAATGACCGGACATATGGATGACCGAGTGACAGAATTAGTGACCAGCCACAATCTGGGTCAATGACCGGACATATGGATGACCGAGTGACAGAATTAGTGACCAGCCACAATCTGGGTCAATGACCGGACATATGGATGACCGAGTGACAGAATTAGTCAATGACCGGACATATGGATGACCGAGTGACAGAACTAGTGACCAGCCACAATCTGGGTCAATGACCGGACATATGGATGACCGAGTGAGAGAATTAGTCAATGACCGGACATATGGATGACCGAGTGAGAGAATTAGTCAATGACCGGACATATGGATGACCGAGTGACAGAATTAGTGACCAGCCACAATCTGGGTCAATGACCGGACATATGGATGACCGAGTGACAGAATTAGTGACCAGCCACAATCTGGGTCAATGACCGGACATATGGATGACCGAGTGACAGAATTAGTCAATGACCGGACATATGGATGACCGAGTGACAGAATTAGTGACCAGCCACAATCTGGGTCAATGACCGGACATATGGATGACCGAGTGACAGAATTAGTCAATGACCGGACATATGGATGACCGAGTGACAGAATTAGTGACCAGCCACAATCTGGGTCAATGACCGGACATATGGATGACCGAGTGACAGAATTAGTCAATGACCGGACATATGGATGCCCGAGTGACAGAATTAGTGACCAGCCCAATCTGGGTCAATGACCGACATATGGTGACCGAGTGACAGAATTAGTGACCAGCACAATCTGGGTCAATGACCGGACATATGGATGACCGAGTGACAGAATTAGTCAATGACCGGACATATGGATGAACGAGTGACAGAATTAGTGCCACCACAGATCTGGTCAATGACCGGACATATGGATGACCGAGTGACAGAATTAGGTCAATGACCGGACATATGGATGACCGAGTGACAGAATTAGTGACCAGCCACATCTGGGTCAAGTGACCGGACATATGGATGACCGAGTGACAGAATTAGTCAATGACCGGACATATGGATGACCGAGTGACAGAATTAGTGACCAGCCACAATCTGGGTCAATGACCGGACATATGGATGACCGAGTGACAGAATTAGTGACCAGCCACAAATCACGCCAGACAGCCACACAGTCACACGTCTAGTGGAGGCCACGACAGACAGCCACACAAGTCTAGTGGAGAGAATAAGTGACCAGCCACAAACCACGCCAGACAGCCACACAGTCACACGTCTAGTGGAGGCCACGACAGACAGCCACACAGTCACACGTCTAGTGGAGGCCACGACAGACAGCCACACAAGTCTAGTGGAGAGAATAAGTGACCAGCCACAAATCACGCCAGACAGCCACACGTCTAGTGAAGGCCACGACAAGAGCCACACAACAACAATAACAACAACAAAACTTTATTTTGAAAGGGTTAAGAATTGGGCACGCAGGCCCGTCTAATATTCTGCACAAGTCTAGTTAGTTAGTTAGTTAGTTAGTTAGTTAGTTAGTTAGTTAATTAGTTAGTTAGTTAGTTAGTTAGTTAGTTAGTTAGTTAGTTAGTTAGTTAGTTAGTTAGTTAGTTAGTTAGTCGACAGATCATCCTCATTGCACATCGAACCATTTAGTCCATAAGTGCTCGGATCCCCTCTACAGCAAATCCCGCAGCGTGTAGCGGCTAACGACACCAGTTCTGTGTTGGTGTATCAATCTTCTTTGGCTTCCTGCGTAGTGTTCTTGTTTGGCCACCCCTCTTTTAATTTGCTGTTCTCGCAGTCTGGCCATGGTTGTAGATTCACAGTCATCACTTGGTTTACGCAAAAGTCTTACTTCTCGTAGAGCATTCAGAATGTCAGCCTGGTCCTGGCGCGTCCGCCCTCCACCGTAGCGTTACCTGCGAGCTTGTCAGCCCGCTTATTTCCTTGTACTCCCGCATGCCCTGGCACGAAGATGAAACTAATCTTTGCCAGCCGAAACTGCTCCAGAGACAGCAACCATTCTCTTCGGATCCACCCCAATCTATCCTCTTGATCATGGTCATTGAGTCGCTAAGGAAACATGCCCTAGTGAATGTCTGTGTCTCGAGCCATGTTATTGCTTTACTTACTGCCATGACTTCCATAGTCAGGCTACTTGTGGTTTCAGTGAAAGCACCAGAGTCCTCCTTCACAATTCTCCCTCCGGCCCGAGCCGTAAAGGCCCATGAGCTTCTCACATGTCGGACGACCGACCCATCTGTGTAGATGACCGCATCACCGTCTAGCGAATTCTCGAAAATCAACGCTTGTACTTCAGCCTCCACAGCAGCCGGATTTTCTTGTCTGCATTTTCTATCTAGTTGGATGCAAACTGAAAAGGATGTGCAGAAATCTGTTGGCACTTGTACCCACTCCTCGCCAGGTTCTAAGTCCTCAAGTGAACACACCAGTTGAAGAATGTCTTCGGCTTGACCCATCCACGACCGTCCTCTTTTTAACCTGCTGCCCTTCACCTTCATAATTTCACTATGCAGTGGATGTTGTGTGTTTGCGTTAACTCTGAGGTAGGCGCGTCCTCTGGAAATTTGTATTCTGTCTTAAATGGTTGGAAAATCAAGAAGGTAGCGCATCGCCCTGCATGCTGTATCTCTTGTACATCCAAGAATAATGCGCATGGCTTCATTTTGTATCCTTTCCATCCTTTCTATCTGCTTACGGCTGAGAGTCAGGATTGCCATTGCATACTCAAAAACAGACATGACCAGCCCCTCGTACAGAAGACATAGATAGCGCTGCTCACAGTTTGCTGCCGCCAATACCCGCATCGCAGCCAAACCCCGCTTGGCCTTTGTTATCACCTGGTCTATGTGCACATTATAAGCAAGGCTTCGATCAAACCGTATCCCCAGGTAATTCATTGCCTGCGTTCTTTCCACCGTCTCTGAACACAGTATTACAGTTGGTGTTGGATTGTTGACAATATGATTATTCAACGAGAACCAAGTCACTGTTGCCTTTGTTGGGTTGACCATTGCCCCAGCTTCAACACACCAAGTACTTATGCGATTGAGTTCGGTTTGTAGTTCCACAGCAACCTGCTCTGTATCCTTACCCTGACGATACACTAAAACATCATCACTAAAACATCACAAGTCTAGTGGGGAGAATTAGTGACCAGCCACAAACCACACCAGACAGCCACACAGCCACACATCTAGTGGAGGCCATGACAACCGCCACACAAGAGGTCATGGGGAAATGCTGATGTGTCGACATGGCACTTAATGATATCGGACTAGAACAATCTCGGCATTTAACGAGCCTTGAGCGGACACTATCGCCAGGTGTTTGGGAAACCCGGATTTATCGGGCCTGCTAACAGCCGCCTGGGACGCTGCCTGGGTTAGCGCTGTCTCCTCCAGCCTCCAGGGAGCAATCAGGCCCGTCGTGTCTTATCATGCAGCCTGGATAAGGCTTCATTGTCTGTGACTTTTGTGTGCTAATTTTCTCAATTAACGGTCCGTCGCCGCTTTCATGCAGACTTACCCCCGCTGCCAGTCCCTGGCTGTTTGCCTCCCTTGACGGAGTCCCGTGTCAAGGTCACCTTAGATTACCCTGACCCTTGTCGGGCAAACTTCGCTGACTGTCGGGGAGGGTGCTAACAGGGGGAGTAGACTTTACACATGTGAGGTGTACCACTGACATCATCATCAGGTGCCACATCAATGCCCCTGTACATATTGCCTCTGTGTTGTTGATAAGTTCCACTGATCACCTCCTCCGTGACACTGTGTCGACCAATCCAGCATTGTCTTCCTCTGACGACCTCTGGATCTAACACCTTCCATTTTTCTAGCTGTCACAACCTTCTCTAGGCTCTCTCGTCGCATAATGTGACCACAGCAGAGCGACTGTCGTGTCTTCGTGTGGGTAATTATATGTCTGTGTCAATGTGTCTCCTTCAGCACTCCCAATACTGGTAGTCTTAACTGTCTATAATGGTCTTCACATCCGTCCAAATAGCTTTCATATCCGTCCAAATAGCCTTCACAGTCGTCCAACTAAACTAGCCTTCACAGCCGTCCAACTAGCCTTCACATCCGTCCAGATAACCTTCACATCCGTCCAGATAACCTTCACAGCCGTCCATATAGCCTTCACGGCCGTCCAAATTGGTCATCTTGGCCGACCATATTGTTAATCTTGGCCGTCCACATTGATCTCCTGAAGCTGTGATGTTGGTTTCCACAGCTGTCCGTGTGATTCCGTGTGTTACAGGACACCAACTTCTCCTAGGTGCAGCTAAAGTGATCTATGTCCGGCTGATCCGGTATCTTCTGCAGCTGGTCTTGTTCCAGATGTATTGCTGTTACCTTTCCTCTGGAGTGAACTAGGCAGACCGAGCGAGGGGTCATGCTGCATGTGCAACACATGATCTCTACATTTCAGCCCAGGTTGTCTGGTATGGAGAAGTTACTGTCCCTTTTGAAGCACAGTAACTGTCATCTGTCATCTGCCAGTAGCAGTTGTCAAAGTCATAAGCGCAGATAGGTTACTGTCGGTGAGTTTGGAACGTTGCCTGTTTTTTTTTTTTTTTAACAGTCATAGCGGAAAATAACTGCTCGAGGCATCGCGTGCCACTTTCTGACAGTTGGCGGGCCACATGGGGCCCGCGGGCCGTGGTTTGGGAACCTCTGGTCTACACTGTCTACTCTCTATCTCCCTCCCTCACGTCTCCCTTCTCTCTCCCTCACCTCTCTTCCCTCTCACTACCTTCCTTCCTCCTTCTCTCTCTCTCCCCTTCTCTCTTTCTGCCTACCCTCTCCCTCTCCTCCTCTTTCCCCCTTCTCTCTCTGCGGCTCTCTCTATCCCTCCTTCTCTCTCTCCTTTCCTACCCTCGCCCTCTCTCCCTCTCTCCCTACCTCTCCGTCCTTCTCTCTTCCTCCCTACCGTCTCCCTCTCTCTCTCTCCCTATTCTCTTCCTTCCTCCCTATCCTCCTTTTCTCTCCTATTGCGTGATAGAGGATGTATGTGATGTGAGGGTGGGGGAAGTGTGTGGTGGGGGATTGGGTTAGGGCATGTGTGGGTGGGTGAAGGATTATGTGTGGGTGGTGGGATGTGGGTGTGGGATATGTTGGTGAGGGATATGTGTGCGGTGTGTGGGTTGGGAATATTGCGTGGCAGAGGATGTATGTGATGTGCGAGTGGGGGACGTGTGTGGTGGGGGATTGGGTTAGGGCATGTGTGGGTGGGTTGAGGATGTATGTGTGGGTGGTGGGGTGTGTGTGAGTGGATTGGGGATGTATATGTGGTTAGGGAGATGTGTGTGTGTGTCGGGGTATTGAGATGTCAATTGGTGGGGATGTGTGTGTATGGTTTGGGGATGTGTGAGTGGGTGTGCGATGTGTGGGTTGGTGGGGGATGTGTGTGCGTGGGTGGGGAATATGTGATCGATGGAGATGTGGCTGTGGGATGGGTGGTTGGAGGTGTGGGTGGGGAGAGGATGTGTGGGTTAGGATGTGTATGTGGGTGGGTGTGGGATGTGTGGGTTGGTGGGGGATGTTTGTGGGAATCGAGTGTGGTTTGGTTGGGGAAACAGGTGAGGGCAGTGTGTGTGTGGGTGGGGGATGTACGGGAGGGGGATGGGTTGGCTGGTGGGGTGTGTATGTGTCCCTGGGTGTGTGTGTGTGGGTAGCTGGGGTTGTGTGTGTGGGTGGGGTGATGTATGGGTAGGTGGGAGATGGGCATCATAACATGGTAATTTGTCTTGATTATGTTTACAATATTCATTTCACAATGTTTATTTTTCCTCCTATGTAAATGTATAGTGCTCTTGATGAACGAAAGACGAGTGATTGGAAGGGCCGAATGTAAGACGGGCCTGCGCGCCCAATTTGTGACCCTTATAAAATAAAGTTGATTTGATTTGATTGTCCTCCCCCTCTCCGCCTTTGTTTCTCTCTTTCCTCTCTGTTTACGCTGTCTACTCTCTGTCTCTCTATCTCTCTCCATCCCCTCTCACTCCTTCCTCTCTCCCTCTTTCGCTCTCTCTTTCTTTGTTTCTCTCTTCCCTTTCTGTCTACACTGTCTACTCTCTGTCTCTCTTCCTCACATCTTCCCCCTCTCTCTTCTACATACCTATCTTCCTCCCTCTCTCTCCCCCTTCTCTATCACGCCCTAGCCTCTCCCTCTCTCTCCCTCCCCTCAACCCCTCTGTATCCCTCTCTGTCTGTCTCTCTTTGTTGCTCTTCCCTCTCTGTCCACCCAGTCTACGCTATTTCTATCTCTATTTCTCTTCCTCCCCTCTAATTACATTTCTTCCTTTCTTCCTCCCTCTCCCTCCCTCCTTCTCTCTCCCCTCCTCTTTCCCTATACTCTCTCTCCCTTCCTCTCTTTATCTCTCTCCCTCCCTCTCTCGTCTCTTTATATCTCGCTCACTCCCTTCATCTCTCTTACACTCCCTCTTCTCTCTTCCTCTCTCTCTCTCTCTCTCTCTCTCTCTCTCTCCCTCTTTCTCTTCTCTCTCTCTCTCTGTCTCTCCCAATATCTCTCTCTCTCTCTCTCTCTCTCTCTCTTTCTCTCTCTTTACTCTCAAATATTGTTTTAAACATTTCCCACGAAACACCAAGCGTGAGAGGTGACTAGCCAATCCCACAACTTCCGGAGCGCCAGCGAAGGTGTTTGCAGACCACGTGATCATCCCAGGACCTCACCTGAGCACCCGGCCCCTGAAACCCCGGGCCAGCCAGGACATGGGTGCGCGACTGCCCCGGCAACCGCGCACCCGCCAGCGGAATCAATCATACAGCCGACAATGGAAGAACGCACCTCACATCCTGCATAATCGTGTTTGGCTTCTCCTAACATCATCATCTAGATTTCATATCCAGCAAGGCGTGGGAACATGTACCAGGCTTAGGTACAGCAGAACAATGGCCGCCGGTCGGACTTCATAAATTCACGGAGAGACCTTAATTACCGGAAATAAAGATGGCGTTTTGTATGGAACAGTTGGCCACGCACGAGTAGACCGGCGGTGCACAAGTGAACTGTGGGAAACCTACTTCAGAAAGATGGGAATTAATGCCCTTTGTTCAAAATGGCCGCACGGTGTAAATGGGTTAATGAAAACATTGATACTGAGTGAGGAGTTTACGTGTTGAATGCGTGGCTCACAGATCGACATTGCAAACCGCACGCGAACTGTTTCTACTCATGTCTGAAATATGCGGTCTGGTGCGAGATACACGGTCTTGTGACGGCACCAGAAATGTCCACTGGATTCAGTGCCTAGGTGGCAGAGGCTGTCTGTGTCAGAATGTGTGTGTTTGTGTGTGGGCGCACGTGTATGACAGCGCATGTGTGGTGTCTGTGTGTGTATGTGTGTACATGTGTAAATGAATGTGTGTTGTGTATGTGTAAGCGTACAGTGTGCAAGCTATGAATGGGTATCAGTGTGAGTGTGGACAAGAAAATCCAGCTACTGTGGAGGCGGAAGTTCAGGCTCTGATCTTCGAGAATTCTTTAGAGGATGATGCTGTCATCTACACAGATGGGTCAGTGGTCCGAGGATTTAATGGGCCTTTACGGCTCAGACCGGAGGGAAAATTGTGAAGGAAGAGTCTGGTGCTTTTGCTTTGACCACAAGCAGCTTACCATGGAAGTCATGGCAGTAAGTAAAGCAATAACATGGCTCGAGACATTCAATCGGGCATGTGTCCTTAGTGACTCAATGAGTATGCTCAGGATGATAGAGATGGGGTGGGTACAAGAAGAGTTGCTGCTGTCTCTGGAGCGGTTTCGGCTGGCAAAGATTAGTTTCATCTTCTTGCCAGGGCATGCGGGTGTACGAGGGAATGAGCAGACTGACAGGCTTGCATGTAAGGCTACTGTGGAAGGCGCACGGGCCATGGACCAGGCAGACATTCTGAATGCTCTACGAGAAGTAAGTCGTTTAGGAGAACCAAGCGATGACTGTGAATCTACAACAATGGCCAGACTGCGAGAACAGCAAATTAAAAGAGGGGTGGCCAAACAAGAACACTACGCAGGAAACCAAAGAAGATTGATAAACCAACACAGAACTGGCGTCGTTAGCCGCTACACGCTGCGGGATTTGCTGAGGAGGGGATCCGAGCACTTATGGACTGAATGGTTCGATGTGCAATGAGGATGATCTGTCGACTAACTAACTAACTAACTATCAGTGTGAGTGTGTGTGACAGAATGTGAGTGTGTGCATGTGTGAGTGCTTGTGTGTGTGTGTGTATCTATGTGTGTATGTATGTGTGTGCATGTATCTGTGAGTATATGTATGTGTGAATGTATGTATGTGTAAGTGTGTGTATGTGTGTGCGTGTATATGTGTGTGTGTGGGTGTATGTATGTGTGAGTGTATGTATTTGTGAATGTATGTATATATTAGTGTATGTATGTGTGAATGTATGTATGTATGAATGTATGTATATATATATGTGTGTGTGTGTGTGTGTGTGTGTGTGTGTGTGTGTGTGTGAAATTAATCGATTCACGGTACGAGATGTGTGCATTTGTACAAATTAGGTTAAAAATTAGCTGCATGTGCCTCTACACAACTTCGCAATCAAACCCAGCATATTTGGGTACTTGTGTTGGTCGGTTTCCATGCCGGGTTATGAAACTGTTCACCGACTCCAGGTCGCAGACGCCGGCACTTAAGAGATCTTGACCAAACTTACACGACTACGTATGTGGGTAGGTACATAGGTAGGTTGTGGGTAGGTAGGTACATAGGAAGGTAGAATATAGGTAGGTAGGTAGGTATGTAGGTAGGTAAGTAGTTAGGTAGGTAGGTAATTAGATAAGTAGGTAGGTAAGTAGATAGGCAGGTAAGTAGGTAAATAGGTAGGTAGGTATGTAGGTAGGTAAGTAGTTAGGTAGGTAGGTAATTAGGTAAGTAGGTAGGTAAGTAGATAGGCAGGTAAGTAGGTAAATAGGTAGGTAGGTATGTAAGTAGGTAGGTAGGTAGGTAGGCAGGTGTGTAGGTAGGCAGGTAGGTAGGCTGGCAGGTAGGTGGGTAAGTAGGTAGGGTAGGTAGGTAGACATGCAGACAGGTAGCTAGGTAGGTAAGTAGGTAGGTAGGTAGACATGCAGACAGGTAGCTAGGTCGGTAAGTAGGTAGGTAGGTAGGTAGGTAGGTAGACATGCAGACAGGTAGCTAGGTAGGTAGGTAGACATGCAGACAGGTAGCTAGGTAGGTAAGTAGGTAGGTAGGTAAGTAGGTAAATAGGTAGGTAAGTATGTAGGTAGGTAGGTAGGTATGTAGGTATACAGGCAGACAGGTAGGTAGTCAAGTAGGCAGGCAGGCAGGTATTGCCTTATGATACAACTAAGAATATACAATACGGCATTCAGTACTCCGAGACTGTATCAACAATAAGTACATTGCTACAACATTCCTTGAACCTTGAGACTGCTGGGTCCGTGGACGCCTGGTGTGTGTACATAGTCTCCCCATCATCCTCGGCAATAGTCTCCTCAATCAGACACTTGTCACTGCCACCAGCAACATCCACCACTTGAGTGAAGTAAGTGTATCTTCAGTAGAATGACCCAGCTTGAGCCTACACCTCCAGTTACTGCAGGCGAACGGGCTCATGATGCGACCTGTACCGTCTGAACCACTTGTCCGCGTTTTGTCAACTGTGGCCAGGGAGTGTGCCAGCTTTCCAACTTAATTGAGTTTAGTTGTAGAGTAGGTTGTTGAACCAAATCGTTGCATATTTAATAGGTGCTGAGACCAGGCTAATATTTATGTGTGTTAAATATGCAGCCAGCTGATGTAGGATGTTGCACCCGAGGGTAGTCTGCGGTTGTAGGATGTTGCACTCTAGGGTAGTCAGCTGTTGTAGGATGTTGCACCCTAGGGTAGTCAGCTGATGTAGGATGTTGCACTCTAGGGTAGTCAGCTGATGTAGGATGTTGCACTCTAGGGTAGTCAGCGCTGTTCCTCTTCTACCCAGTGCCGATGATCACCTACAGTAACATGGACAAGACATCAGTAGAACATGTGTCCAGTATTTCAGTGGGTGAGCATGCTGTACACAAACAGCCACACTGTAGCGGTGATCTATAGAACATGTGCCCAGTATTTCTGTGGGAGGTGTACACAAACAGCCACACAGTAGCGGTGATCTATAGAACATGTGTCCAGTATTTCAGTGGGTGAGCATGCTGTACACAAACAGCCACACTGTAGCGGTGATCTATAGAACATGTGCCCAGTATTTCTGTGGGAGGTGTACACAAACAGCCACACTGTAGCGGTGATCTATAGAACATGTGTCCAGTATTTCAGTGGGTGAGCATGCTGTACACAAACAGCCACACTGTAGCGGTGATCTATAGAACATGTGCCCAGTATTTCTGTGGGAGGTGTACACAAACAGCCACACTGTAGCGGTGATCTATAGAACATGTGTCCAGTATTTCAGTGGGTGAGCATGCTGTACACAAACAGCCACACTGTAGCGGTGATCTATAGAACATGTGTCCAGTATTTCTGTGGGAGGGCATGCTGTACACAAACAGCCACACTGTAGCGGTGATCTATAGAACATGTGCCCAGTATTTCTGTGGGAGGTGTACACAAACAGCCACACTGTAGCGGTGATCTATAGAACATGTGTCCAGTATTTCAGTGGGTGAGCATGCTGTACACAAACAGCCACACTGTAGCGGTGATCTATAGAACATGCGTCCAGTATTTCTGTGGGAGGGCATGCTGTACACAAACAGCCACACTGTAGCGGTGATCTATAGAACATGTGTCCAGTATTTCTGTGGGAGGGCATGCTGTACACAAACAGCCACACTGTAGCGGTGATCTATAGAACATGTGCCCAGTATTTCTGTGGGAGGTGTACACAAACAGCCACACTGTAGCGGTGATCTATAGAACATGTGTCCAGTATTTCAGTGGGTGAGCATGCTGTACACAAACAGCCACACTGTAGCGGTGATCTATAGAACATGTGTCCAGTATTTCTGTGGGAGGGCATGCTGTACACAAACAGCCACACTGTAGCGGTGATCTATAGAACATGTGCCCAGTATTTCTGTGGGAGGTGTACACAAACAGCCACACTGTAGCGGTGATCTATAGAACATGTGTCCAGTATTTCAGTGGGTGAGCATGCTGTACACAAACAGCCACACTGTAGCGGTGATCTATAGAACGTGTCCAGTATTTCTGTGGGAGGGCATGCTGTACACAAACAGTCACACTGTAGCGGTGAGTGACCTGGTCACACTAGCGGTGAGAGATATGGTCACACTGTAGCGGTGTGGGACCTTACTTTTGGCAGTATAATAACTGTTCTACCTGTTAGGTGGTTGTTACTTTTGGGAGTATAACAACTTTAAGTCACTGAAGCAAAGATGAAGCGACAGCTGACACTGTGAATGATGTAATTGTTGAGCTGGAGCTAATACTGTCACTGACACTGATGTAAAGATGGGCTGGAGCTAATACTGTCACTGACACCGATGTAAAGACGTGCCTGATTTCTCTGGAAGCTCCAAAGATTTCTAGGAAATTTGTGCAAACTCAGAAGCCATGACTTCCGGCTGGGCACTGAATGGCAGCCATTAGCCCTGAATGTTCACTGGGATGTCACTGAGGCACATAAATCACTGATCCGTGCCGTGCGCCTGTCTTTGACTTGCGTCACGCTCTCCCGCCATCAAAAGCTCACCTTGCGCAAGCGCTGCCGCTCAAATACAACTCTCTCCGCCATTTTATACAACCAACCGGAAGTCGGCGTCACGTCCTGAGCGCAGGCGCACAATTGATGTCCGGACTAAAAGCCGTGTTGTGATCGATTCTTGTGGAGGGCAATAAAATGTTCATCTCTGTGTCGAAGGTTCGGGGATCACAGAGTGCCGTTCAGACCAGGAATTTCACAACGATTGAGACAAATCCCCGTTAACAGTGTGTTCACGTCCGTCTCCTTTCCCATCATAAGCCGTTTTCTTAACTAATTTTATTCTTAGCTACTTTGTTTTCACTGTAACATTTTTCTATTTGTTGCCGCTTCAACAGCATGGATGTTGTTCAAGTATGGCAATGGGAAGGGGGGGGGGGGGGGGGGGGGGGGATATGATACGACTGATTGATGCACGGTGCTGCCTCTGCTGCTGGTTCTTCTTCTTCTTCTTCTTCTTCTTCTTCTTCTTCTTCTTCTTCTTCTTCTTCTTCTTCTTCTTCCTCCTCCTCCTCCTCCTTCTTCTTCTTGCATTGGTGCTTTAACTTCTACACACACATCTGACGGCAGTACACAACATCTGATGTCTGGACACAACATTGCCTATAGAGAATCTAGTCCCTCTGTGGGAACTTTGTCATTTGCCATATTTAATTCTGTGTCATGTCTGTTGTGTCATGTCCGTGTTGTTGTGTCATGTCTGTTGTGTCATGTCCGTGCTGTTGTGTCATGTCTGTGTAACAGTACAGCGAAGGGACGATGGACTATCAACAACTCAAAGACGGTTCCAGCTCCATGTTACTTTATTCAGAATCAAGCCAGATGTTGCTCAGTTAAATCATACGTCCATCTCCTCTCTAGTCCCCTATGTTAACTGATCCGTAACCACAAACTACGTCACGACTTGAGCATCTTTCTTCCCATTCTACCCTGATGCTCAAGCGTGCTGTAGTTTTGCCCACCCCATATACACTTACTGCTACACCTTCCTATGTTTTCTAAAGACTTTTTCCCTTAAAAAGTCTTTACTCCCAATCCCCCTACTCTATTCCCTCTCTTTCCTTACCTCCCACAACTCCTCTAACCTTCCCTAAACCAAGTTTATTTTAAGTAAAACAATCTATTCGTAACTTTCCCCTGCCATATAGTAATCCACTATATATTTCTTGTTCGTTCTTGGCTCCTCAAGGTTCCTATATAAAAAAATATATATATCATAAGAACCGCTCGTATAAATCGTTATCGTATACTTGACATTATGAAATTCTTAACTCTTTCACAACACAGGATGGACAGCAACAATGTAGTTAGAAAAAGCCAAGAAGGGGTGCGCACCCAGTGAAAAGCATAAAGAATGAATAGTCAACATGATCACATTTACATAAAGTAATGAATAGTCAACACAATCACATTTACCTCCCTTGCCAATAAAAAAATTTTTGTAAAATAATTTTTTTTTTTTAATACATCTTATGAAATAGATCTTTGTTCTCTATAAATCAAGTTGAATAAGTTTTCTCAACATTTATATATTCAACATTTATATTGCCATCCACAATCTTGTCTATATTTCCGTTACCTCATCTTTTACCACGAACCAATGTTCATATTCCATGAACATTTTTAATTTAATTAACGCTGGTATTTCACAGCTCCTATATCCTGCCCCCTCACATCCCATAATCTGCTTCTTTGTCCACCTATATATATACCCCCGCTTATATGCTGCCATTCATAGTCTCCCCTCCAACCTTATATCTTCATGCCGATTTTCACAGCACCTTAATATTCCCAAAGAGAATGTGTCTCTCTATTAGCCCTCAGTAGTTTTATTAACTCTTTTCTGAACAAAGGGTTTTAAATAAGACCCCATATATTTTCTTTATTCTAGCCAACACCATAACTATTTAAAAATTAAACTTACTTAATTAAATTTATAACGTATTTACTAACAAGGTAACCTAATACACAAAACAACTTAATTAAATTATGAGTTAAGCGAAATAAAATCAAAACAAGACATCATACCCCCAACTCATTCAAAGAAAAACACATTTTAAAATAATATTACATGCATCTTATCAAATCAGAAGAAAATATTCTATTATTACCTATCACTATTGGTCTCTTTTACGGACCAATAGTTTGTACGCAAAAGTCTAGGAACACAATAATCCTATTCAAATAACAACAACCATTTCACAGGACCAAATCAAGCAAAAAAACATATTATATATGAGACATTAAAAACTCAGACTTAATTAAAACAATCAAATAATAACAATCATTTTACAGGACCAACTCAAGCAAAAAAACATATTATATATGAGGCATTAAAACTCAGACTCAATAAAACAATTGTCTTCTCGCTAAAGAGAAGGTTTTCAAAAAAAAAAATATAACTCCCTTAAAATTAACTACGTACAGTGGCCCATCAACATTGGCCTCCTATACGAACTAATGTAACACCTATCTATTCATACAAGTCATTCCACTATTTCTATAACCGAGAAAACAAAACACTTCACTGCCACGTATGTATATCTGTTAACTACAGACCAATTTCTTAACTTAGAACAATATCTGTTCTCTCTACACAAAAAAATCACTAATCAGCAATGCCCGTACTATCATTGGTTCTCTCCCCTCACAATTTTCTATCTTTTTCCAGCCTAACTCCTAACACGTCACAATATCTGGAATATCATCTCAAGCAAGCACTGTAAACTACAGGTCAACTAATTTTTTCTATTACTAATGTGGCGATTATTCTAATGTCATCTCAATGTACCAGCCGTCATCTATCTACTAATTAACCTGTGGCTCGGCACACCAATTGTTTCCCTTGGATTTGTACCAAACATCACTACAACTTCTTAATCATTACCGTTAACCACGGCATTTCTAGCACCAACAAAAACCTGTCTATCTACTATAGAGCACATCCACCTGCTGTACCATTATCCAACTTGTCTATCTACTAAAACTCAAGAAGTTGAAACATAAAATCAACCAGCAATTCCATCACAGAGAGGAAAAAATATATGCCTCACTCGAACCTACCTCTATATTAGTTATCTCAATACTTAACTACTCCTCAAGACCATTTATGAAAAGTATCTATAGAAGCCTTTTCCATTTCCAGCGTTTCATATACTTCCTCAAGTATCTCTTTCCTTTTCACATCATGAAACTTATATCTTGCCATCTGCAGTATTTTCTAACCATTTACTTCTTACATTTCCAGTTCTTCAATAACTTCAAGTTTCTTTGAATAAGTGCTATCTCCACATCAATATCATCTTCTTCGTATAACTTATTAGTTTCTTCCATACTACTATTTGATTCTGACTTTTCATCCATTTCCTCTTCTTCACCTGTATGTCTCTCGCTAGCAGCCGCTAATCTCTTCCGTTCAATATCCCATCTAATTTGTCTATCACTATTTCTTAAGGACCTTTCTAGTAGAGGCATATCTTCACCGCTTGTTGAATAATCTCTAATTCTCCTCTGTCTTTTCACCTCTCTCTTTGTCTATCCACTCTTCTTTTCGTTGCTTGTCTAGTATTCTTAAATGGAGCACCTGTTTCCTCTTCCATAGATTCTATACTATCATAATGACTCTCATTCACTTTTTCTTCTTCTACCGTTTTCGGTATTGTCTGTTCTTGAGTATCATCGTCAACTGGAGTTGTTATTGACTGATTTTGTGCTGGATCTTTTCTAAAACCTGGGGTTATTGTAGTTCCCCTGACGACTTGTTCATCTAAGTATCCGGTGTCTGAATAATAATTATTATTATGATTATCATTTCCCTTCTCATCATCATCTCTTCTTAAGTGTTCCACGTGTGCCCTTGCCACATGTCCCGTGATCTGGTTCTTGATATTATACGATACATTTCCTAGCTTTTCTAAAACGTAATAACCTGGGACCCAACGAGCATCAAACTTAGAGTTCCTTCTATGCTTCTTGTAATAAACTCTATCACCTACCTTAAACTCCTGCAATTTTGTATTCACGTTTTTGTACTTTTTCTGTCTTTCTCTAGCTTTAATTATATTACTCTTTAATCTTACGTGTGCTTTATGCATTTCTTGTATGATGGTCTCTTGAAAGTCTTCCCCCATATATTTCCGTCTTGGTTTTAACAGATTATCTATAGGTAGTACTGGTTCTCTCCCGTGTATTAAATAGAATGGTGAAAACCCCATGCTCTCATTTTGATTTGTGCGTATAGCGCTAAGCGCTGGTCCCAAGAATAAATCCCAATCTTTTTCATGTTCATCGACGATCTTTGCTACAATATCATATAATGTCCTATGTTGACGTTCGTTCTTAGCATTTGAAGAAGGTCTATAGTATGAGGTCTTTATATGGTTTATATTCACATCTTTTAATAACTTTTCGAATTTTTTATTTTTTATTTTTATTGCATACACTTCTGGCCAAAGACTGTAGACGTCTACTATATGAATTAAATACACGTTTCCTGACAATGTTCTAGGGTGAGGACCCGATATATCTAAACTAATTTTTTGCATAGGAAACTGAGGAATATCTGTATCTTGTAAGGGACACTTAATTGTTTTCATATTCCTTAACCTGCATCTTTCACACGTATCTACATATTTGCAAGCAGATTTGAACAAGTTCGGCCAATAATATTTACTCGTAAGTGCTTTCACCAATTTATCACGACCGAGATGACCACTCTCATCATGATATGCTTTTAACACTTCATTTTCCAAATGGTTTGGAATATATTTCCTTAGCTGTTCGTTCCTTTCACACATATAATATAACTGTTCGTCCTCTTGTAAAACTAAATAATTCTTCTTATATTTGTTCTCTTCCGTTTCTTTTAATTTCTGTTTTATTTGTAAGACTTTTGGATCTAATTCTTGTTCTTCTTTCATATTAAACTGTGCTAAATGTGGGTCTTCTGCTCTAGGTTCTGACTCTTGATCCGATGGTAAACTCTCAAACTCTTCTCTATTTATTATGGCAGAATCTAATATATTTACTTGCCAGTTTCGGTCGTCGATCTCTGGTTCACCTTCATCTTCTGTGTCTCCTGATGACTGTGGATACGGGATCCTAGACAATAAATCAGCACATGTGTTAACCCTACCTGGAATGTATTCAACTTTCGTATTGTATCCCTGTAGATTCAATGCCCACGTCTGTATCTTCCTGTTCTGCACTGGAGCTTCTAACAGAGATTTTAAAGGCATATGGTCAGTTCTAATAACAAAATTTGCGTTATGTAAGTAGTAATTTAGTTTTTGGAGAGCATAGTGTATAGCATAAGCCTCTTTCTCGATAGTCGTCCATTTCCGTTGAGACCTGCTAAGTTTATGAGACAAGAAATAAATTGGCCTTTCATTTTTAACCCCTGGTATTCCAGATTCTTTTCCTTCATATGGTTGAACCAAACACGCTCCTATAGCATTGTCCGAAGCATCTGTATATAGTATTAACTGTTTATTCAAGTCTGGATGCGTCAATAGTGGTACCAGTGTTAAACTGTTTTTTAAAAATTCGAACGCTTTTTGACACTCATCATCCCACTTAAATCTAGAGTATTTGCCCGTTAAATTAGTAATTGGTTCTGTTATTTTTGAAAACCCTGGGATAAAGCGCCTATAATACCCACAGGTTCCTATAAACGCACGCACTTCTTTTACGTTCGTTGGAGGAGGTAATTCTTTAATAACTTTTATCTTGTCTTGGTCTGGTTTAATTCCGTCTCTATTTATAATATACCCCAAATATTTTGTTTCTGTCTTTAAAAACTGGCATTTACTAAGCTTCAATTTAACGTCATGTACTCTTAATCTGTCGAATACTAATCTAATATGTTTTAAATGACCATCCACATCCCCTGCAGTAAATATCAGAATGTCGTCTATGTATGCTAATGCAAACTTTTGCATACCCTCTAATACCTCATTTATTAACAGCATGTAGTGAGACGGGGCCGTTCGAACCCCGAATGGCATTCGTAAGAATTCGTAAGAACCCATATGAGTACAGAAAGCACTTTTCTTTTGAGCGTCCTTCGACATCGGGATACACCAGAATCCTGATCTTACGTCTAGTGTCGTGAAAAATGTAGAGCCATTAAGCAACCCCAAAATATCATCAATCATCGGCAGTGGGTACGCTACATTCTTAGTGATTTTGTTCAACGCCCTGTAGCCGCAACAGAATCGATGTGAACTATCAGGTTTGGTCACGATTACTATCGGAGATGACCATTCTGACTTCGATCTTGTTATTATCCCTGCTTTCAACATATCTTCTATTGCCTTTTCAACAACTTCTCTATTTCTTAATGGAGTTCTATATGGTTTTAAACTAATTGATGGATGGTCTCCCGTATCTATTTCCATTGTAACTGTTTTTGTCTTTCCCAATTCTAAATCATTAATTGCAAATACATCCTGGTTTTCTTTTATAAGTTGTTCTAATACTTCCTTATTTTCTGGTGGCGCTTTTAACTGTGCCAACAATTCTTGTTCCCTTGTCATTTTGTCTAGTGAATGTATTTGGGCTGTCTTTCTTCTGGATAGATGGATCAATTCATCCATGTGCACGTTCCCTCTTCTTCCGCGTCCGCGTCTGTTATTAACTCTTTCACTAGAAGTTTCTGAATAATTTGTTCCCGACATTTCTACTCTATCCGTTGCCAATATGTCACTAATGTTATGTTCTAGTTTGGCTATTACACATCCTCTGTATAATTTGATTTCTCTACCTGTGTTGTTAATAATCATCACTGGAAAGGTTAGGTGTTTGTCTAACGATATTATTCCATCCGGAACTTCAAGACCAGGCTCATCAATAACTTCCTTTTGCAATTCAGTGATTCTAACTGTGTGTCTTGCCACATAATATGGGTTTCTCTTTATCTTCGCTTGTATCAAACTAACCGACTGTGGTTTTAACGTCGTAGACATTTTAATTCTAACTAGTGCCGATATATGCATGTCTTCTTCCATATCTACATACACGTCCTTGAATTTTAATTTGTGTAAATCAAAGAGAAGTCTTACTCCGTTTTTTATTAAAAAATCTCTTCCTATAAGCATGTTTCTTTTTAAATCTTTCACTACATGAAAAAGATGTCTTACGTTGATCCCCCCTAATTTAAAATTGATCATTGTCTGTCCAATTACTTGTAAATTCTGTCCTGTAACAGAGTGAAGATTATTATGACTCTTAAATATGCTACTATTTCTCATTATTTTATATAAAAAACTTTCTTTAATTACACTAACCTGAGCTCCTGAATCAATTAATGTACGAACTCTATATTTTCGTATTTCTATTATACATGAGCTATGATCTGTTTTATTTTCTGTAACCTGTTTGATTTCATCTAGTTGAAAGTATTCTCTACTCGTCCTACTATGTCTGTTATTTACATACTCTTTAAACCTTGGGACCTTATTATTTTCCCTCCTACTACAGGTCCTATTTAATAGGTAGGGCGCCGGTTTTCCTGCGTTCTTGTACCTGTAAAATTCCTGTGTCTATCTTCAACATTCCTATTCAACCTGCTATTGCCATTTCTACTTTGTGTATTCAACTGGGCACGCCTGTTATCACAAAAACGAGTAACATGTCCGCGTTGACCACAAAACCAACAGACTATATTTGTGTTGTTCGTTCTACCTACTGTCTCACTTGTAGGATACCTCATTTGTCTTCTTTCATCATAAGCACTTCTATTACTACTTTGTAATGTCTGTATACCTCCTCTCCTATTCCATCCGAACCTTGTTTGTCCTATCTCTATAGGCTCCTCAATCCTGTCTTCTCGACTAGTTCCTATTTCTCGTCCTGTTCTCAATCTAAATCTACGTCTCAAAGTTTCTTCTTGTACCGCAATATCTACAGCTTGTGATAACCTTTCAGGGTTTTCTCTCATTAGCTTAAATTTCAATCCATCGGATTTTATGCCATCTACAAAAATCCCGACTAACATCCTCTCCACCTCCTCTCCTCGTACATTCTGTCCTAAGAATGCTTCTTCAGCCAGGTTAATCAACCTATCACTGAACAATTGTACCGTCTCTCCAGTGTTTTGTTTAGACTGTCTCAACGCCGAAAACGCATGTTGTGGATCCGTTATTTCCGCGTACTTATGTGCTAGGTCATCCTTGAACTGTTCCCATGTCTCATCTACTCTAGCCTCTAATTTCCTTCTGATATGATCCGAAACCGGTTCTGTTGCCGCCTGATAAGCAAGTCTCATTTTCTCTTCATCTGATGCAGACACCAAATATGCATACTTCTCTATGGAAGTTATCCATTTCTTAAACTCTCTGGCCTGTCCACTAAACTTAACAATTTCAGTTGCCATTCCCTGTTGTTTTATGACCGTATGAAGTCTACCTACCGCTGTTCCTACCCCCGTCAAAACTTGTGCCAATGAATCTTGTTCCATCATGCTGAAATATTTACAGTTATTCAAGCAAAAACAATCAATACTTATTAATATCCAGTCTTAAATTAACCAATAGAAAAATTTAATTATATTACCCCTGTTCTTGTTGAACTTATTTTTCCAATCGCAATTGAAGTCCTTGACGTCTCTTCTCTTGTATGCCGAGACTGAGAAGCAAGGTATCTGGTATTCGAGTACTTGAACCAAGATCGACAAAGCGGCTTCAGTAAGGATCAAAAATGCTCGACTGGGCTCGATAGGCTCGACTAAGCTCGATAGGCTCGACTAAGCTCGATAGGCTCGACTAAGCTCGATAGGCTCGACTAAGCTCGATAGGCTCGACTAAGCTCGATAGGCTCGATAAGACAGTGAAGAACGATTGACCGTATCAGCCACCCAGGGACGGGCTCTTGAAACACAGCAAGGAACGATTGTGATCAGAGGACAGCACTGGCCAGCCCTCTGAAATCAGCAATGAACGAGTCAGCTTCTCAAAACAACCGACAGTGTAGAGCAGCGGCTGACTGATTTGACAAAGCGGCTCTCTCACACAACGGAGTCCGGAGATGACTTGACAACGGCTCGATTGGCTCGAAAACGATCTGAGAACGGCCTGGACTTCACCACCAGTAAAGCTCGAAAACAATCTGAGAACGGCCTGGGCTTCACCACCAGTAAAGCTCGAAAACAATCTGAGAACGGCCTTCACCACCGCATGAACACATTAAAGGTTGATCTGTTCCGGTGCCAGTCTAGGTCGGGCATTTTGGAAAACCTCCTGAAGTCCGTTCAGCAACAATCTGATAACGTGCTAATGTTTCAAAGGCACTGCATTTTCCCCACAAACGCTGTATGAAGTAGTGGCTGCATCAAATATAGTGGGCTAGTACGTCCGCTATGTACCGCGACAATTGAAGTTATTCGTCCTGGTCTGGGCAACAATTCTGTTCCCTATAACAGTACAGCGAAGGGACGATGGACTATCAACAACTCAAAGACGGTTCCAGCTCCATGTTACTTTATTCAGAATCAAGCCAGATGTTGCTCAGTTAAATCATACGTCCATCTCCTCTCTAGTCCCCGATGTTAACTGATCCGTAACCACAAACTACGTCACGACTTGAGCATCTTTCTTCCCATTCTACCCTGATGCTCAAGCGTGCTGTAGTTTTGCCCACCCCATATACACTTACTGCTACATCTGTTGTGTCATGTCTGTTGTGTCATGTCTGTTGTGTCATGTCTGTTGTGTCATGTCTGTTGTGTCATGTCTGTTGTGTCATGTCTGTCGTGTCATGTCTGTTGTGTCATGTCTGTTGTGTCATGTCCGTGCTGTTGTGTAATGTCTGTTGTGTCATGTCTGTTGTGTCATGTCTGTTGTGTCATGTCTGTTGTGTCATGTCTGTTGTGTCATGTCTGTTGTGTCATATCTGTTGTGTCATGTCTGTTGTGTCATGTCTTTTGTGTCATGTCTGTTGTGTCATGTCTGTTGTGTTGTGTCATGTCTGTTGTGTCATGTCTGTTGTGTCATGTCTGTTGTGTCATGTCTGTTGTGTCATGTCTTTTGTGTCATGTCTGTTGTGTCATGTCCGTGTTGTTGTGTCATGTCTGTTGTGTCATGTCTGTTGTGTCATGTCTGTTGTGTCATGTCTGTTGTGTCATGTCTGTTGTGTCATGTCTGTTGTGTCATGTCTGTTGTGTCATGTCCGTGCTGTTGTGTCATGTCTGTTGTGTCATATCTGTTGTGTCATTTCTGTTGTGTCATGTCCGTGTTGTTGTGTCATGTCTGTTGTGTCATGTCCGTGCTGTTGTGTTATGACTGTGCTGTTGTGTATATGGTGTGTTAACGTATAGTAATCATCTGTTAATGTTATTTTAACGTATGGCTTGTATATTTTAACGCTGTGTTAGCGTATAGTCCTCATCTGTTTATGTTGTTTCAACGTATCGCGTGTTTACTGACATGTTGTGTTAAAGTTTAGTTCTGATCTGTTAATGCTGTTTTAACGTATCGCTTGTATATTTACATGTTATGTTAACGTATATTCCTCATGTTTACATGTTGTGTTAACGTATAGTCCTCATGTTTGCATGTTGTGTTAACGTATAGTCCTCATGTTTACATGTTGTGTTAACATGTAGTCCTCATGTTTACATGTTGTGTTAACATATAGTCCTCCTGTTTACATGTTGTGTTAACGTATAGTCCACATGTTTTCATGTTATGTTAACGTATAGTCCCCATATTTACATATTTTGTTAACGTATAGTATAGTCCTCATGTGTGCTTGTTGTGTTAACGTATAGTCCTCATGTTTACATGTTGTTTTAACGTATAGTCCTCATGTTTGCATGTTGTGTTAAGGTACAGTCCTCATGTTTACACATTTTGTTAACGTATAGTCCTCATGTTTACATATTTTGTTAACGTGTAGTCCTCATATTTACAAGCAACAAACAATCCACCAATGACGTGAGCAGCCTGTATCATCCCTGTCAATAGCCGGATGTCAGTTCTTTCAACAAGATTATATTTAATCCCAGATATCGCATTCTCCTCCCGCCAGAATCAACAAGCCTGCAACACCACACGTATTTCCACAGCATGCTAATGTACGAATTAAGTCGCCTTGCAGCCAATTCTAGCGACAAACATGTCGGCTGGAGGCTAGTCGGGCCGGGGCAGCAACCACCGACCTGGTTTCTTCCATTTATTGCCAGTTAAGCGTGGCTAGGACAGCAGCTCAATGACATGTGTAATGAGAACAGCGGGAGATCATCTGATAGCGCTGCCAGTTAATGTCCAATAAACCGACTGGAAACCGCCCGGTGTGCGCGAGGTGTCGCTCCTCTAATTTATGTTTAAAATCTGTAGATTTGTAACGATGGTAATCCAGTCCTCAATATTTGCCAGCACGCAACTCCTTGGCCAAACAATGCATACATCGCACCGGGGATTCTCTCTTGGCCTTCTTCGCGGCCGGCCATCTTGTCTCGTGCTCCCGGTCCTCTCATTTCCGGCAGATTAGTTCACACTGAGAGACAGACGCGGCTCGCCGACTCCTCGTCAACTTCTCAGTTCGGGTAAACGAGTGTCTACAATAGCCGCCAATGATGATAGTTAACGTCGTGTATATTCTAGACTTAATCCCATTTCTAATCCTCGTGAAACTTTTGTCGAGTTTAATCCCCTAACCGCTGTCCTACTTACTCCCGGGGTGATACCCAGACTACACCCGACGATCTCCGGGCCGCTATCACGTCTGTCAACATGGCGGCAGTGGTCGCTTTGATTGTGTCAGCTCAAACTGTTAATCCTCTTAAAGATGTCAACCTGGTCCCACTCCGCAATTTGTGGTGACAGAACATCACATCACTGGGCTAGTGATATCTATCCAGTTTGTGTTGGCAGAACATCAAACCACTGGGTGACTACCACATCTATCCAGTTTGTGAGACTTCTGTTGACAGAACGTCACATCAGTGGGTTACTGCCATATATATCTAGTTTGTTTGTGTTGACAGAACATCACTGGCTTAGTGCCATGTCTATCTAGTTTGTTTGTGTTGACAAAATATCACTGGGTTACTGCCATATCTATCTAGTTTGTTTGTGTTGACAGAACATCACTGGGCTACTGCAATATCTATCTAGTTTGTGTTGACAGAACATCACTGGGTTACTGCCATATATATCTAGTTTGTTTGTGTTGACAGAATATCACTGGCTTAGTGCCATATCTATCTAGTTTGTTTGTGTTGACAAAATATCACTGGGTTACTGCCACATCTATCTAGTTTGTTTGTGTTGACAGAACATCACTGGGCTACTGCCATATCTATCTAGTTTGTGTTGACAGAACATCACTGGGTTACTGCCATATCTATCTAGTTTGTGTTGACAGAATATCACTGGGTTACTGCCATATCTATCAAGTTTGTTTGTGTTGACAGAACATCACCGGGTTACTGCCATATCTATCTAGTTTGTGTTGACAGAACATCACTGGGTTACTGCCATATATATCTAGTTTGTTTATGTTGACAGAATATCACTGGCTTAGTGCCATATCAATCTAGTTTGTTTGTGTTGACAAAATATCACTGGGTTACTGCCACATCTATCTAGTTTGTTTGTGTTGACAGAACATCACTGGGCTACTGCCATATCTATCTAGTTTGTGTTGACAGAATATCACTGGGTTACTGCCATATCTATCTAGTTTGTTTGTGTTGACAGAACATCACCGGGTTACTGCCATATCTATCTAGTTTGTGTTGACAGAACATCACTTGGTTAGTGCCATATCTATCTAGTTTGTGTTGACAGAATATCACTGGGTTACTGCCATATCTATCTAGTTTGTTTGTGTTGACAGAACATCACCGGGTTACTGCCATATCTATCTAGTTTGTGTTGACAGAACATCACTTGGTTAGTGCCATATCTATCTAGTTTGTGTTGACAGAATATCACTGGGTTACTGCCATATCTATCTAGTTTGTTTGTGTTGACAGAACATCACTGGGTTACTGCCATATCTATCTAGTTTGTGTTGACAGAACATCACTGGCTTAGTGCCATATCTATCTAGTTTGTGTTGACAGAACATCATTGGCTTAGTGCCATATCTATCTAGTTTGTGTTGACAGAACATCATTGGCTTAGTGCCATATCTATCTAGTTTGTGTTGACAGAAAGTCACTGGGTTACTGCCATATCTATTTAGATTGTGTTGACAGAATATCACTGGGTTACTGTCACATCTGTCTAGTTTGTGTTGACAGAACATCACTGGGTTACTGCCATATCTATCTAGTTTGTGTTTACAGAACATCACTGGGTTAGTGTCATATCTATCTAGTTTGTGTTGACAGAACATCACTGGGTTACTGCCATATCTATCTAGATTGTGTTGACAAAATATCACTGGGTTACTGTCACATCTGTCTAGTTTGTGTTGACAAAACATCACTGGGTTACTGCCATATCTATCTAGTTTGTGTTGACAGAACATCACTGGGTTAGTGTCATATCTATCTAGTTTGTGTTGACAGAACATCACTGGGTTACTGCCATATCTATCTAGTTTGTGTTGACAGAACATCACTCGGTTACTGCCATATCTATCTAGTTTGTTTGTGTTGACAGAACATCACTGGGTTAGTGCCATATCTATCTAGTTTGTGTTGACAGAACATCACTGGGTTAGTGTCATATCTATCTAGTTTGTTTCTGTTGACAGAACATCACTGGGTTACTGTCATATCTGTCTAGTTTGTGTTGACAGAACATCACTGGGTTAGTGCCATATCTATCTAGTTTGTGTTGACAGAACATCACTGGGTTACTGCCATATCTATCTAGTTTGTTTGTGTTGACAGAACATCACTCGGTTACTGCCATATCTATTTAGTTTGTGTTAACACGAACATCACTGGGTTAGTGCCATATCTATCTAGTTTGTGTTGACAGAACATCACTGGGTTAGTGTCATATCTATCTAGTTTGTTTCTGTTGACAGAATATCACTGGGTTACTGTCATATCTGTCTAGTTTGTGTTGACAGAACATCACTGGGTTACTGTGCTGTCATATTTATCCAACTTGTGAGAGTTGTGTGGGTTGGTGCGGGATGTCTGTGTTAGAGGGGGGATGTGCCACATAACATGCACTTTTGATGAACGAAAGATGAGAGATTGGAATGGCCGAATATAAGACGGGCCCACGTGCCCAATTTGTAACCCTTTTAAAATAAAGTTCAATTCAATTCAATTCAATCTCACACGATCATCAGAGTCGTGAATCAACTGTTTTCTTTGTCTCGACCATACCACGCGGTCAAGCCTTCCAGATAGTTACTTCTCTGCCTTTACCTTTTACTTTTTCACTCAGTCTTGCCAGTTGTCACGAAGTTCTCCAATTTATTTCCTCTCCCAGTGTGCCCAAATAAATTATGACTGTCTTCTCTATTCAGTTTACGGTGTTCATTTGTTTCTTGGAGGACTTGGTCGTTGGTATTTTTTGCATTGTCCCCAGAAACTACATTTCCACAGCCATCAGCTGTTTTTCAGCTTGACTGCTCATTGTCCAAGTTTCACATCCATACAAAAGTTCTTGTTCGATGTAGCCCTTTACCACACTTTTTCGTCGTTGCAAATGACATCTTTTTATTGGTCACAATGTTTTGGTCGTGGAAAAGGTTACCTTCGCCGTGGTAATTCTTATTCTAATCTCTTCAAGGCATCTCCCATCAGATGTTATGACTGTTCCGAGATAATTGTATCGATTCACTTGTTTAAGAATATTATCATTTACTTGTAAAGTAGTACAAAGACAGCAGTGATGACAGCACCGATACATGCTAGTCAAGTCTATGCACCAACAACAGACAGCAGTGATGACAGCATCGATGCATGCTAGTCCTGTCTATGCACCAACAACAGACAGCAACAGCAGTGATGACAGCATCGATGCATGCCAGTCCAGTCTATGCACCAACAACAGACAGCAACAGCAGTGATGACAGCATCGATGCACGCTAGTCAAGTCTATGCACCAACAACAGACAGCAGTGATGACAGCACCGATACATGCCAGTCCAGTCTATGCACCAACAACAGACAGCAACAGCAGTGATGACAGCATCGATGCATGCCAGTCCAGTCTATGCACCAACAACAGACAGCAACAGCAGTGATGACAGCATCGATGCATGCCAGTCCAGTCTATGCACCAACAACAGACAGCAGTGATGACAGCATCGATGCATGCCAGTCCAGTGTATGCACCAAGAACAGACAGCAGTGATGACAGCATCGATGCATGCTAGTCAAGTCTATGCACCAACAACAGACAGCAACAGCACTGATGACAGCAACGATGCATCCTAGTCCAGTCTATCCACCAACAACAGACAGCAGTGATGACAGCATCGATGCATGCCAGTCCAGTGTATGCACCAAGAACAGACAGAAACAGCAGTGATGACAGCATCGATGAATGCTAGTCAAGTCTATGCACCAAGAACAGACAGCAGTGATGACAGCATCGATGCATGCTAGTCCAGTCTATGCACCAACAACAGACAGCAGTGATGACAGCACCGATGCATGCTAGTCCAGTCTATGCACCAACAACAGACAGCAACAGCAGTGATGACAGCATCGATGCATGCTAGTCAAGTCTATGCACCAACAACAGACAGCAACAGCAGTGATGACAGCATCGATGCATGTTAGTCCAGTCTATGCACCAACAACAGACAGCAGTGATGACAGCATCGATGCATGCTAGTCCAGTGTATGCACCAAGAACAGACAGAAACAGCAGTGATGACAGCATCGATGAATGCTAGTCAAGTCTATGCACCAAGAACAGACAGCAGTGATGACAGCATCGATGCATGCTAGTCCAGTCTATGCACCAACAACAGACAGCAGTGATGACAGCACCGATGTATGCTAGTCCAGTCTATGCACCAACAACAGACAATAGTGATGACAGCACCGATGCATGCTAGTCCAGTCTATGCACCAACAACAAACAGCAACAGCAGTGATGACAGCATCGATGCATGCTAGTCCAGTCTATGCACCAACAACAGACAGCAGTGATGACAGCACCGATGCATGCTAGTCCAGTCTATGCACCAACAACAGACAGCAGTGATGACAGCACCGATGCATGCTAGTCCAGTCTATGCACCAACAACAGACAGCAACAGCACTGATGACAGCAACGATGCATCCTAGTCCAGTCTATCCAACAACAACAGACAGCAGTGATGACAGCATCGATGCACGCCAGTCCAGTCTATGCACCAACAACAGACAGCAGTGATGACAGCATCGATGCACGCCAGTCCAGTCTATGCACCAACAACAGACAGCAACAGCAGTGATGACAGCATCGATGCACGCCAGTCCAGTCTATGCACCAACAACAGACAGCAACAGCAGTGATGACAGCATCGATGCATGCTAGTCAAGTCTATGCACCAACAACAGACAGCAACAGCAGTGATGACAGCATCGATGCATGTTAGTCCAGTCTATGCACCAACAACAGACAGCAGTGATGACAGCATCGATGCATGCTAGTCCAGTCTATGCACCAACAACAGACAGCAGTGATGACAGCATCGATGCATGCTAGTGAAGTCTATGCACCAACAACAGATAGTAGTGATGACAGCATCGATGCATGCTAGTTAAGTCTATGCACCAACAACAGACAGCAGTGATGACAGCATCGATGCATGTTGCATGATGAGCAGTGTGAGCATCGATGCATGCCAGTCCAGTCTATGCACCAACAACAGACAGCAGTGATGACAGCATCGATGCATGCTAGTCAAGTCTATGCACCAACATCAGACAGAAACAGCAGTGATGACAGCACCGATGCATGCTAGTCAAGTCTATGCACCAACAACAGACAGCAGTGATGACAGCATCGATGCATGCCAGTCCAGTCTATGCACCAACAACAGACAGCAGTGATGACAGCACCGATGCATGCTAGTCCAGTCTATGCACCAACAACAAACAGCAACAGCAGTGATGACAGCATCGATGCATGCTAGTCCAGTCTATGCACCAACAACAGACAGCAATGATGACAGCACCGATGCATGCTAGTCCAGTCTATGCACCAACAACAGACAGCAGTGATGACAGCACCGATGCATGCTAGTCCAGTCTATGCACCAACAACAAACAGCAACAGCAGTGATGACAGCATCGATGCATGCTAGTCCAGTCTATGCACCAACAACAGACAGCAGTGATGACAGCACCGATGCATGCTAGTCCAGTCTATGCACCAACAACAGACAGCAGTGATGACAGCACCGATGCATGCTAGTCCAGTCTATGCACCAACAACAGACAGCAACAGCACTGATGACAGCAACGATGCATCCTAGTCCAGTCTATCCAACAACAACAGACAGCAGTGATGACAGCATCGATGCACGCCAGTCCAGTCTATGCACCAACAACAGACAGCAGTGATGACAGCATCGATGCACGCCAGTCCAGTCTATGCACCAACAACAGACAGCAACAGCAGTGATGACAGCATCGATACACGCCAGTCCAGTCTATGCACCAACAACAGACAGCAACAGCAGTGATGACATCATCGATGCATGCTAGTCAAGTCTATGCACCAACAACAGACAGCAATAGCAGTGATGACAGCATCGATGCATGTTAGTCCAGTCTATGCACCAACAACAGACAGCAGTGATGACAGCATCGATGCATGCTAGTCCAGTCTATGCACCAACAAACAGGACAGCAGTGATGACAGCAACGATGCATGCTAGTCCAGTCTATGCACCAACAACAAACAGCAACAGCAGTGATGACAGCATCGATGCATGCTAGTCCAGTCTATGCACCAACAACAGACAGCAGTGATGACAGCACCGATGCATGCTAGTCCAGTCTATGCACCAACAACAGACAGCAGTGATGACAGCACCGATGCATGCTAGTCCAGTCTATGCACCAACAACAGACAGCAACAGCACTGATGACAGCAACGATGCATCCTAGTCCAGTCTATCCAACAACAACAGACAGCAGTGATGACAGCATCGATGCACGCCAGTCCAGTCTATGCACCAACAACAGACAGCAGTGATGACAGCATCGATGCACGCCAGTCCAGTCTATGCACCAACAACAGACAGCAACAGCAGTGATGACAGCATCGATACACGCCAGTCCAGTCTATGCACCAACAACAGACAGCAACAGCAGTGATGACATCATCGATGCATGCTAGTCAAGTCTATGCACCAACAACAGACAGCAATAGCAGTGATGACAGCATCGATGCATGTTAGTCCAGTCTATGCACCAACAACAGACAGCAGTGATGACAGCATCGATGCATGCTAGTCCAGTCTATGCACCAACAACAGACAGCAGTGATGACAGCATCGATGCATGCTAGTCAAAGTCTATGCACCAACAACAGATAGTAGTGATGACAGCATCGATGCATGCTAGTTAAGTCTATGCACCAACAACAGACAGCAGTGATGACAGCATCGATGCATGTTGCATGATGAGCAGTGTGAGCATCGATGCATGCCAGTCCAGTCTATGCACCAACAACAGACAGCAGTGATGACAGCATCGATGCATGCTAGTCAAGTCTATGCACCAACATCAGACAGAAACAGCAGTGATGACAGCACCGATGCATGCTAGTCAAGTCTATGCACCAACAACAGACAGCAGTGATGACAGCATCGATGCATGCCAGTCCAGTCTATGCACCAACAACAGACAGCAGTGATGACAGCACCGATGCATGCTAGTCCAGTCTATGCACCACAACAAACAGCAACAGCAGTGATGACAGCATCGATGCATGCTAGTCCAGTCTATGCACCAACAACAGACAGCAATGATGACAGCACCGATGCATGCTAGTCCAGTCTATGCACCAACAACAGACAGCAGTGATGACAGCACCGATGCATGCTAGTCCAGTCTATGCACCAACAACAAACAGCAACAGCAGTGATGACAGCATCGATGCATGCTAGTCCAGTCTATGCACCAACACAGACAGTCAGTGATGACAGCACCGATGCATGCTAGTCCAGTCTATGCACCAACAACAGACAGCAGTGATGACAGCACCGATGCATGCTAGTCCAGTCTATGCACCAACAACAGACAGCAACAGCACTGATGACAGCAAACGATGCATCCTAGTCCAGTCTATCCAACAACAACAGACAGCAGTGATGACAGCATCGATGCACGCCAGTCCAGTCTATGCACCAACAACAGACAGCAGTGATGACAGCATCGATGCACGCCAGTCCAGTCTATGCACCAACAACAGACAGCAACAGCAGTGATGACAGCATCGATACACGCCAGTCCAGTCTATGCACCAACAACAGACAGCACAGCAGTGATGACCGGCATCGATGCACGCTAGTCAAGTCTATGCACCAACAACAGACAGCAACAGCAGTGATGACAGCATCGATGCATGTTAGTCCAGTCTATGCACCAACAACAGACAGCAGTGATGACAGCATCGATGCATGCTAGTCAAGTCTATGCACCAACAAACAGACAGCAGTGATGACAGCATCGATGCATGCCAGTCCAGTCTATGCACCAACAACAGACAGCAGTGATGACAGCATCGATGCATGCTAGTCCAGTCTATGCGCCAAACAACAGACAGCAGTGATGACAGCATCGATGCATGCCAGTCCAGTCTATGCACCAACAACAGACAGCAGTGATGACAGCATCGATGCATGCTAGTCCAGTCTATGCACCAACAACAGACAGCAGTGATGACAGCACCGATGCATGCTAGTCCAGTCTATGCACCAACAACAAACAGCAACAGCAGTGATGACAGCATCGATGCATGCTAGTCCAGTCTATGCACCAACAACAGACAGCAGTGATGACAGCACCGATGCATGCTAGTCCAGTCTATGCACCAACAACAGACAGCAACAGCACTGATGACAGCAACGATGCATCCTAGTCCAGTCTATCCAACAACAACAGACAGCAGTGATGACAGCATCGATGCACGCCAGTCCAGTCTATGCACCAACAACAGACAGCAACAGCAGTGATGACAGCATCGATGCACGCTAGTCAAGTCTATGCACCAACAACAGACAGCAACAGCAGTGATGACAGCATCGATGCATGTTAGTCCAGTCTATGCACCAACAACAGACAGCAGTGATGACAGCATCGATGCATGCTAGTCCAGTCTATGCACCAACAACAGACAGCAGTGATGACAGCATCGATGCATGCTAGTCAAGTCTATGCACCAACAACAGACAGCAGTGATGACAGCATCGATGCATGCCAGTCCAGTCTATGCACCAACAACAGACAGCAGTGATGACAGCATCGATGCATGCTAGTCCAGTCTATGCGCCAAACAACAGACAGCAGTGATGACAGCATCGATGCATGCCAGTCCAGTCTATGCACCAACAACAGACAGCAGTGATGACAGCATCGATGCATGCTAGTCCAGTCTATGCACCAACAACAGACAGCAGTGATGACAGCATCGATGCATGCTAGTCAAGTCTATGCACCAACAACAGACAGCAACAGCAGTGATGACAGCATCGATGCATGTTAGTCCAGTCTATACACCAACAACAGACAGCAGTGATGACAGCATCGATGCATGCTAGTCCAGTCTATGCACCAACAACAGACAGCAGTGATGACAGCATCGATGCATGCTAGTCAAGTCTATGCACCAACAACAGATAGTAGTGATGACAGCATCGATGCATGCTAGTTAAGTCTATGCACCAACAACAGACAGCAGTGATGACAGCATCGATGCATGCCAGTCCAGTCTATGCACCAACAACAGACAGCAGTGATGACAGCATCGATGCATGCTAGTCCAGTCTATGCGCCAACAACAGACAGCAGTGATGACAGCATCGATGCATGCCAGTCCAGTCTATGCACCAACAACAGACAGAAGCAGCAGTGATGACAGCACCGATGCATGCTAGTCAAGTCTATGCACCAACAACAGACAGCAGTGATGACAGCATCGATGCATGCCAGTCCAGTCTATGCACCAACAACAGACAGCAGTGATGACAGCATCGATGCATGCTAGTTCAGTCTATGCGCCAACAACAGACAGCAGTGATGACAGCATTGATGCATGCCAGTCCAGTCTATGCACCAACAACAGACAGCAACAGCAATGATGACAGCATCGATGCATGCTAGTCGAGTCTATGCACCAACAACAGACAGCAGTGATGACAGCACCGATGCATGCTAGTCCAGTCTATGCACCAACAACAGACAGCAACAGCACTGATGACAGCAACGATGCATCCTAGTCCAGTCTATCCACCAACAACTGACAGCAGTGATGACAGCATCGATGCACGCCAGTCCAGTCTATGCACCAACAACAGACAGCAGTGATGACAGCATCGATGCACGCCAGTCCAGTCTATTCACCAACAACAGACAGCAACAGCAGTGATGACAGCATCGATGCACGCCAGTCCAGTCTATGCACCAACAACAGACAGCAACAGCAGTGATGACAGCACCGATGCATGCTAGTCAAGTCTATGCACCAACAACAGACAGCAGTGATGACAGCATCGATGCATGCTAGTTCAGTCTATGCGCCAACAACAGACAGCAGTGATGACAGCATCGATGCATGCCAGTCCAGTCTATGCACCAACAACAGACAGCAACAGCAATGATGACAGCATCGATGCATGCTAGTCGAGTCTATGCACCAACAACAGACAGTTATTATGTAATAAGGTATGGGTTTAATGACTCATCATGGCAACCACAACTGGACACACTCTGGCCCGAAGACCTGTGTGATGTCTGAAGTAGGTCGACGGAGATGTGGCCTGGCAGCCGAGCCTGCAGGAGTCCGGAGCAAGCTGAACGCGACCAGATACACTCCCAGTCTTGTACAGGTCGCCAAGGAAAAGTCATCACAGGGGTTCCTCTCCGTGATTGATTCACGTCATTCATGATCAATGATTACTCGACTGGCCATGATTATTGAGTGATGAATGACTAGACACAGTGACGAATGACTAGACATTGTGACGATTGACTAGACACAGTGAATGAATCACTGAAAAACGAGAAGTAGATTATGAGCTTTACCAAAGCACGATTACAAAAAAAAACAAAATAGTCACAGTGAAGGATGACTAAACACTGTGACAGATAACTAGACACTGTGACAGACAACTAGACACTGTGACAGACAACTAGACACTGTGACAGACAACTAGACACTGTGACAGACAACTAGACACTGTGACAGACAACTAGACACTGTGACAGACAACTAGACACTGTGACAGACAACTAGACACTGTGACAGACAACTAGACACTGTGACAGACAACTAGACAAGTAACGGAAGACTAGACACTGTGACAGACAACTAGACACTGTGACAGACAACTAGACACTGTGACAGACAACTAGACACTGTGACAGACAACTAGACAAGTAACGGAAGACTAGACACTGTGACAGACAACTAGACACTGTGACAGATAACTAGACACTGTGACAGATAACTAGACACTGTGACAGATAACTAGACACTGTGACAGACAACTAGACACTGTGACAGATAACTAGACAAGTAACGGAAGACACATTGTCACGTGACCTATATGATAGCATATAACACATTGTCACGTAGCCTAGATTATAACACATAACACATTGTCGCTTGGCATAGATGATAATATATAACAGTCTCGCGTGGCTTTGATGATACAATATAACACATTGTTCCTTGGCATCTTGTTTGCACATCAAGAATGATGATGATGACCATTCATTTCATCCAGTGGGGTTGAAAGTATGGAGCCGTGAGTTCTAAGATGGCTGATAAGGCCTATTTTGGCTCGAAATGTTCTTTGACAATGTGGGCAAAGAATACTTGACGTTCCAGGAGAAGGATCTCCTGCAGTGGTTTTTATGTCCAGCCTTTTCTTCACAGCTTTTGCAGTCCTGGTTGCTTTACAAGTGACTGCACTCTTATGTAATGATGTACGCCACGAATTTCGGTCTTTATCAGCAATCTCTCGGATGTCAAGATGAATTCCAAAGCTTTCAGTGAGATTTGCAGTGTCTTTAAAGAGTTTCCGCTGACCGCCGTGGAAGCGTTTACCACAACGCCGTTTTAAAAAAAAATTCGTTTGGGGAGCCTGTGATCTGGCATACGAGTCAAGTGACCAGCCCAGCGAATCTGATTTTTCATTAGTAGAGTCTGGCTATTGGGCATAGACGTTTTTTCTAGAACTTCAGTGTCATGGGATCTTGTCTTGCCATTTAATCTTGAATAGTTTCCTAAGGCAGACTGTGTGGACGTGGTTTAATTTCCTAGCATGTCGCTGATAAACAGTCTATGTTTCACAAGTTTATAGCAGTGTGGATAATACAACTGCTTTATAAACTTTCAGCTTTGTTTGCAGGCTTATTCCATTTCTGTCCCACACATTCTTGTACAGTCTGCCAAAGGCCGCGCTGGCCTTGGAGATTCTTGCATTCACTTCGTCATCAATTGTGGCAGCTTGTGACACAGTGCTGCCAAGATAGATGAATTAGTCCACAACACTTAGTCTATGACCGTTCACTTTGATATTTGACACAGTGTGATTATTCCCTGGAGCTGGCTGGTGCATAACTACAGTCTTCTCCAAGTTGATATTGAGCCCAAAGTTGGCACAGGCATATGAGAAAGCTGAAGCATTATGTTGCATGTCTGCCTCTGAGTTGGCATATAGAGCGCAATCATCAGCAAATAGCATTTCTCTGACGGTGTCGCTGTTAGTTTTGGTTTTGGCTTTCAGCTTTCTGAGATTGAACAACTTTCCATCCATGCGGTAGTTGATGTCTATTCCAATGTCGTCGTTCTCGAAGGCATTCATCAACATGGCTGAAAACATGAGGCTGAACAGTGTTGGTGCCAGGACACATCCTTGCTTCACTCCATTGGTGACAGGAAAGGGCTCAGATAACTCACCATTTCCCCGTACGCTTGCCTGCATACCATCATGAAATAACCGCACTATTTGGACAAACTTTCGTGGACAGCCATATTTTGCCATAATCTTCCACAGTCCTTCTCTGCTGACTGTATCAAAAGCCTTGGTAAGGTCAATGAAAGTGGAGAACATTTCGCAGTTCTGTTCCTGACGCTTCGCATAGATGATATTGATAACATATAACACAGTCTCGTGGCCTAGATGATACATATAATACATTGCCACGTGACCTAGAAAATATCATATAACATATAGTAACATGGTATAGATCATAGGTTCCCAAACCACGGCCCGCGTGCCACTTGTGGCCCGCGAGCTGTCAGAAAGTGGCGTGTGATAGATATAGAAGATAACATATAACACATGGCCTCCAGAACTGTAAATCTAGGCTCAGAGACGGTGGAAAGAACGCAGGCAGTGAATTACCTGGGGATACGATTTGATCGAAGCCTAGCATATACTGAGCACGTAGACCAAGTGATAACAAAGGCCAAGCGGGGTTTGGCTGCGATGCGGGTGATGGCGGCGGCAAACTGTGAGCTGCGCCATTTATGTCTTCTTTAGGAATGGCTAGTCCTTTCTGTTCTGGAGTATGCGAAGCGATCTTGACTCTTAGCAGTAAGTAGATAGAATGGTTGGAAAGGATACGGAACGAAGCTATGCTCATCATTCTTGGATGTACAAGAGATACAGCATGCAGGGTGGTCGAGGCGATACATGTAAAACATTGTCACGTGGTCGAGACGATACATATAATACACTATCACGTGGTCTAGAAGATAACATATAACACATTGTTACGTGGCCTAGATGATAACATATAGCCCATTATCAAAACACCCTAACCCTGTCCCCAAAGAGAAAGATCAGACCGCTGGCAGGCAGGGAAAACCATCACACATGTCGAGGCATATACTTTATTTTCAATCAAACATTATATTTCATATATAGCATCATCATAAATATATACAGATCCGCAGTAACAGCCATAGTACAGACAGTAACACAACAGTAACAAATATAAGAAGATTCTTTTTACATTGCCCTGGGAGACCCAAGCCTACAATGGAAACCATGAAATGTCTGCGAATGTAACACTGACATTTGTAACACTGACATTTGTAAAACTGACACTTGTAACATTGACACTTGTATCATTGACAGTTGTAATATTGACACGTGTAACATTGACGCTTGTAAGACTGACACATGTAACATTGACATTTGTATCATTGACAATTGTAATATTGGCAGCTGTAACATTGACTACTTCTACTGAAATATGCCACTTCTACTGAAATATGCCTTTCGTGATCAGGATGCCGGTATATACATTCACTCACGCTCAGATGGCGGCCTCTACAATGCTCAGAGATTGAAGGCTAAGACCAAAATTAGGAGGGTACTGATCAGAGAGTTGCTTTTTGCAGATGATGCTGCAGTTACGACCCACTCTGAGGAAGAATTGCAATGTCTACTATCTGCATTCTCCAATGCTTGTTCTGAATTTGGTTCAACAATTAGCAAAAAGAAGACACAGATTATGACACAAGGTGCACATGGGGTACCATCAATCTTTATTGACGACACCGAACTAGAGATGGTAGACCATTTTACATATCTAGGTTCAGAGCTACATAGCAAATTATCCCTAGATCAGGAAATCAACATCCGGATTGGTAAGGCAGCAACAACAATGAACAGGTTAAGAAAAAGAGTCTGGGAGAACAGGAAGCTTACTGTCAAAACAAAAGTCCTTGTCTATCAAGCATGTGTCCTTAGTACTCTTCTTTATGGCAGTGAAACCTGGACAACTTACTCACACCAAGAGAACAATTTAAACAGCTTTCATATGCGGTGTCTGCGAAGAATTCTTGGTATTAAGTGGCAAGACAAAATCACAAATACTGAAGTATTGGAAAGAGCAGGTTGTGTGACGGTTTATTCCATGCTCAGTCTTCGTAGACTTAGATGGATATGACATCTTAGGAGGATGGATGATGGTAGAATACCAAAGGACATCTTTTTTGGTGAATTACAGATGGGTAAGAGATCTCAGGGGCAGCCTCTACTACGATACAAAGATGTGTGTAAGCGGGACATGATTGATACAGGCATTGATAATGCACAGTGGGAGCAAGTCGCCGCTGAACGTGTTGCATGGAGGGCAATCATCAGAAATGGAATAAAGACAAAGGAGAAAATGATTGCAGATAAGTCACACACCGAGCGTGTGAGACGTAAGATGGTGCATGATGGTGGAAGTGACCTAGTGTTCACATGCATCCACTGTGGAAGAACATTTACAGCGCGAATTGGCCTTATCAGTCACATTAGCTACCGCCATGGGTAAAAGTTATTATACCTTTTTAAAGCACAAACTATCGTCTGTCAAGACGGCAAGGTGCAAATGAACACTGACATCTGCAACACTGACACTTGTAACATTGGCACTTGTAACACATACACTTGTAACATTGACACTTGTAACATTGACACTTGTAACATTGACACTTGTAACATTGACACTTGTAACATTGACATTACTATCATAGACAATTGTAACACTGACACTTGTAACACCGACGCTTGTAACACTGACACTTGTAACACTGACACTTGTAACATTGACACTTGTACCACTGACATTAGTATCATAGACAATTGTAATACTGACACTTGTAACACTGACACTTGTAACACTGACACTTGTAACATTGACACTTGTAACATTGACACTTGTAACATTGACATTAGTATCATAGACAATTGTAATACTGACACTTGTAACACTGACACTTGTAACATTGGCACTTGCAACATTGACACTTGTAACACTGACGCTTGTAACACTGACACCTGTAACATTGACACTTGTAAAACTGACACTTGTAAAACTGAAACTTGTAACATTGGCACTTGTAACACTGACACTTGTAACATTGGCACATGCAACATTGACACTTGTAACATTGGCACTTGCAACATTGACACTTGTAACATTGACACTTGTAACATTGACACCTTTAACACTGACACTTGAAACATTGACACTTGTAACATTGGCACTTGCAACATTGACAATTGTAACATTGACACTTCTAACATTGACACCTGTAACACTGACACTTGCAAAATTGACATTTGTAACATTGACACTTGCAACATTGACACTTGTAACACTGACACCTGTAACAATGACACTTGTAACACTGAAACTTGTAACACTGACGCTTGTAACATTGACACTTGTAACATTGACACCTGTAACATTGACACTTGTAACACTGACACTTGTAACACTGACGCTTGTAACATTTGCACTTGTAACACTGACATTTGCATCATAGACGCTTGTAACACTGACACTTGTATCATAGACAATTGTAACATTGACACTTGTAACACTGACACTTGTAACATTGACACTTGTATTATTGACATTTGTAACATTGACGCTTGTAACATTGACACCTGAAACATTGACACTTGTAACATTGACACTTGTGACACTGACACTTGCAACATTGACACATGTAACATTGACACTTGTATCATTGACACTTGTAACATTGACACTTGTATTATTGACATTTGTAACATTGACGCTTGTAACATTGCAACCTGTAACATTGACACTTGAAACATTGACACCTGTAACATTGACACTTGTAACATTAACACCTGTAACATTGACACTTGTAACATTGACACCTGTAACATTGACACTTGTAAACACTGACGCTTGTAACAGCCTTGACATGAACACTGACCTTGTAACATTGACACCTGTAACACTGACGCTTGTAACATTGACACTTGTAACATGACTTGTAACATGACACTTGTAACATTGACACTTGTAACATTGACATTGTAATATTGACACTTGTAACACTGACGCTTGTAACATAAACACCTGTAACATTGACACTTGTAACATTGACACTTGTAACATTGACACTTGTAACATTGACACTTGTAACATTGACACTTGTAACATTGACACTTGTAACATTGACACTTTTAACATTGACACTTGTAACATTGACACTTGTAACATTGACACTTGTAACATTGACACTTGTAACATTGACACTTGTAACATTGACACTTGTAACATTGACACTTGTAACATTGACACTTGTAACAATGACACTTGTAACAATGACGCTTGTAACATTGATACTTGTAACACTGACGCTTGTAACATTGACACTTGTAACACTGACACTTGTAACATTGACACTTGTACATTGACACTTGTAACATTGACACTTGTAACATTGACACTTGTAACACTTGACACTTGTAACACTGACACTTGTAACATTGACACTTGTAACATTGACACTTGTAACACTGACACTTGTAACATAACTTGTAACATTGACACTTTGTAATCAATTAACATGTGTAACATTGACATTGTACACTTGACTTGTACACTGTTGTATTATTGACATGATTTGTTAACATTGACACTTTAACATTACATTGTAACTTGCACTTGTAAATTGACACTTGTAACTTGACACTTTAACATTGACACTTGTAACATTACCTTGAACATACTTGTAACTGCCTTGTAACATTGACGCTTGTAACATTGACCCCTTGTAACATTGACACTTGAAATTGACCCCTTGTAACATTGACACTTGTAACATGATTGTAACAACACTTGTAACATTGAACTTGAACATTGACACCTGTAACATTGACACTTGTAAACATTGACACTTAACATTGACACTTTAAATTTGACACTTGTATTACTGAACTTGTATATTGAAACATTGACCATTGACACTTGACACTTGACTTGAACATTGAACTTGTATGAACATTGTAACTTTACACTTGTAACATTGACCTTGTAACAGTGACACCTTGTAACACTTGACGCTTGTAACATTGACACTTGTAACTACTGACGCTTGTAACATTGACACTTGTAACTTGACCTTGTAACATTGACACTTGTAACATTGACACTTGTAACATTGACATTTGTAATATTGACACTTGTAACACTGACGCTTGTAACAGTGACACTTGTAACATTGACACTTGTAACAGTGACACTTGTAACATTGACACTTGTAACATTGACACTTGTAACATTGACACTTGTAACATTGACACTTGTAACAGTGACACTTGTAACATTGACACTTGTAACATTGACACTTGTAACATTGACACTTGTAACATTGACACTTGTAACATTGACACTTGTAACATTGACACTTGTAACAGTGACACTTGTAACACTGACGCTTGTAACATTGACACTTGTAACACTGACGCTTGTAACATTGACACTTGTAACACTGACGCTTGTAACAGTGACACTTGTAACATTGACACTTGTAACATTGACATTTGTAACATTGACACTTGTAACACTGACGCTTGTAACAGTGACACTTGTAACATTGACACTTGTAACATTGACACTTGTAACATTGACACTTGTAACAGTGACACTTGTAACATTGACACTTGTAACATTGACACTTGTAACAGTGACACTTGTAATATTGACACTTGTAACATTGACACTTGTAACATTGACACTTGTAACAGTGACACTTGTAACATTGACACTTGTAACATTGACACTTGTAACATTGACACTTGTAACACTGACACTTGTAACATTGACACTTGTAACATTGACACTTGTAACACTGACGCTTGTAACATTGACACTTGTAACATTGACACTTGTAACATTGACATTTGTAACATTGACACTTGTAACACTGACGCTTGTAACAGTGACACTTGTAACATTGACACTTGTAACAATGACACTTGTAACATTGACACTTGTAACACTGACACTTGTAACATTGACACTTGTAACATTGACACTTGTAACATTGACACTTGTAACATTGACACTTGTAACATTGACACTTGTAACAGTGACACTTGTAACATTGACACTTGTAACATTGACACTTGTAACATTGACACTTGTAACACTGACGCTTGTAACATTGACACTTGTAACATTGACACTTGTAACAGTGACACTTGTAACAGTGACACTTGTAACATTGACACTTGTAACATTGACACTTGTAACATTGACACTTGTAACACTGACACTTGTAACATTGACACTTGTAACATTGACACTTGTAACATTGACACTTGTAACATTGACACTTGTAACATTGACACTTGTAACACTGACATTTGTATGCAAGAACTCTTTTTCTAACTTCCTATGACACGGACTTATTGCAAACAAAATGTTCTTCCTTTGACAGAATGCAATTTTTACACAAACTTTTTAAATACTCTCTCAGAACAGACTTAATATTAAAAAATAATGATAATAATCTCGAAGAACAACTAGTATAATAAACATGCATCAACTTGTGGTACTTCTACCTGAACTATTTATAGCTTTTATGTCAAACATTAGTTTTAGTGACTGATGCATCATGTATTATTGCACATTATCCATGCGGTTATAATGCATACTGTTTCTGTTGTCATTGTTGGCTAAGATTAGCTAGTTACGTGATGCATGTATGAAATAATGCATGAGAGCAGAGAGAGAGAAGAAGGGCACAATGTCAGACGGGCCTGCGTGCCCAATTCTAAACCCTTTGGGTATTAGTTCATTATTTCGCACGTTCCATCAAATATTGTTCATGTTCTATGTTCCCCTGTGTATTCCAACTGTTGATGTTTGATGACTTCCCATTTGCTCCATTCAGCACGGTTGATGTTTTGTTTCCCACAATCTTCATCGCACACTGTTGGCTCTTAATGATCTCCTAATCCTCCATCAAATACTGTTGATGTTTGATCAACCCCCCCCCCCCCCCACTCAATGTCTTCCATCCAGTACTGTGGATGTTTGACCTACTGCCTGTCTTGGGTGGTCGTTTCTGCAGCCTGTTTGTGTTCATCCACATTTCCCATTGACCAGTGACGTCATGAAAGGTAATTTCTGGATCAGACAATATATGTTGATCGTGTCTTTACTTGTGCGTTGAATTTGTTTGTTATCACATTCTCAATGAGAATGAATGCGAAGATTTTCGTACAATTAACCTCATAAACCATATCACTAAGCTTCTACTCAGAATCATAATGAGAAGAACCAGAAAGAAAATAAAAATGGAAATTAGTGAAGAACAGTATGGATTTGTGGAAGGAAAGGGCACAGAAATTGCAATACATACATTACGGATACTAATAGAAAGGTCAATAGAGAAACAGAAAGACATATATTTGTGCTTCATAGATTATACTAAGGCATTTGATACAGTAAAACATGATAAGCTGATTATAATGTTGGGAGATATCATCATTGATGGGAAAGATTTAAGAATAATAAAGAATATTTACTGGAACCAAGTAGCAGCAATTAAAATGGGAAATAAAGAGGGCAGTTCCTAAACAAAATGTTTGCATATCCTTTACAGGACATCGCTGTCAGCATCAGCATCTTTCAGCTGATTGTTGATTTCTTGGCAATATTACGCTCAGTAGTTTGGACTGGTGGAGAGAAGGACGCTAGACGATAACTACCGAATGATAGAGTGGACTGGTGGAGAGAAGGACGATAGACGATAACTACCGAATGATAGAGTGGACTGGTGGAGAGAGGGACGCTAGACGATAACTACCGAGTGATAAAAGTGGAATGTAGGAGCGCTATTCGTAAACTATGGAGCTCGAGAAGGGACGCTAACTTATATACGAATGATAATGGACTTGGAGGAGGGACGGAAGATGTGGTTGGGGGGGGATTAGTCGATAACTACCTGGAGTCTGGGCAGTAGGACGCTTTAAAAATCAGTGTGAAGAATGTAGAGCGATTCGAAATGGAGCCGCAAACGGATTATAGAGAAAAGATAACCATGTTTAGCGAGGGCCAAGAAAGTCTAGAGTACCGGGAGGGTCTGTGCCCGGGTCACACAGAATTCTAGAGGGTGGAGGAACCATGCGGCCGGGTCAAACAGAATTCTAGAGTGAGTGGAGAAACCATGGGAGCCGGGGCACACAGAATTCTAGAGTGGGTGGAGGAACCATGTAGCCGGGTCACACAGAATTCTAGAGTGGGTGGAGGAATCATGTGGCCGGGTCAAACAGAATTCTAGAGTGAGTGGAGGAACCATGGGGCCGGGTCACACAGAATTCTAGAGTGGGTGGAGGAACCATGTAGCCGGGTCACACAGAATTCTAGAGTGGGTGGAGGAATCATGTGGCCGGGTCAAACAGAATTCTAGAGTGAGTGGAGGAACCATGGGCCGGGTCACACAGAATTCTAGAGTGGGTGGAGGAACCATGTAGCCGGGTCACACAGAATTCTAGAGTGGGTGGAGGAATCATGTGGCCGGGTCAAACAGAATTCTAGAGTGAGTGGAGGAACCATGGGGCCGGGTCACACATAATTCTAGAGTGGGTGGAGGAATCATGTGGCCGGGTCAAACAGATGCCACAAGTAGACCTGATGTAAATCTTGTAAACACTCAGGCAGATCTGGAGACAGACTAGTTGGGGATAGACAGGTGGACACCAGCCGCGACAAAGTGGGTGAAAGGTGGACACAAGCCGTGACAAGATGGGTGACTGGTGGACACAAGCCGTGAGAGGAAAACAAACACTAGCGACCAGGGATTCAGTGAGTAGACAGACAAAACAAAACTCTACAAACACAAGGTACGTAACGTCATGCAGTACATCAAATTGCCATACACAATATGTAATTGATCAAGTGAGTGTTCACGTTAAAACAACCAAGAAAATCCATAACAACTGCAGACAATCACGTTATTACAACACGGACTCCAGTAAACAGACGACTACACATACAACTCACAAATACACATACAATAAACAACTCACAAACAAACATCCAATAACCAACTCACAAACACACATCCAATAAACAACAACTCACAAACAAACATAAAATAACTAAACTATAACTCAACAATGACTATACTATAACTCAATAGCAGGATAACGGGCATAAACTACGCATCTATCAGTCAACAAATAAATATCTTTTTTTTTTTAAACAAAAGATGAAAACAGTATGCTTAAATTACAAGGAAACAAAATCAAAGTGTATGCAAGTCAGCAATATCACCACCCAGCGTCGTGCACACAGGTAGCAGTGATATAACTACATAGGACACTGATCACAGTCGACAGGACAGGAGCCGGGAACCACAGGACATGTGCCGGGAACCACAGGACATGAGACGGGAACCAGAGGACAGGAGACGGAACTAGAGGACAGGTGCCGGGAACCACAGGACATGTGCCGGGAACCACAGGACATGTGCCGGGAACCACAGGACATGAGACGGGAACCAGAGGACAGGAGACGGAACTAGAAGACAGGTGCCGGGAACCACAGGACATGTGCCGGGAACCACAGGACATGTGCCGGGAACCACAGGACATGAGACGGGAACCAGAGGACAGGAGACGAGAACTAGAGGACAGGTGCCGGGAACCACAGGACATGTGCCGGGAACCACAGGACATGTGCCGGGAACCACAGGACATGAGACGGGAACCAGAGGACAGGAGACGGAACTAGAGGACAGGTGCCGGGAACCACAGGACATGTGCCGGGAACCACAGGACAGGTGCCGGGAACCACGGGACATGAGACGGGAACCAGAGGACATGAGACGGGAACCAGAGGACATTCTCACAGACAATTGCTAAACAATAACAGTCTCCACAACGTCAGACTATATGTGTGTGTGTGTATGTGTGTGTGTGTGTGTGTGTGTGTGTGTGTGTGTGTGTGTGTGTGTGTGTGTGTGTGAAACACCGAACTGTTGAATCCCTCCTTGAAGCCACACGCTCCCACTTGAGGAAACAGGAGACTTGTGATCATCATCATCATCATCCTCACAATGTGGCTGCAGGTGGGTGATGATGGCGATGATGGTGATAAACACGAAGACGGCGATGATGATGATGATGATGATGATGATGATGATGATGATGATGATGATGATGATGATGATGATGATGATAACTGGTGAAGGATAACTGCTGTAATTGAGAAGAAATCAAAATAAATGTAATGTCATTCACAGACAGCAGACATCATCACAAGAAACAGACATTGCTGGACAGACAGCACACGGGGTATGTTATGTGTGGATATGTGTACACATACATGTCACACTATAATAGATATGTGTACACATACATGTCACACTATAATAGATATGTGCACACACTGATCGTCACATGGAGTGCCTGGTATGTGCACACAGTGATCGTCACATTAGAGTGTCTGGTATGTGCACACACTGATCGTCACATTAGAGTGTCTGGTATGTGCACACACTGATCGTCACATGGAGTGCCTGGTATGTGCACACACTGATCGTCACATTAGAGTGTCTGGTATGTGCACACACTGATCGTCACATTAGAGTGCCTGGTATGTGCACACACTGATCGTCACATTAGAGTGTCTGGTATATGGCATGTCCCATGTACAACTCTTTGGCTACGATATGTTTATGTTGACAACGACAGCATTACTAGCCATATTTCCAACTCCTGGGCTACACTAGACAGTTGACAGTGTCAGTTGACAGCATCGTCTGTTTGAATATCCACGAGGTGAAACAAAACACTACGGTGGGCTTTCTACAACGGTGTCGGCATTATTTGCTAGAGCATCACCTCAACGATTCAGGTGCCAACTGTGAAATCCTGTCGGACATATGTTCCTCACCAAACATTTCACACCTGGGCTGGTTCTGTATTCCACACATGACATAATATATTCACCATGAATGTCCCATACCAGATGTGTCGCTACAGGACGTCTTCGGGTGGTAGCCTTGAACTCCGTGCGGTCCCACAGCTGGTAGAGGTCCTTGTCGCTGGCTTTAGTGCTGAATGGGGCGCCACTGACTGTCTACCTCCCCATGCTGATTGACTTTACGTCTTGCGGAAATGCCCAGGACAGTCTGACTTGCAGGTCTCAATCTACTCCAGGATGGTGTCCCGGGATCGCCCGGAGGATGTTGGCATGTTCGCAGACATCACAAACTTAGACTGCGATGTTCGACGGTTGATTAACAAATCTGGTGGTCTGCAATGAAGAATGATCTACTTTCAGCTGTCGCGTGTAAGGGTGCTCATCAGTCCAGCCAGCTGCACTGACGAGTATCCACGAGAAACTTGACACGACACACAGGCCGGGAGTTAACCGAGCATCAGTGAGAAATCCTGCAGCTGAAGACAGCATGCTGTTCTATGTATAGCTGATCTGTGCTGTAGTTAGGACTCACCCACGACATGCGCCCAGGTCACAACCGGAAGTAGTGTTTCACTGTCATGCGCGTCAGGACACGCCAGCATTGTGGGCTAGCACTCCTCGGTCACTGACAACTCCTCCTCCTCTTCCTCATCGGTGCACGGATCATCCTCATCGTCATCCTCGTGCTCTACGTAGGCAGCCAGGTCACTTCTGTCTCTCCCTTTCTCAGCACAGCCATCGTGACCTTCGACCTGTGACCCTGATGACCCTCCATCTTCTTCCGCTTTCATCCTCTTGTGTTTGGTTCGTCGGTTCTGGAACCAGACCTTGACCTGCCAGAAGAAAACAATTGTTAGTTGTTGTTGGCGTTGTTGATGTTGAGAAGACACCAAACGACATCTAGCATGACGAATGTACACTGACGGACACAGAGAGGACACCAAACGACATCTAGCATGACGAATGTACACTGACGGACACAGAGAGGACACCAAACGACATCTAGCATGGCGAATCTACATTGACGAACACAGAGAGGACACCAAACGACATCTAGCATGACCAGTTCTCTTGTACAAAGAAGATACATTATACATCAACAATACGTCATTTGCCTTCATACTGACAGAACAAGTCCACGAACATTAGAAATACCAGGTCAATAACAAACCCACGAATGTCAACAACCGCACATTACCCCAGTCAGGACGTGGCGAGTCGCCACGAAATGTGTAGTAACTGCATGGGTTACATTTTGTTGCGTCCCCATCTGTCCCACCGATATTTCTCTAATAATTTTTGACCCATTTGTCCCACTCGTCTCTCCAAAAATAATCATATTTGACCCATGTGTCCCACTCATCTGCCCCACCCATCTGCCCCACACATCAGCCCCGCCCAACTCCGTAGACCCAGCAGCCTAGTCAATGTAAAAGATCAACCTTTGTGAGGATTGGAATGTTGTTGTTGTTTGTCCATCAAGAATGATAATGACCATTCATTTCATCAAGTGGGGTTGAAAGTATGGAGCCGTGAGTTCTAAGATTGGAATACGCCACCTCCAGCCAGCGAGCTCACCACTGGACATGTGAGATTGGAATACATCACCTCCAGCCAGCTAGCCAACCATTGGACATGTGTGCGTGTGCCGGAGGCCAGGCCTTGGCGACCACAACCAGACACAACACAAGCTGGCCTTTTCTCTGGTTCCTCACTTCGGTACATGTTTCCTCTCATGTTTGCTTCGTTGTTATAGTGATTGTACATGTTAGCATAACAATGTTCATCACAAATGTTGTTGTTTGTTTCTGGCGTTGTCTGTTCTTTATGATTTTGTGTTTATTTGCTGATGACGGCTTGTCGCCGAAATGATTTCAGTGATTTGTTTGTGTTAGTGCTGTAAAGCTGAATGCCTATATTTCATGTGTTTGCTATTGACCACTCATTCTCGGGTTTCCTTAGTTTCATTCTGTAGTTCCCTTCTCTTAGTCCCCTTCTGTAATTCCCTTCCCTTAGTTCCATTTCGTTAGTTCCCTTCTGTATTTCACTTCCCTTAGGTCCCTCCCTTAATTCCCTTCTGTAGTTCACCGCCCTTCCGTTAGTTCTCTCCGTTACTTCCCTTCTGTAGTTCCCTTCTGTAGTTACCTTCTGTATTTCCCTTTTGTACCACCCTTCCCTTACACAGAACAGAGCTCATTGTCAAAGTCCACTAAAGCACCTTCTGCTGACCGCACCAAAAGTGGTCCTATTAAAAGTCTATCAACGGTCAGCCCATCCATCTCTATTTGCCCAGCTCGTCTGCCCATCAAGACAAACCAATTCTGGACAATTGCCACAAACGAAGCCGCTTCTTGCACTCTCCCGACACAACTACGTTGTTGTGATCTTGTGCCCTGTAATTTTCGGATATTTGTCTCAATCAAGAACCTCATCAATCTATTGTGGTCGTGCCAGAACCGTCTTGGCCGATCGTTTGCTGAAAGTCAGGCGATAATAACTCATTGATTGCTTGGATTGTCCCTCGCCGCCCTCCTCGTGCTATCAAACGTTAACCCATTCGGCCTCTCGTGCTTTTCATGCTGCCATCAACACTGCAGTTGCTGATAGAGTTATCTGCGCTTCCTCACTTCTCGCCGTTTGTCTGCTCCCAGAGTGGGGGTCGTCTTCACATCCCAGGGGGGTCAGACAGCTACAGAATTACCCTGTATCAGTTTCCGTGCGAGGCTAGTTCGAGGGTGTTAGCCACAGCTCTTGCCCCGAGGGAAGGTCGGTACTGCTAGTTAACGGAAAGTGTCTCGGGTGGGATCTCTTGGGGAGTGTAGCCAAGTCATGCACTTCTGATGGTGGGGTCTGGTACTACGGCCACCTCTTGGAGGCTGATCAAAGCAATAGTGGTTTTGATGATGGCGGGAAATCAAACAAGCCAATGATTGCAGGACTGCGGCTGACGCCGGGCATGATTGTCTGTGTGAGTGAGTGAGTGAGTGAGTGAGTGAGTGAGTACGCCGGCTTTGTGGAGAGAGAAATAGGGAGATCTGATTCACAAGAGTAACCAGAAAACATGTGGAATTATCCAATAGATGGGACGCAGAGGTGTTTCCAAGGCACCAGGGCCGGGTTATATACTGGCCAAGACCTATTGACGCGTCCTCGTCGAGCGTCCTGGGCAACAGGTCCTTTCGGGGTCCTGGCTGAGGTCAATAGGATCGCCGATTCCTCCGAAGTCGGAGAGTGTCTGCCTGTATGGCGAGGAACCACCAGTCTGCACACCAATAAGCCAGACATGGGACAACGGATACTCACGCAAAACTCAGGTCCTGTATGACATCACACTGAAGTTGGACAACAGGATGCCTTCATCCGACATACAGGACTTCGCGTTGGAGCTCAAGCCAACGAACACAAGCAAGCAAGCAAGCATCCAATAGATTTACTTAATTGACAGAACATAGATGTGCTGTGACTGACGACAGGAGAGATAGTTGACAACATGAACTAAACAGCTGATTGAAAACACCACGAATGTTCCTGTAAACGTTGGACTCGTCTGTCCGAGCAATAAGATACACCTCTGGGAACTGAAGATAACATAACCAAAACAGCTACAGTAAGTTTTACAAGTGTGAACTGGGGACAATATAACCAAAGCAGTTACATTAAATGTTACAAGTGTGAACTGGGGACAATATAACCAAAGCAGCTACAGTAAATGTTACATGTGTGAACTGGGGACAATATAACCAAAGAAGCTATAGTAAGTGTTACAAGTGTGAACTGGGGACAATATAACATGTAATACAACTCATACAACTGCCCTATCTAAACCAACAAGCAGCGGTTAGAATAGATGGCGAGACATCAGATTGGTTTGACATCAAGCAAGACAGATTGGTTTGACATCAAACAAGGTATTCGTCACGGCTGTGTGCTGTCCCCATATTTGTTTAACCTGTACGTCGAAAATACAATGGGAAATGTCAGAGATGATATCACCAAGGAGCAATTTGATGACCTAAACTAAATATTGGTCTTCATGAAATACCAGAGATTCAATAAGCGTCGGATACAGTATTACTATCCATATCATAGAATGGTATAGACAACTTATTAACCTCAACCCAAAGAAATAGTGAAAATCAAAACATAACTTAACATAGCTAAAACCAAGATAATGCATACAGATAAAACTAATATGGAGAAAGGAATATGTGTTAATGAGGAAACATTGGAGGTGATGGAAAATTTCAAATATCTTGGATTATTAATTACCAACAATGGTGACACAATGAAAGAAATTGAAGGACGAATATCTCCATCCATCTATCATGTGCCATGCCGATAAGCGTGGGAGGTCGTGTTCTGTCATCTCACTCGATCACCAGAGTCGTGGATCAGCTCTGTGTTCCTGTCTCGACCATGCCACGTGGCCAAGCCATCCAGGTATTTACTTCTCGGTCTTCCCCTTGGTCTCTTCCCTTCGATCTTGCCAGTTGTCACCAAGTTCTCCAATCCATTTCTTCTCATAACATGCCCAAAAATTTGTGACTGTCTACGTCTAATTTCTCTAATCAGTTTACGATCTTCATTTGTCTCCTGTAGTACTTGGTCATTGGTTTTTCTGGCTGCCCATGGTATTCTTTGCATTTTCCTCAGAAACCACATTTCTACAGCCATCAGCTGTTATTCAGCTTGACTGCTCATTGTCCACGCTTCACATCCATACAAAAGTATAGGTTCTATGTAGCATCTCAACACTCTTTGACGAATAGCTCTTGCTCATCAAAACCTAAAAGAACTAAATAAATAGTGGAGGGGGGACAGATAGAACTACAAATATTAGATTTCTAATAGAGTGCATCTTTCTCATTGCAACATACGACAATGAGATCTGGACACTTACTAAACAAGCTGAACAGCGCATAAATGCCTTTGAATATAAATTTTATAGACGGGTTCTAAGAATATCTTGGATACAGAAAAGGACAATTGCATCCATACTACAAGAGCAGAATATTGAAGAAGGTTGGCTACTAAAGACGATAAAACAAAGAAAATTGAAATATTTTGGTCACTTGATAAATCATGAAAGTTTGGAGAGAACAATAATGAAAGGGTTTATGCCAGGGAAGAGAGGAAGAGGAAGGCCAAAGAGAAGATGGGTGCAGGATGTGGCGGATGATCTCCAGATGGGTGTATCGGACGCGGGACATCTTACTTATGACCGAGAAGTTGTTTTTTTTTTTTATGGAAGCGATTTTCTGCAAGGGACACGCTATTTAATGAATGAATGAATGAATGAATGAATGAATGAATGAATGAATGAATGAATGAATGAATGAATGAAAGCAGTGACAGTAATAATACAAGTGGGAACTGAGAACCCAACACAGCCAAGAAGTGTAGATAATGGTGCCTCCTGTCGTGTGTCTGGTACCTTCGTGGCTGTGTACAGACTGGCGGGAAATGTACGTCAGCAACTTCCAATACACCATGGATATATCACCACTCCACGTGTGTTTATGGGAACATCTCTATGTGTTTATGGGAACATCTCTATGTGTTTATGCGAATATCTCTACACATTTATGGGAACACCTCTATATTTTTATGGAAATATCTCTATGTGTTTATGGGAATATCTCTACACATTTATGGGAACACTTCTATATGTTTACGGGAATATCTCTATATGTTTATGGGAACATCTCTATATGTATATGGGAATATCTCTCCACACTTATGGGAACACCTCTATATGTTTATGGGAACATCTCTATGTGTTTATGCGAATATTTCTACACATTTATGGGAACACCTCTATATGTTTATGGGAACACCTCTATATGTTTATGGGAACATCTTTATATGTTTATGAACACATTTATAATTGTTTATGGGAACTGTCTGTCTATCTATCTGTCTAAATGTCTGTCTGTCTATCTATCTATCTATCTATCTATCTATCTATCTATCTATCTATCTATCTATCTATCTATCTATCTATCTATCAATCTACCTACCTACCTACCTACCTACCTATCTATCTATCTATCTATCTGTCTGTATATCTATCTATCTATCTATCTATCTATCTATGCGAAATTAATGCACAAAAGAATCCAGGAGCTTACTAATCAAAGAACACGTACATCAGCAGGTTACCTAAAGACAAAAGATGGAAGAGTCATAATAGAAAAAGATCAGATCTTACATGTATGGTCAGATTACGTGAAAAACCTTTATGACGACAACAGAGACGAACACTACGATGTTCAAAATAATAATGAAGGACCAGCAATTTTGAAGATGGAGGTTCAGAATGCTCTTAACCATATGAAATCTGGCAAGACCCCCGGTTCAGACAAGATAAAGTTACCAGTCTGCTTAATACAATATATGATACTGGAAATATACCTCATGAATTGTGTAATTCTGTATTTATTGCAATCCCAAAGAAATCAGGAACCTTGGAATGTGATCAACATCGAACAATTAGTATAATAAGTTACATCACGAAGATTTTGCTATGAATTATCATGCAAAGAATTAGGAGGAAAATACAACCTGAAATAGGAGAAGAACAATGTGGGTTTGTAGAAGGCAAGGGTACAGTAAATGCTGTGTATATACTGAGAACCGTAATCGAACGTTCTATAGAAGTAAACAAAGATCTAAACCTTTGCTTTATTGACTACACAAAGGCTTTCGATAAAGTGAGACATGTCGACATGATAAGGATGCTTGAAGATCTACAAATTGATGGAAAAGACCTTAGACTTGTAAAAACCATATATTGGAAACAACAAGCTGCCATAAGAGTTGATAATGAAGTAGGCCAATATCAGCCTATTAAGAGAGGGGTGAGACAGGGATGTGTAATGTCTCCAGATCTGTTTTCCCTGTACAGTGAAAATATTTTCAGAAATATTGAAGATATGGAAGGAATCAACACTGGGGGACGATGCATCAATAACATTAGATATGCAGACGATACAGTCTTGATTGCAGACAATGAACAGGACCTGCAACATTTAGTAGATGCAGTTGTTACACACAGTGAACAACGAGGGTTAGAATTAAATTGTAAAAAGACACAGATTATGGTCGTCACTAGGAAGAACGAAATACCACAATGTAATATACAAGTAAATGGGAATATTCTTCAACAAGTGAATAGGTACAATTATCTCGGAACAGTAATAACATCTGATGGGAGATGCCTTGAAGAGATTAGAACAAGAATCGCCATGGCAAAAGTAGCCTTTAGCAAGATGAAAAACATACTGACCAATAAAAGATGTCAATTGAAACGAGAAAAAGAGTGTTGAGGTGCTACATAGAACCTGTACTTGTATATGGATGTGAAGCTTGGACAATGAGCAGTCAAGCTGAAAAACATCTGATGGCTGTAGAGATGTGGTTTCTGAGGAAAATGCAAAGAATACCATGGACAGCCAGAAAGACCAATGAACAAGTCCTTCAAGAAACAAACTGAAGATCGTAAACTGATTAGAGATATTAGACGCAGACAGTCAAAATTTTGTGGGCATGTTATGAGAAGAAATGGATTGGAGAACTTGGTGACAACTGGCAAGATCGAAGGGAACAGACCAAGAGGAAGACCTAGAAGCAAATACCTGGATGGCTTGGCCTCGTGGCATGGTCGAGACAGAAACACAGAGCTGATCCACGACTCTGGTGATCGAGTGAGATGGCAGAACATGACCGCCCACGCTTACCGGCATGGCACATGATGATGATGATCTATCTATCTATCTATCTATCTATCTATCTGCATGTCTGCCTGTCTGCCTGCCTGTATGTCTGCTTGTCTGCCTGCCTGTATGTCTGTCTGTCTGTATATCTGTCTGGTGGGGAGATGTGTTTGTGGGTGGGGATGTGTGTATAGGTGGGGGATGTGTAGTTGAGAGGTGGCGAATATTGGGTGTGTGAGTGGGTGTAGGTTGGCTGATGTGTGTGTGGGTGGGTGGGGAAAATTGCGAGGGTGCAGGATGTATGTGTGGATAGGTGCGGGATGTGTGGGTTGACGTGGGTATGTGTGTGTGGTTTTGTGATGTGTGTTTTGCTTGGTGGTTGCGGGTGTGTGGGTGTGTGGTGGAAAATATGTGGGTGGGTGTGTGCGTGTCGGTTATGGGATGAGTGGGGGATGTATGTGTGGGTGGGGAAATGTGTGTGGGTGGGGGATCAGTGGGTGGATGGCGGCATGTATGTTTGCCTGAGTCTGTGTGAGTGCGTGAAGGTATGTGTGGTTGGGTGGGGGTGTGGTGGGTGGGGGATGTGTGGGGGGCTGTGGGGTGTGAGGGTGGATGGGGGATGTGTCTCACAACATTGCAATATGCACTGTTTATGTTTACAACTTTCATTTGACAATGTTTTTTTTTTCTCTCATGTGAATGTACCATGCGTAATATGCATTGTTTATGCTTACAAAATCCATTTGAAAACGTTTTTTTTCCCCCTATGTAAATGTAACACGCACATTTGATGAATGAAAGATGAGTGATCGAAAGGGCCGAATGTACGACGGGCTTGCGTGCCCAATTTGTTCTTCTTCTTCTTCAGCGTTCCGAGCCCAATTTGTTACCCTTTTAAAATAAAGTTTGTTCGTTCGTTCGTTCGTTCGTTCGTTCGTTCTGTTTCAGCTCCAGGCCTGGGGCAGCCGGTGTCGGTCACTAACGTCACAGTCAGGCCATACCGTAAGTTCGTCCCTCTGGCTTTATCCCTCATTTAACACGAGCATTAAACAATTGCCAGTTATCTCCCATAAACCGAGCGCCTGTCGAAGGGCGTTTTGTGACGAGCTAGTTAGTTTCTCCAGAACCTGTTCGGTTCCAGACCGCTTGCTTCTCAACAGATACCCCGCTCCCGGGCCTCAAAGGTTAGGGGAATTAGAGGAATCTGGCGCTCCCAGCATCCCTGTAACCAGTTGTCTGCTAAATGATAAGGACACAGAGAGGGTCTTTGAAGAAATCGGCATTCCTGGCATGGGTCTATTGGAGGCGACCGTTTGATCGTTGGACTACACATTGCCAATACACCGGTTTGATGGTGGGACTAGGAAACTTGGATGAAAGAATTGAGGCGACACCGGCAGATATCAGGGACGTGTAATGTTGTATGGTCTGATCTATGCAAATGTCAGGGGTCGCGTGCTTGTGTCGAGGTTCATTTCCTGTGCGCCATCTTGCAATCACTGTCTTACATACATCATACATAAATAGAGTGAAACCCTGAGGCCACTACAATGCTGTCAGTTTACATGTGATACACTTGTAGTAACTGCCTTGTTTTAGACGGCATCCAAACAGTAGAGTTCAATGTCAAATTATGGCTAGGTATTGGCATCTTGAGATGAAGTGACTAGCTATCTTCCTCGCCCTATTTCTTCGTGCATGTTATTTGCGACCCAGAACCGCGTGAGGTACAAACCAGAACACGCACCCACTCTCCACCTCTTCTCAGCTGAGATTTGAACTCAAACCGCCGCGATGGTAAGCCGAACATGTGGTAGCCTCGACAGATTCTGTCAAATAATGCACTGATTTACCGGATACGTGAAGTGTCTGCAGCCCAGCCATGCCGGCCAGTACCCGGTCTCCCCAAGCATGTGTGTGATAGCAGCCATGTTGACTGCTAACGGGGCGCACTGGTCATGTGTATGCTAGACTACAATCAATGACAATATGGATAGAAGGGCCAAGCAACCAGCACGATATGCATTCTATAGGTGTGAACAAGAAAGACCACTATTGAACACTAATGGTGAAAGACGATGTATACTGAATGTTCAGGGCTGAACGGCTGACGCCCGTTCCCGACAAATATGTGATATTTTCCCGTGACTCCTATATTTTTCACTTCCGGTATCCTAAAGACAAGGCGCATCCCATTCTGTGACTGCGCAAGTCAAAGTGTATATACAACTTGACTGATCGATGACTTTGTCCTCACAGAGCGGGAAACATGGCTGATCGCTCCCAGGCACAGAAAACGTTATCGACAGTTGCCTCCAAACCTTCTTTGTTGCGAGTACATAAATGTGATAATTATCATGTTTGGACGTCCACAAAACAGAACTTGATCATGCCTCGGTGTTCAATTTCCCCGGAAGTGCCAGATAAACTTGCCAAACTAGTCATGCGCAGAAAGATGGTTTTCGGGTGGTTTCCCCTTTGCCGAATCAGAAACGTGGATTGAACAGACGAACGGATGTCGGGACAAACTACTAGCGAACAGACGAACGAACGTCGGGACAAACATTTAGTGAACATACGAACGAACGTTGGGATAAACTAACGAACAGAAAAACCAACGTCGGGACAAACTAGCGAACAGATGAACGAACGGCTGGACAAAATAGAGAACAGACAAACGAACGTCGGGACAAACAACTAGCGAACAGACGAACGAACGTCGGGACAAACTAGGGACCAGAAGAACGAACGTCGGGACAAAAAAAAAACACACACACACATACTAGCAAACAGACGAACGAACGTCGGGACAAACTAGCGTACAGACGAACGAACGTAGGGACAAACTAGCGAACAGACGAACGAACGTCAGGACAACCCAGCGTACAGACGAACGAACGTCGGGACAACCTAGCCAATAGACGAACAAACATGCAGAGATAAATAGGTGACCAGTCTGTCCCTCCCCTAGCGAGCAGTGAGTGCACACATTGAATTCTCGTCCTACCGTGCTCTGCCTTTGTCAGCGAAAGTTTATAACCACTACACCAACTTCCCTCTCCCCTCAACTAAACCCCTGATTTCATACCTAATCTATCTCATGGAAATGCCCTGATGTCATACCTCACCTATCTCATGGACAACACATGATTTCACCAATTACCTATCTCATGGACAACCCTTGATTTCACCAATTACCTATCTCATGGACAATCGCTGATTTCATCAATGATCTTTCTCATGGGGGTATGGGTCAGGTCTATATATATAGATCTCCTGTTGCATGTTCTGTGCTGTACGTTGTAAGACACCTCTGCTTGATTCGTGTGTGTGTGTGTGTGTGTGTGTGTGTGTGTGTGTGTGTGTGTGTGTGTGTGTGTTGTTTTTTTTCCCCCTCATATCCTTTACAGGACACCGCTGTCAACATCAGCATCTTTCAGCTGATTGTTGATTTCTTGGCAAGATTACGCTCAGTAGTTTGCCATTGCTTTCTGGGCGACCGACTCATACACCCCGTAAGTTACCGACGCGGAGAGAACCGCTACCAATTCTCGCACACGTCACGTTACTTACGGGAGTATACGGGATTACGGAGAAAGTCGTGTAACACCTAGACCAGGGAGACCGGCTTATTCTTTAGCCTTTAGGCAATGTTAAATCCAGTAGTTTGCCATGGGTTTTTAGCCGAGAAGTTCACGTTTAAGCTCAACTGACCGAGGGGAAATTGAGAACTGGGAGGCAGGACGAGGGAAAGAGTATAGAGACAGACAGAGAGAACTGGGGGAGGCAGGATAGGAGTATAGAGACACGCAGATAGGGAGTATTGGGTTAGGCGGGGTGAGGGAAAGAGTATAGAGACACACAGACAAGGAGTATTAGGGGAGGCAGGACGAGGGGAAGAGTATAGAGACACACAGACAGGGAGAAGCTGGAAGAAGGGATTAGACTCTCTCTCTCTCTTTCTCTGTGTGTGTGTGCGTGTGTGTGTGTTTACAAGGATATGTGTAGCAATACACAACTGTACATGTGGATATCTTTGACATAACCACGATCTCCAATGTGATGGAGCCAGGCCAGGATCTCCACCTAACATGCCACAAGACAGCACGGGGGTCACAGCCACCCCCTCCCCTTCCCCCACCATGATGGTAGACAGTGACCACCCAAGTCTTGCACTCACCGTTTGGAGACCTCGCCAGCGTGCTCGGTATATGAGTGTAGTGTTTCTGTAATAGCTTGCAGCCAAGTCATCACTCAGTTGCTAATTCTCACTTGGAACCAGAATGAACAATTCGTCTTCATGGCGCGGCCCCAGCACTGCGCCATCTACCATCAGTCAGGTCAACTTCCATGGTTATCTCCTCCAGGTGTGCCCTACAGGTGACGTGGCAGGCAGCTCGACTTTCCCTGACCAGGTATCGATGCATACCTCGCCCCACCCTCAACGGTCTGGTAGTAACGGATGGGGCGCCGAGCCTGGTCAATGCACGCCAGCTCTGTGGCTATTTGCTGACACTCAAGCCACGCCCAGGCGGTAATCGAGCGGATGGCCACTCCCTCTTGTTGTCCCGCCAGCCTGACTGGGCGGTCATCTGTTTGCCGTGAGCCGGCGGGAACACGTCCCTGCACTGCTCAGCCTGTAGTAGACAGCTGTTCAATGATCGCTCATCGCTCACACAAACACGACACACACAGACACACCACAGACACATACAGACACACGCAGACTCACACACACACACAGAGACAGAGACAGAGACAGAGAGAGAGAGAGAGAGAGAGAGAGAGAGAGAGAGAGAGAGAGAGAGAGAGAGAGAGACTTATGTCAAGGAACTGTACCACTGTTGGTGTCTAGGGCTATGAGAGAGTACAAGTACCTGACCAGGGCTGTTGCCACGCAATGTTGGGGGTCTAGGAGTTGTCAGACAGACAGGAGACGATATATAGATCATAGAATGCAGTAATAAAGACAGAGAGCGGGGAGGGGTGGGGGGTTGGGAGAGATGGGCACACAGGGAATACGACAGAAAGAATAAGAGGAGGACAGAGTACTAGCGATGTTCACTGAGAGATTCCAAATACGATTAAGAATCATTTATCAGGAATCATTTATCAGAAACCATTTATTAGGAATCATACCAGGTATCGTATATCCCAGGGATAGGAACCTGTCTTACAACTAGGCGCATCCACTGGGTGGCGGTTGGTGGGGCGGCCTCTAGATAATTTGTCTAGGGTTAGCTGTGAATAGGTTGAATAAGCAGCCGTGGACCAAGACATGCGGTAGTCAGTGAGAGGAGGCGAGTTAGTTGGTAGTTTGTGGGGCATCTATCTCTATAATATACCTGGACAATCTATGACCAGGCGCCACGGTTAGAAAAATAGTTCCTGCATGTTACATAGAACCAATTTTAACATATGGCTGCGAATCCTGGATAATTAGTAAAGAGGAAAACAATTTCGCGGAAGACTCGGAGATGTGGTTTTATAGAAGAATGTTAAATATTCATCAGATAGCCACAATGAGCAATCTGGACATGTTGAGGTTGGTTAAGTGGCAAAGACAACTTACCACGAACATCAGAAAGAGGCAGTCTTCATTTCTTGGCATCATTATGAGAAGACAAAAAAACAGATACTAGAACATTTTGTGAGAACTGGAAAGATTTGTGGAAAGATAGATAGAGGAAGACAGCGTGTGAAGATTATATACAGTCTTGTGTCATGACACGAAAAGGAGTCAACACACGAATTGATCCACGACGTCGGAGATCGCAATTTGTAGAGAGGCATGATCGCTGGTAAGGCATTTTAAGATGATGATGATGATGATGATGATGATGATGTCGGAAATCATATATCAGGTGCCATATATCAGGAATAGTGTACAGGAGTCCGGGGCAAGCCATCTCACGATTATGTGCCATCACCGAACAGCACAAGAGTGCAACAGCAGACAGCACCAGGCTCTGTCCATGCAGCTCATTTCCTCAAGCATTGTGTTGCCAGGCGTCCCGGTTTTCCGGGACAGTCCGGTCTTTAAGTAAATAAATCAGTGTCCCGAAAAATGCGTTTTCCCCCTCTATTCAAACAAAATATTTGATTCAGTCGAACCCTTTCCAAATTGTCCGTTGCAGATTCATTCATTCATTCAGTAGCATGTCATTTGCAGAACCTCGCTCCAATAATAACCTTCCGGAAAACTTCTCGATCACAAACAAGATGTCCCGCGTCCGATACACCCATCTGGAGATCATCCGCCACATCCTGCGTTGCAGATACTCACATGTTATTGTCACTGTGGCTGTTGGTGTGGTTGTCTGTCTGTTGCGACTAGTGAGGAACCAGCTGTCAGCTGTTTGCCTTGTCACCACGTGATCTGTGTGGGGGTGTCATGAGTTACCTTCTGGTTTGCTACTTGTCTGACAACTGTTAGGTTTTAATTACGGTATTAAGGGGTTTCAACATGCTGGTGGAGAAAACGTTCATTCCACCATTATTGTTTCTTCTATTGCTCAACAGAAATGTCCGGGTGCCTCAGGTACAACATCCGGTGTCTCAGGTACAACATCCGGTGTCTCAGGTACAACATCCGGTGTCTCAGGTACAACATACGGTGTCTCAGGTACAACATCCGGTGTCTCAGGTACAACATCCGGTGTCTCAGGTACAACATACGGTGTCTCAGGTACAACATCCGGTGTCTCAGGTACAACATACGGTGTCTCAGGTACAACATCCGGTGTCTCAGGTACAACATCCGGTGTCTCAGCTACAACACCCGGCACGTGCTATTTCAGCAGCATGGAGTTACACTGATATACTCTGGCTATGCAAACATACACCTCTCATTGAGTGGGTGCATAACTATGAGAGTCTGTGTGCATGATATCAGTAAGTATATATGTGTTTATGAATGTACGTGTGTCTGCCTGCCTGTCTGTCTATTTCATAATATGGTAATATGCATTGCTTATGTTTACAACATTCTTTCCACACTGTTTTTATTTTTCCCTATGTGAATGTAACATGCACAATGATGAACTAACGATGAGCGATTGGAAGGGGCGAATGTAAGACGGGCCTGCGTGCCCAATATGTTACCCTTTAAAAATAAATTTCGTTCGTTCATTCGTTCTCTCTCTCTCTCTCTCTCTCTCTCTCTCTCTCTCTCTCTCTCTCTCTCTCTCTCTCTCTCTCTCTCTCAGAGTGAGTGTGTATATGTGTGTGCGGTGTGTGTGTGAGAGAGAGACAGAGAGAGAGAGAGAGAGAGAGAGAGAGAGAGAGAGAGAGAGAGAGAGAGAGAGAGAGAGAGAGAACGAACGAACAAACTTTATTTTAGAAGGGTAACAAATTGGGCACGCAGGCCCGTCTTACATTCGGCGCTTTCAATCACGCATCTTTCATTCATCAAATGTGCATGTTACATTAACATAGGGGAAAAACATTGTCAAATTGATTTTGTAAGCATAAGCAATGCATATTACGCATGATACATTCACATGAGGAAAAAAAAAACATTGTCAAATGAAAGTTGTAAACATAAATAGTGCATATTGCAATGTTGTGAGACACATCCCCCATCCACCCTCATATCCCGCAGCCACCCACACATCCCTCAGCCACCCACACATCCCCCACCCACCAAACCTCCCCCACCCACCCACACATACCTCCACGCACTCACACAGACGCAGGCAAACATACATGCCACCACCCACCCACTGATCCCCCACGCACACACATTTCTCCACCCACACACATTACCCCACCCACACACACATTCTCACACACCAAGAAGAAGAAGAAGAAGAAGAAGAAGAAGAAGAAGAAGAAGAAGAAGAAGAAGAAGAAGAAGAAGAAGAAGAAGAAGAAGAAGGAGGAGGAGGAGGAGGAGGATAAGGAGGAGGAGGAGGAGGAGTAGGAGGCGAGAGAGAGATCAAATAGTGTCACTCCTGGAGGATTTCATGTGATTCTCTAATATATTGTAAACCCTAACTCCAAATGTTCTCTAATATATTGTAGGCTCTCGGTTCACACACTAGCCCGCTCTCAGTCCACAGAAGACCTCGCTCTCAGTTCACAGAAGACCTCGCTCTCAGTTCACAGAAGACCAACTCGCCCTCAGTTCATAGACCAGCCCTCTCTCAGTTCACAGATCAGTCCTCTCTCAGTTCACAGATCAGCCCGCTCTCAGTTCACAGACCAGCCCACTCTCAGTTCACAGACCAGCCCGCTCTCAGTTCACAGACCAGCCCGCTCTCAGTTCACAGACAGCCGCTCTCAGTTCACAGACCAGCCCGCTCTCAGTTCACAGACCAGCCCGCTCTCAGTTCACAGACAGCCGCTCTCAGTTCACAGACCAGCCCGCTCTCAGTTCACAGACCAGCCCGCTCTCAGTTCACAGACCAGCCCGCTCTCAGTTCACAGACCAGCCCGCTCTCAGTCAGTCCACTCAAGTCCCCACCAACAGAAGTAACGACCCGGCGACTGGGGCCTCAGGCCACGTGACAAGCACTTTATTCTCAACATGAGACATCTCTTAAAACGTTAACTGTGTAAGTCAAAGAGAAACGGTTGGTCGGGCGTGCTGCCTTGACTTGGTCGTGTGTAGACTGGGGTTGAGCGCATGCATGTAGACACTCCGGGCGAAGGGGGAGAAGAGGTAGTTAAATGACATGTGGGCGTGGCCAGGTGAGACGTCATTACGTACAATGACAGGCGTGGAACTTGCGTTCTGAATCAACACGAAGCCTCCGCGGCAAAAGCTGAAGTTGAAAGCACCGAAAGTTGATAGTGATGGCGGCACGGCCTCGGCGGTCAATGACTCACTCGGGCACCCAATAATCTGGTGGTTTTTTCCGTCCTCGCTGTCCTCATCTTGTGGCTGGGTAGAGTAGGACAGTCGGGTACAATGGTTTCCGGGGTCGGGTGGGTTGAATGACTGGCAAGGCCTGGAGGTCGACGGCGGTGTTTATGTCATTACTGGTCGGCTCATCTACTCCCCAGGGGAGGTTGTTTCACAGCAGGCAGCCAGTCGAGACTCTCGCAGCCAGCCGGTGGCAATCACGGTTTGCTTCCACACACGTGGCCTCGTAAAAGCTACTACAACGTTGACAAGATTGTCTAAAAACATGTTTTAAGGGTTTGATTTTGTTTTCTGATGTAGGAGTTTTAGCGGTAACATCCATTCTGCCTTAATGATTATGCTCCTGTAGAGCTAACTGGTCATAATTTTCGTTTGTTTTTGTCCCCTGGCGAGTCCAGAGTATGGCGTGCTTTTGTCTGCCGTGGTACATTTGTTAGATGTCTCCCGTTTGTTGTGTGCATTTGGCGCGTCCGTGCGTGGAACGCAACCACATGCGCTCGGACAATGAAATCTGACTTCCACTGCGGTCACTGTTCCCATTTCAGATGTTCCTAGGTGGCCTAATGTTATTGGCATCAAGCTATTTGATTACGCATTATTGATGAACGAAAGATGAATGATTGGAAGGGCCGAATGTAAGACGGGCCTGCGTGCCCAATTTGTTACCCTTTGAAAATAAAGTCTTTTCACACGTTCTCTCTCTCTCTCTCTCTCTCTCTCTCTCTCTCTCTCTCTCTCTCTCTCTCTCTCTCTCTCTTTCTCTCTCTCTCTGTCTCTCTCTCAGAGTATGGGGTGTGTGGGTGGGAGTGTGTGGTTAAGGGATGTGTGGTTGGAGGGTGGGAAATTGGGGGGATGATGTGTGGGTAGTTGAGTGGGTGAAGGTTGGGGATGGGTAGGAGATGTGTGTGTGTGGGTGGGTGTGGGAGGGTAGGGGAAAATTGTGTGGGTGGAGATGTGTGTAAATAGGATGTGTGTAAGTGGGGGATGAGTGGGCGGGAGCGGGATTCGTGTGTGGGTAGATAAGGGATGTTTGGGTTGGCGGGGAGGTGTGTGTGTGGGTGGGGATGTGTGGTTAGGGGATGTGTGTTTGGCTGGGTGGTTGAGGGTGTGTGGGTGGGTGATGGAGGATATGTGGATGCGTGAATGTTGGTGGGTAATTGAATGGGTGAAGGATGTGGGTGGGTGGGTGGGGTGATGTGTGTGGGTGGGGGATATGTGTGGGTGGGAGGGCGATGTGTTTAGGTGGGGGAATGTGTGTGGGTGGGGATGGGTGGGTGAGTGCATGTATGTGTGCATGGGTGTCTGTGGGTGGGGAACGTGCGTGTGGGGGACGTGTGGTGGGTGGGGAGATGTGTGTGGGTGGGGGATCTGTGTGGATGTGGGCTTGTGGGTGGGGGATGGGCGGATGGGTGGGGGAATGTATGTGAGCATGGGGGTGTGTGTATGTAGTTGGGTGGGGGATGTGTGGGTGGATGGGGGTTGTGTCTCATAACATGGAATATGCATTGGTTATGACTACAGCATTCATTTGACAACGTTTTTTTTCCTCTTTGTGAATGTATTAAGCACTATTGATGAATGAAAAATGAATGATTGGAAGGGCCGAATGTAAGACCCAATTTGTGCGTGCCCAATTTGTTACCCTTTGAAAATAAAGTCCGTTCGTTCGTTCTCTCTCTCTCTCTCTCTCTCTCTCTCTCTCTCTCTCTCTCTCTCTCTCTCTCTCTCTCTCTCTCTCTCTCTCACACACACACACACACACACACACACGCGCGCGCGCGCGCACCTGATCTTACACATCGGTCATGTGTACAGTAGAATACAGAATGCACGTCAGTTATCACACTGCACCGTTGGGTAAAGTGAGATGCTCCATTCCCTGTCTCTTGTCAATGTTGACAATAGCACGTACAGTGTCCATCTAACATTGACAATGTTTACAATAGCACGCACAATGTCCACCGAGTGTAGACAATGTTGACGACAGCATGGACAGTGTCCATCTAGCCTACACAATATTGACAACACCACGGACCAAGGACAGCTAGAACGACCAGGCTGGAGGAGTCTACGGGACGTCTTACCTGAGTCTCGGTGAGCTGTAGCTTGGCCGCCAGGGACTTCCTCTCCTGGCCCACCACGTAGTGGTTCTTCTCGAAGGCCTGCTCCAGGTGCAGCAGCTGTGCTGGGGAGAAGGCGGTTCGATTCCTCTTTGGCTTCCGGTAGGGGTGGAACAGGAGACCTGGAGGCGGGCCCACTGCAGACGAACAAGAGAAACATGTGTTACTTCACTCACAGGCTCCAAATATCCACCGAGGTACAAAAGAATGAACGGAAACAGATGGTACTGAGCTGACAGGCTCCAAATATCCACAGAGGAACAAGAGAAGGAACTGAAACAGGTGGTAGTTCACCCACAGGCTCCAAATATCCACAGACGGAGTTCCGACGAAATCTCGATCTGGCTTGGGTTGTTCTCATGTTCACGGTTTTAGTGTAGTTGCTTGCTTGTGTTCGCTGGCTGTGAACTGCAGCGCGAAGTCCTGTATGTCGGATGAAGACATCCTGTTGACAACATCAGTGTGATGTCATACAGGACCTGAGGTTTACGTGAGTATCCGTTGTCCAATGTCTGGCTTATTGGTGTGCAGACTGATGGTTTCTCGCCGTACAGGCAGACACTCTCCGCCTTCGGAGGAATTAGTGTAGTTGAACCATTTCATTTATTGAGTCTGTGATGAACATGTTCGGTATTGTTGGCCTGTTTATGAATAAGCTTGACATGATTTCTTTGTTTATATACACATTTGATATTATTCGTCTGTTTATTAACACGTTTGGTATTATTGGTCTGGATATGAAAAAGTTTGATATTATTTGTCTGATTATGACCAAGTTTGATGTTATTCATCTGTTTATGAACACGTGTGGTATTAATCGTTTGTTTATGAACAGAGCTGGTATTATTCGTCTGTTTATGAACAAGTTTGGTATTAATCGTCTGTTTATGTACAAGTTTGGTATTTTTCGTCTGTCTATAAACAAGTTTGGTATTATTCGTCTGTTTATGAACAAGTTTGGTATTATTCGTCTATTTATGAACAAGTTTGGTATTATTCGTCTGTTTATGAACAAGTTTGGTATTATTCGTCTGTTTATGGACACGTGTAGTATAATTCGTCTGTTTATGAACAAGTTTGGTATTATTCGTCTGTTTATGAACAAGTTTGGTATTATTCGTCTGTTTATGAACAAGTCTGGTATTATTCGTCTGTTTATGAACAAGTTTGGTATTATTCGTCTGTTTATGGACACGTGTAGTATAATTCGTCTGTTTATGAACAAGTTTGGTATTATTCGTCTGTTCATGAACAAGTTTGGTATTATTCGTCTGTTTATGAAAAAATTTGGTATTATTCGTCTGTTTATGAACACGGTGGTATTATTCGTCTGTTTATGAACAAGTCTGGTATTATTCGTCTGTTTATGAACAAGTTTAAAATTATTCGTCTGTTTATGGACACGTGTAGTATAATTCGTCTGTTTATGAACAAGTTTGGTATGATTCGTCTGTTTATGAACAAGTTTGGTATTATTCGTCTGTTTATGAACAAGTTTGGTATTATTCGTCTGTTTATGAACAAGTCTGGTATTATTCGTCTGTTTATGAACAAGTTTGGTATTATTCGTCTGTTTATGGACACGTGTAGTATAATTCGTCTGTTTATGAACAAGTTTGGTATTATTCGTCTGTTTATGAGCAAGTTTGGTATTATTCGTCTGTTATGAACAAGTTTGGTATTATTCGTCTGTTTATGAACACGGTGGTATTAATTATTCGTCTTTGTAGGATCAAGTATGGTATTATTAATCTCTTTATGAATAAGTCTGGTATTATTCGTCTGTTAATGAACACGTGTGGTATTATTCATCTCTTTATGAGCATGTTTGGTATTGTTGGTCTGTTTATGAACAAGTTTGATATTGTTGATTTGTTTATGAACAAGTTTGATATTATTGGTCTGTTTATGAACAGGTTTGATATTATTGGTCTGTTTGTGAACAAATTTCATATTATTGGTCTGTTTATGAACAAGTTTTATATTACTGGTCTATTTATGAACAACGTTGATAGTATTGGTCTGTTTATGAACACGTGTGATATTATTCGAGTGTTTATGAACAAGTTCTTACTGTGTTCTTTGCTACAGATGGATGGGCGTAAGTGATAAATTATGGTAAACATAATGTGAAACAGCGGGAAATTATTTCTGACATCTTGAGGTTATTGTTGTTGTTATTATTGTTGTTGTTGTTTGTGAATCCCATGGTCGACTGACAGCTTCAAGTCCCACACACTGTCTCCTGGTCGCGTGAGCAACATTCTAGAATGTTATCAATAAACTTCTGAAGCACTCAAGAGGATAACAAAGTGTGTGCCTACAAATTGAGATCACTTGTCAGAAAGCAAGTGTGTCTATATAAACTGTCACCCGTCCTGAAACATCCACACATTCATATATACCTTATATATATATATATATATATATATATATATATATATATATATATATATATATATATATATATATATATATATATATATATATATATCTTCTTCTTCTTCGTTCATCCGGAGTTTTTTTTTTTCGGATGTGATTGCGTTGTTTACAGCAGAGCTGCGTTCTTGCGCCGTTAGGCCGACACATCCGACTTCTGCGGGCATTTGTTGACCGGGTTAACCTTCCCGGATATATATATATATATATATATATAATCTATGTTATCTATTATATTATGATGTATATATCAACTGTCACCCGTCCTGAAACACCCAACCATACCTATATACTATATATATATATATATATATATATATATATATATATATATATATATATATATATATATATATATATATATATATATATATATATATATATATATATCAACTGCCATCTTTACTGACATCCAGATATACCTATGTCCTCAAAACAACAGATAATAAATAACATAGAGCTGCCAACTTAACTATCCGAGACGGTCAGAAATGCTGTTATCAGACAGACAGTGGGATCAACACCTTGTGCCACATTTATTGAAAGACAGAAGATCAAGTGGTTTGGCCATGTCGTTAGAATGCAACGCCAACAACTACCATAAAGGAAGCAAAGAATAGCAACACTGCAGCCTACCACGCATGTCGTAAGAGGCGACTAAGGAGGCTTCATGGTTCCGTCGCCCTGCTACTGAGTGAGTGCATGGCGCGATACTGTGAGCTGTGAGTTTCCTGTGAAATGCTTCTGAATCTGCCCGAGGTTTTTTGGAACGTGACTGCATGTTCGGAGCGATGGCAGCTGGCTATGTCCCAGAGTTGACCGGTTTTTGCCTTATGCAGAAATGCGTGGCTGCTGGGCTTTTGGTTGACTGCCACTGCCATCGACGATGAACTGTACTTTCGTGTACTGTGTGGGTGAACATCTAGGAAGCATCCAGAAAATGACTGCTGATTCCATCAGAGATGAACATGGTGTTTCGTGGGGGACTATTGTGTTGACATTCTGGCGGCGGCATTATGCACAGTGTATCTGTGCGGGCTGTTGTTTGCCGAGACTCCTGTCTTTTCCACTTTTCACATTGGGCAGTGGGGGGGGGGGCATTTTGTGTGATATTCAATGGCACAGGAACGGAGCATAATGGGGACGACCCGTTGCTGTGAAGTTGGAACCGCGACTAACTAACTAACTAACTAACCAACATCTACCATCACTGGCCTTCCATCAAAGATCATCTGCGACGAGACCAAGAGGACGTCCAAGAAGAAAATGGATTGACGACATCAGAGACATTGTACGACCATACAGAATGACACTATCCGGTGCCACCCATCGGGAGCTGGAGTGTTAACTATTCCTCCCGACGACGTGTGACGGCAAAATGGGACATAATGACGAAGGTGATGACGAAGATGTGACGAAGGTGATGGTGTGAAAATGTGACGAAGATGATGGTGTAAAGATGTGACGAAGGTGATGGTGTGAAGATGTGACGAAGCTGATGACGTAGGTGATGACGAAGATGAATCAAAAATCAAGTCCAGAAACAGGAAGTGGCCAGGCGTGCGTGCAGTGAGTGAACCGTGACCTTGCTCACCGTGACCAGGCCTGCTCAGATCCCCAGTCTTTCGCTCACTTAGCGAGAGGAGAGTGCAGGCGTCGAACGCTGGCCTAACCGCTCCCGTGACATTAGCGGCGAATAGTCGTATCTCATGGAAACAGAAACAATCAAGTACAGAAAAACTAGGGAATAAAAAGAGAGTTGATGAAAGAAATAAACAAAAGGCAAGGGAAATATTTCGGCCACGTTAACAGACATGATACTCTTATAAAAACCATACTGGAGGGTAAGGTTGAGGGCTGTGCGAGCAAGAGGTAGACAACGATACAAGTGGGAAGATTACACCAGAAGATGGACGAACATCAGTCTGACAGAATGTATAGACTAGGCGAGAGACAGACAGTGTTGGGGATCCACTACAGCCAACCTTCGTTGTGGAGACGGCACCTGATGATTGATTGACTGAGCGCTAAGTAGGGAGCCTGCTGGAAGGTATTCACTTCTTCTTCTTCTTCTTCTTCATCTTTCTTTCGCTTGAAATGTGTCTATAACTGCAGTGTTGAGATGTTGAATGAAAGAATGTATGAGAGGAAATAGAAAAGAAGGGCAGAATGTCAGACGGGCCTGCGTGCCCAATTCTAAAACCTTTGAAAATAAAGATTTTCGTTCGTTCGTTCGTTCGTTCGTTCGTGTTGTATCTTGTATAAATTTAACTAGCTTTGTTAGTTCACTCAGTGGTCAATATAGTTTGTCTTCCACTGTTGTCTCTCTAGGCCAGAAGGTTTACCTAGACATGTATTTTGGGCCGTCTTGGAGTATGTGCTCTGCTGTCTGCGACAGCCAATCCACATGTGCTACATGGCTGATTTCACCAATCTTGAATTTTGTATACATGTGGTTGCGTAATCTATTGTGTCCTGTTCTGAGACGCAGAATAATGACTTGTTCTGGTCTGTCCATAACATGGTAGTCATCTTGAGCAGGTTTTGGTGGCTTTCTGACTGATTTGATCATTCTTTTCTTTTGGTGGTATGGAATGATATCAAGCTGTTCTTCTGTGGCCCCTTCCTTAGGCAATCGACCAGCTCTCTCGTTTCCAGGCACTCCACGGTGGGATGGTATCCATTGTATGGTGACCTTTCACTGGCTGCCAATTTTCAGAAAGTAGTGTCCTTAGTACTGGCGATTTCCCAGACAGGAGCGCCTCGAGTACTGATTTTGAATCTGTCAATAGCACCACAGGTTGTGTACCATGGCTGGCATTTAGTAATTTCTCTGTTGCTATCTTGATTGCCTGGATTTCAGCATCATAGTTATGGCAATACTTTCCTGTCGGTACTCTGACTGTGTCCCTAGTATTATTTAGGTATTCTATGTACACTCCCGCTCGTCCATTTTGAACAGCATTTTGTGCTGACCCATCTGTGTAGACTCGGATCCAGAAGTCCTGTGGGTATTCTTTATCAAGGAAGCTGAGAGTGGCTGTTCTGCATTCAACACCATTGTTTTGTTCTTCCTGGTTAAATATTCCTCTTACTTTTGTCTGGAATTGTAGAGATAGACTATGTTCCTCTTTCCATGGCTTTCGTTCTGGAATAGTTCTCATAGGGATACCAAGTGTGAGTAGATCGGTGGTTTCTCTGCAGAGTCGTTTGGCCTGATGGATAAAACTGCTTCTTCTCAACCGCCGCATAGCTAGGTTTTCAAATTTGTTCTGTATAGCAGGTAATCACTAAAATAAACCTCCCTGGAATAGATATACTCATATAAAATTTAACTAGAATAGGTACACTCATATATAATCTAACTAGAATAGATACACTCATATATAATCTAACTAGAATAGATACACTATCTAATACAACTATAATAAATACACTCATATATAATCTAACTGGAATAGACACACGAATATAAAATCTAAGTTGAATGTATACACGAATATATAATCTCCCTAGAATATATACACGAATATATTATCTCTCTAGAATGTACACTCGAATACATATCCACCCTGGAATAAACACTCTTATGTATAATCTCCCTAGTATATATACACTCATGTATAACCTACCTAGAATATAATCGCTTATATATAACCTCCCTAGGCTTCCTGTCGTGAATATTGTCATTGCTCGTCCATGTCTTGTGGCTACAACAGGTCTGTGATATTTACAATTGCTCTGATAGAACTTTACCTAATGCTTGTAGCACCTGTTATAGCAGACAGCTGCTCCCAGAGTTGACAGGTCTGAAGACAGCGCTGGGTGGTCGGGAGGTGTTAGATCATCCTGGAGTGAAATGTTAGAGGCAGAAAGACAGGGAGAGACAGAGATAGAGAGACAGGGAGAAGAGAGAGAGAGAAAGAAAGAGAGAGAGAGAGAGAGAGAGAGAGGAGGGAGAGGATAGATTGGAGTTGGCAGTGTGCATGAAGACTGCCACGTGATACGTGAGAGGAGAGCATCAGCGCAAGCACTGTCCTGCTGTCACAGTGCATCGTGGGGGAGAAGGGCGGAGGATGTTGGGTGGATGATGCTGACGACTTTGTACAACTCCCTTCATTGAGGATGATGATAATAACACTGCTGATGACATGACGATGACGTTAGTGATGATAATTATAATGATGATAATGTGATGATGCTAATGTTGATGATGTCACTATAGGCAATTGAAAACGCCACGTAACAAAAACAAATCAAGTGCCTGAAATAAAGACGAAGCTGATAAACGGGGTAAGTTACTGCCGCAATCCTGGAGACAAGTTCAAGACAAACCTGAGTAAAGTTGGCTCTGGGAGAGAATGTCAAGTCAGCCTTGAATAAAGTTCATGCAGCAATCTGTAGCGAATTAGCCGGCACATCAAGACAAGCACACCTCGAGCACTTGATTACAGACCCGGCTCTGAAGACCTTTGTGCGGGAGACAACTGACTTTTGAAGGCAAGGGGAGACAAATCGACGTAGGTAATATCGTCGACTAGAAGAAATTGTCTCTCATTACAGAAAAACAACACAGCACAAAACGTGGCTGATGGCTGCCAGAGTGATTTGCCTCAATTTGTTTCATGTGAAGGATCGGCAGCGGCGGGCGGTTCGGCTCTAACGTTTAACTAAACATAGAAAACGGCTTGAACCTCAAATCTAAGTGGGAATTTACCTGACAAATTGCCAGTCCAAATCGATTGAAGAGACAAAGTTAAACGTTTACCGCTGGCCGTGCAGCAGACGGCCACGTGAATGGAGGCAGTTTACCGAGAACATTGGCTGAAATTCCCTCCTAATGAGATGTCTTTTTGTGTTTGCCTAGGTCCGCATGGCCGCTGCAGTTCATAAATAATTCCACAATTCTTGAAGATGGTGGCTTTTGCGGGAGAAAATGAGTATTGGGAGTTGAGATTGGGCGAATTGTTGCAAGTCCATTATGTAGTGGTTTGCCTTCATTATGTGATAGTTTGTCTTTATTATCGGTTATTATCTTCTTAATGTGTATGTTTGTCATTAGTTAACTTCAGTGCTGTGACTCCTGTATATTTTTGTCATTAGTTCACTTCAGTTCTGTGTCTCATGTATATGTTTGTCATTAGTTCACTTCAGTTCTGTGTCTCCTGTATGTGTTTGTCATTAGTTCACTTCAGTTCTGTGTCTCATGTATATGTTTTTCATTAGTTCACTTCAGTTCTGTGTCTCATGTATATGTTTTTCATTAATTCACTTCAGTTTTGTGTCTCCTTTATATGTTTTTCATTAATTCACTTCAGTGCTGTGTCTCCTGTATATGTTTTTCATTAGTTCACTTCAGTTCTGTGTCTCCTCTATATGCTTGTCATTAGTTCACTTCAGTTCTGTGTCTCCTTTATATGTTTTTCATTAGTTCACTTCAGTTCTGTGTCTCCTCTATATGCT
>JACEFZ010011347.1:0-22500 GCA_014155875.1 Cepaea nemoralis | reverse complement strand
ACTGTCTCTCGTATGAGCTGTGTTATCCAGTTCGCCTTGGTGTGTTCTGGTGTTATCCAGTTCGCCTTGGTGTGTTCTGGTGTTTTCAACTCGGTTTGTAGTTTTAATTTGCTGCACGTTTATGGTTGACTGAAGTTGTCTTGCATGATTTGCCGTTATGGTTGATTGAAGTTGTCCTGCATGATTTGCCGTTATGGTTTTACAACCATGGTTTGCTGTGCTGTTGTCCTGCACGGTTTTACAACCATGGTTTGCTGTGCTGTCGGTTTCAGTCTTGGTTGTTGTTGATCGCATATTTCAGTTTGCCACCTTGGCTTTCAAACTGTCATGAGCAGACGACCAGGGCCAGGGATTATGTCATGGGCGTCTGGGTGTCAGCTGGGCCCTGCGCACACAGCGAGCTCCACATACTGAACATATCAAACAGCAGTCTGCTCTCAGACATTGTACAACTGTGGAAGATTCTGTACCTCGAAACTCTCAGACATTGTACAACTGCGGAATATTCTGTACCTCGAAACTCTCAGACATTGTACAACTGCGGAATATTCTGTACCTCGAAACTCTCAGACATTGAAAAACTGCGGAAGATTCTGTACCTCGAAACTCTCAGACATTGTACAACTGCGGAATATTCTGTACCTCGAAACTCTCAGACATTGTACAACTGCGGAATATTCTGTACCTCGAAACTCTCAGACATTGAAAAACTGCGGAATATTCTGTACCTCGAAACTCTCAGACATTGTACAACTGCGGAAGATTCTGTACCTCGAAACTCTCAGACATTATACAACTGTGGAACATTCTGTACCTCGAAACTCTCAGATATTGTACAACTGTGGAAGATTCTGTACCTCGAAACTCTCAGATATTGTACAACTGTGAAAGATTCTGTATCTCGAAACAGGGGTACCCAGGGGGTTACGGGGTGTCAGGCATTGGTAGCACCTTTGGTAAGGATGGCTCTCATGTCCTTTCAGGACCCATCCCCCACTGGTCCAAGTCTGACACCCAGCTCGTGCCTGTGGCTCCTAGTAGCTGTCAGCATGCGACAGCGGCCACCCCCCGGGCAACAGCTGTGAGAGGCTGGCTAAACCAGGCATGGATATCCGATTTGGTGTCAAACCAAGAGGTAAACTAGGGTATGCCTACCCAGCATGTGAAGACAGGATTCGGCAGACTGCGCGGAAGAAATCATTCCTGATTCAACGGGCAAGACGGCGTTTACCTGCAAAGCGTTGTGGAACGTAATGAGCACGGCAAGGCACGTAGAGCGCCCTGGTCATCCACTGCACCTGTATTCGTCTCCAATCGTCTCGACTTGTCTTGCCACTGGACTCAGATGGACTCAGGCGAGAGAGTGAGGTCGACGAATTGCGCAACTCTTCCTCACTTTAATCCAAGTTATCGCGCAAGTCATTCTTCATCCAACGTCACATATCACCTTCAAGCCCTGTGGCGATGGGCGAGCGGCAAAGCGACAGGCGTGGGTATGCTGGCAGCCGTAGTCGCAGACCTGCACACAGGCGGCTCAGGCCATATGGTCGTCTTCTACTGACCGGAGCAGCAGTGGGATTCGGCAGCCCCCTGAGCGACTGAGCAGCCCTCTATAGGAACACACTGCTCACCTCCATAGCATGAGGAAGGGGCTAGAAAAGGTGCCCTAAACATTGTCTGCTTCATCACTACCTAACCAGCTAGCCGCGGTTGGTGGGTACCCTAACTGCGGTCGACATACAAAGAAAGATAAAACAAGCAAAGCTAAAAGAGTAAACCATATTCCCTTAACAATTGGAACTTGGAATGTACGCACCCTACTTGACAGAGACGGCGCGTCGGGTCCAGAGAGATGAACAGCACTGATTGGGAGAGAGCTGGGCAGGTACAACATCGACATTGCAGCCTTGAGCGAGACACGACTTGCAGAAGAAGGCCAAATCTGTGAAATTGGTGCCGGCTACACATTTTTCTGGAGTGGAAGGAAAAGCGAGGAAAGACGCCAATCCGGTGTGGGATTTGCCATTAAGTCGGCCCTGGTCGGCAAATTAGCTGGATTTCCAAAGGCTATAAACGACAGGCTCATGACCATGAAGTTGCCTCTGCTGAATGGAAGGAAGCACGCAACCATTGTGAGTGTCTACGCACCAACTATGACCAACGAAGATGATGTCAAGAACAAGTTCTATGAGGACCTGCACAATGTATTAACATCTGTTCCCAAAGGAGACAAACTTATACTCCTTGGGGATTTCAATGCCAGAGTAGGCACGGACACCACCTCTTGGAGTGGCATTATTGGAAAGCATGGAGTCGGAAATTGTAACAGCAATGGACTCCGCCTCATTCAGACATGTGCCGAACATGATCTCCTGATTACGAACACAATTTTCCGTCTCCCCATGAGAAATAGGACATCGTGGATGCACCCTCGCTCGAAACACTGGCACCTCATTGACTATGTCATCGTCAGGAGGAGTGACAGACAAGACGTTCGAGTGACAAAATCCATGTGTGGTGCCGAATGTTGGACAGACCATTGTCTCATTGTCTCGAAAATGAACATCCACATCAGGCCACCACGGCGTCCTCAAGGGGCGAAAATGCAAACAAAGCTAAATGTCACCCGCCTAAACAGCAAGAAAATGCAGCAGTCGTTTGAAAATATGCTGGAAGACCGCCTCAAGCCCAATGCTGAAGCTAAACAGGATACAGAAACAGAATGGAGAGCCCTAAAGGACACAATTTACAACACTGCTATGGAAATCCTGGGTCCAGCCCCCCGAAAGCATAAAGACTGGTTTGATGAAAATTCCGAAGACATCAACCAATTGCTGGCCGAGAAACATCTTCTCCTCAAGGCACATTTGAATGACCCAAAGTCAACATCAAAAAAAGATGCTTTCAAGAACATTCAGAGAGTAGTGCAGCAGAAACTTCGGCACATGCGGGACTCCTGGCTGAGCAGCAAAGCTGATGAAATTCAGGGCTTTGCTGACAGACATGATATGAAAAACTTCTACGACTCACTGAAAGCGGTCTATGGTCCTTCATCACCAGGCATAGTTCCCCTCCTCAGTGCAGATGGGGGAACATTGGTCACCGATAAGAAAGAAATCCTCAAACGCTGGGCAGAGCATTTCAGCAAAATCTTAAATGCAACTTCCTTCTTCGATGATGAAACCATCAACTGCCTTCCTCAAGTTCCCACCAATGAGACTCTTGATGACCTGCCAACCATAGTGGAAATAAACAAAGCCATCCAGCAACTCTCCAGCGGCAAGGCACCTGGTCCTGACTCCATCCCAGCAGAGATATACAAGGCAGGTGGGCCGGTCCTAACAGAGCAGCTTCACCAAGTCTTCACAAACATATGGATGAACGAGACCATGCCACAAGATTTTAAGGACGCGTCAATAGTCCACCTTTACAAACGTAAAGGAAACCGCCAATCCTGTGACAACCACCGAGGCATCTCCTTGCTTTCAATTGCAGGGAAGATACTCGCCAGAATTCTTCTCAATCGCCTCACAGCCCATCTCGATCAAGGTCTTCTTCCTGAGAGTCAATGTGGCTTCAGAAAAGAACGTGGAACTGTTGACATGATTTTCGCTGCAAGGCAGCTGCAAGAGAAATGTCAGGAACAGAACTGCGGAATGTTCTCCACTTTCATTGACCTTACCAAGGCTTTTGATACAGTCAGCAGAGAAGGACTGTGGAAGAGTATGGCGAAATATGGCTGTCCACGAAAGTTTGTCCAAATAGTGCGGCTATTTCATGACGGCATGCAGGCAAGAGTACAGGAAAATGGTAAACTGTCTGAACCCTTTCCTGTCACCAATGGAGTGAAGCAAGGATGTGTCCTGGCACCAACACTGTTCAGCCTCATGTTTTCAGCCATGTTGATGAATGCCTTCGAGAACGACGACAGTGGAATAGACATCAACTACCGTATGGATGGAAAGTTATTCAATCTCAGAAGGCTGAAAACTAAAACCAAAATTAACAGCGGCACCGTTAGAGAGCTCCTGTTTGCTGATGATTGCGCTCTATACGCCAACTCAGAGACGGACATGCAACATAATGTTTCAGCTTTCTCACATGCTTGTGCCAACTTTGGGCTCAATATCAACTTGGAGAAGACTGTAGTTATGTACCAGCCAGCTCCAGGGAATAATCACAGTGTGCCGAATATCAAAGTGAATGATCATAGACTAAGTGTTGTGGACAAATTCACCTATCTTGGCAGCACCGTGTCACAAGCTGCCACAATTGATGACGAAGTGAATGCAAGAATCTCCAAGGCCAGTGCAGCCTTTGGCAGACTGTACAAGAATGTGTGGGACAGAACTGGAATAAGCCTGCAAACAAAGCTAAAAGTCTACAAAGCAGTTGTATTATCCACACTGCTATATGCTTGTGAAACCTGGACTGTTTATCAGCGACACGGTAGGAAATTAAACCACTTCCACACAGTCTGCCTAAGGAAGCTACTGAAGATTAAATGGCAAGACAAGATTCCAGACGCTGAAGTCCTAGAAAGAGCATCCATGCCCAGTATCCACACTCTACTGATGAAGAATCAGATTCGCTGGGCTGGTCACTTGACTCGCATGCCAGATCACAGGCTCCCTAAACGAATTTTTTACAGCGAACTGCGTTGTGGTAAACGCTCCCAAGGTGGTCAGAGGAAACGTTTTAAAGACACTGAAAATCTCACTAAATGCTTTTGGAATTCATCATGACACCTGGGAGGCTGCAGCCAGAGACCGAAATTCGTGGCGTGCATCATTGCGCAAAGGTGCAGTCATATGCGAGGCAACTAGGACTGCAAGAGCTGTGAAGAAAAGGCAGGACAGAAAAACCACTGCAGGAAATCCTCCTCCAGAAGCGTCAAGCATTCTTTGCCCACATTGTCAAAGAACATTTCGAGCCAAAATAGGCCTTATCAGCCATCTTAGAACCCACGGCTCCACACCTTCAACCCCACCGGATGAAATGAATGGTCATCATCATTCTTGATGGACAAACAACATCTCGAAACAAAACAAATAACGCGGTCGCCCTTGTAGGGCGATGTAACATCCTTCTGTCCAAATGGGAGGTCACATTTGGCATTATATAATTACCGTTTTAGACATGATGTCTTCTTCAAATTATCACTGATGTTCAGAAAATTACACTTTATAGGAATAATGTTGATTACATGTTGTGGGAATAAAGTTGATTACATGTGGAATATAATTGATTACATGTGGGAATATAGTTGATTACATGTTGTGGGAATATAGTTGATTACATGTTGTGGGAATATAGTTGATTACATGTTGTGGGAATATAGTTGATTACATGTGGAATATAATTGATTACATGTTGTGGGAATATAGTTGATTACATGTTGTGGGAATATAGGTGATTACATGTTGTGGGAATATAGGTGATTACATGTTGTGGGAATATAGTTGATTACATGTTGTGGGAATATAGTTGATTACATGTTGTGGGAATATAGTTGATTACATATGGAATATAATTGATTACATGTTGTGGGAATATAGTTGATTACATGTTGTGGGAATATAGTTGATTACATGTTGTGGGAATATAGTTGAATACATGTTGTGGGAATATAGTTGATTACATGTTGTGGGAATATAGGTGATTACATGTTGTGGGAATATAGTTGATTACATGTTGTGGGAATATAAGTGATTACATGTTGTGGGAATATAGTTGATTACATGTTGTGGGAATATAGTTGATTACATGTTGTGGGAATATAGGTGATTACATGTTGTGGGATTATAGTTGATTACATGTTGTGAGAATATAGTTGATTACATGTTGTGGGAATATAGTTGATTACATGTTGTGGGAATATAGTTGATTACATGTTGTGGGAATATAGATGATTACATGTTGTTGGAATATATGTGATTACATGTTGTGGGAATATAGTTGATTACATGTTGTGGGAATATAGTTAATTACATGTTGTGGGAATATAGTTGATTACATGTTGTGGGAATATAGTTGAATACATGTTGTGGGAATATATTTGATTACATGGTGTGGGAATATAGGTGTTTACATGTTGTGGGAATATAGTTGATTACATGTTGTGGGAATATAGTTGATTACATGTTGTGGGAATATAGGTGATTACATGTTGTGGGAATATAGTTGATTACATGTTGTAGGAATATAGTTGATTACATGTTGTGGGAATATAGGTGATTACATTTGTGGAATTATTTGATTACATGTTGTGGGAATATAGTTGATTACATGTTGTAGGAATATAGCTGATTACATGTTGTGGGAATATAGTTAATTACATGTTGTGGGAATATAGTTGATTACATGTTGTGGGAATATAGTTGAATACATGTTGTGGGAATATATTTGATTACATGGTGTGGGAATATAGGTGATTACATGTTGTGGGAATATAGTTGATTACATGTTGTGGGAATATAGTTGATTACATGTTGTGGGAATATAGGTGATTACATGTTGTGGGAATATAGTTGATTACATGTTGTAGGAATATAGTTGATTACATGTTGTGGGAATATAGTTGATTACATGTTGTGGGAATATAGTTGATTACTTGTGGAATATAATTGATTACATGTTGTGGGAATATAGTTGATTACATGTGGAATATAGTTGATTACATGTTGTGGGAATATAGTTGATTACATGTTGTGGGAATATAGTTGATTGCGTGTTGTGGGAATATAGATGATTTCAGTTAGAAAATTATATCTACCCATTGTTGTATATCTCTAACCATTGTTATATATTTCTAGCAATTGTTGTATATCTCTAACAATTGTTGTATATCTCTAACCATTATTATATATCTCTAACCATTGTTGTATATCTCTAACCATTGTTGTATATCTCTAACCATTGCTGTATATCTCTAGCAATTGTTGTATATCTCTATCAATTGTTGTATATCTCTAACAATTGTTGTATATCTCTAACAATTGTTGTATATCTCTAACAATTGTTGTACATCTCTAACCATTGATTTATATCTCTAACCATTGTTATTCATCTCTGACCATTGTTGTACATCTCTAACCATTGTTGTATATCTCTAACCATTGATGTATATCTCTAACAATTTTTGTACATTTGTAACCATTGTTGTACATCTCTAACCATTGCTGTACATCTCTAACAATTGTTGTATATCTCTAACCATTGTTGTACATCTCTAACCATCATTGTACATCTCTAACCATCGTTGTACATTTCTAACCATTGCTGTACATCTCTCACCAGTATTGTACAACTCTAACAATTGTTGTTCATGTCTCACCAGTATTGTTCATCGATCACCATTATTGTACATCTCCAACAATTGTTGTACATCTCTCACTAGTATTGTTCACCTATCACCATTATTCTACATCTCTAACAATCGTTGTACATCTCTCACCGTTATTGTACATCTCTCACCATTTTTCAGTGGCTGATTATTGTCTGTTTGTGCCATAGTGTTAATCAGCCCCAGCCTGTTCTCACCTAAACCCCAGCTGCCGTGACTGTTGCGTGTAAACCGCGAGGATGTTTGGTGTGCTTGGAGTATTTCAGTTTCTGAGTCATAATGATTTCAGTGAGCCAGATTTCTTCACTGTTCGCATCTTGCAAAGTAAAGCCGTAATAAAATTAACATTTTTGCTACAGTCGCTCCTATCGCCCTTGTTCTTGTACAGCGTTATGATGCTTGAGTCTTTGAAATCCTGTGGGACTTGTCCTTCTCGCCAGCATAGCTCTATTAGTTGTTGGATCTGAATAGTGAGTGTGTCTTGCCCACTCCTGATAACCTCTATTGGAATCCCATCCTTACCTGGAGCCTTGCCAGATGCAAGTTCATTTATAGCAAACTTAACTTCTGTTATGGTGGGAAGCGTGTCCAGCTAGTCAAGAGTTGGCAGGGCCTCTATGGCCTTGAGGGCATCATCCACTAGCTTGGTCTCACTTGAGTAAAGCTCTAAATAGTGCTCTACCCATCTGTCCATCTGCTGTTTCTTATCAGTTATGATTTCTCCAGTCAAGGTTTTCAATGGTGCACTTCTTTTGATCATTGGACCACAGGCTTTCTTTATCCCTTCATACATGCTTCTGATGTTTCCCTTATCACTTGCGATTTGAATGGACTCACATAACTTGATCCAGTAGTCATTCTCACACTGCCTGGCAGCCTTTTGCACATCCTTCCTAGCTTCCCTTAGCTCACTCAGAGTGTTACGCTTTGTTCTTTCCTTGTTTCTTAAGAAAGCTATCTTGTTCTTATCAATCAAGGGCTGCAGTGTCTGGCTGTGTGCCGCAAACCAGTCATGTCTCTTACGATCCACAGTGCCGTAAACCCCTACCGCTGTTTTATTAAGAGTTTCCTTAAGTTTACCTCACTTTTCACTTGCTGTACAAATTTATGATGTATCAGTGAAAGGGTCTTCAAGTTGCTGTTGGAACTCAAAGCACTTTTCAGAATCGTGGGTGTTCATAACATTAATCCTGGGGCTAGATTTGTGTTTAGCTGTGTAGATTCTCTTTGGTCTCAGTCGTAACTCTTGCAACAACCAAAGAATGATCCGTATCACAGTCAGCACTGTAGTAACTTCGAGTTAATGATGTATGGTTCAGATGTTGTCTTCATGTGATAATGAAGTCCAGCTGATGCCAATGGTCGGATCTTGGATGTTTCCATGTGACCTTATGCAGCTCTTTTGTTTCAAAAAAGGAGTTTGTAATACATAGGTCATTTCTGGTGCAATGCTCCAGCAGCCTTTGCCCATTTTCATTCATGCGACCGATGTTGTATTTTCCAAGGCAAACTGGTCTTGAACTCAAATCCTTGCCCACAAGAGCATTGAAATCACCGAGCATATAAATGTAATCGGATTTTGGAACTGCCTTTATCACAGAGTCTAGTTCCTCATAGAACGAATTCTTCACATCATCAGAGGAAGCAAGTGTCGGTGCATATGCAGTGATAATGGTGGCAAAAACCACAAGAGGTTGCCAAGCGCAGGGTTAATAGTCTTTCATTTCCTCCTGCTGGAATTTCAATCATTCCCAGTAGCGAATTCTTCACTGCAAGGCCCACACCGTGTTGCCTTTTTTCTGCCTGCCCTCTACCCTTCCAATAAAAGGTGTAATTGTTTTCCCTGCGTGATCCTTCCTCGGCGAGCGAGGATGTTAAAAATGGATTAAATGTTAAAAGGATTGAGTTCGGCATCATTCACAACCGTTTTTCTCACATCGTCAATATTCGTCAGGTCATTGGAAATTCCTGGACACATGGTTCTTACATTCCAGGCTGCAAGTCGTAGCTTGAGGTTTCTACTTTGATTTTTATTAGTACCTGGTGCATTGATTTTACAGCCTGCGATGCAGATTTTATCCTAGCCCCAAGCACCCATTGAAGCAGGCAGGCTGTGGCGGATCAGCACCCAATTGGCCGGGTGCTGCCAGCTTAAGGGGGGGGGGGGGGGTGGTAGCTGATCAGTGACACCTGTAGGTGTTTTCCACCGTCAGAGGCAACATGTGGTGCCCCATGCCTACGCCAATTGACAGGGATTTATAACCCGTAACAGTTGCCTCTCGCTTTGATTCCGAGACCGGTTAAGACCAGGGATGGAGTTATTGCCTCTCCATAGCATAAAGCCTGGGCTAAAATATAGAGATCATGTGTTGCCCAAGCAGCATGATCCCTCTCTCGACCTGCCTAGTTAACTCCAGAGGAAAGGTAACACCTCTACATCTGGAAAAGACAAGCTCTAGAAGCTGCCGGATCAGCAAAGCAATGCTCTAACTGTCCGCCTGTCGGAGCTTCGATCCTAGACCAGGTGCCAACTAAGGCTTAGGACCTGGTCTGCCCTGCCATGATATTTTGTATTTAGGTTGCATTTCTTCGCTCCAGGCTAAGGCTTGTACCCTCCCAATTGCGCTCTTCCGCTCGAATCCGTTGGCACAATGTGGGGTGTTGGGTTTGGAAGTGCCGCCCAACATTATATATATATATATATATATATATATATATATATATATATATATATATATATATATATAGATATATATATATATATATATATATATATATATATATCTTCTGTCGGGATACTATCTAGACTAGCAGTTTTCACACTCTTCAAAAGCCGGATAGTATTTCTCATTTTCTGTCTAACAGAAGCCAAGCATTCTTGTCAATATCATCACATCCTCATCAGTGTCATCATCACCCCCACCATATCCTTATCATCATCAGCATCGTCAACATCATCATCACCATCTTAGTAATGGTGTCGTTGATGCAGGATACAGCGACTCTCACACTATATGTGGTCAGTAACCATTATGAGACAATACCGTCGAAGCTGGTTATGTTGATGGTGATGGTGGTGGTGATAGTGATGATGATGATGATAACGATGATGATGGAGGACAGCACAAGACAGCAACATACTCACTTTGGTACCTGGTGTTCATAAAGCCTGGGGTATCTGCCGGCCAACAGCGGATGTGGCTGCGGGCCCAGCTCTCGGGTAGATTGTAGAGCAACGGGTTCATCTGCAGGTGGCTAAAGTGGGACGGTATACCCATGCCCAGGGCAGCCGGTGGGCCTCCTACCCCGGGGATGCCCCCCATGGAGGCCAGAGTTCGGTTACATACCCTCAGTGGTTGGTAGAGTGAGTTCGTGTCGAAATGTCCGGAATTCAAGCTCCCAAGAATATGTTTAAACTCCTCGCCCGGCCATAAACCTAGTCTGTTTTCTGACTGAGGCGTTATGGATTTTTCTGTCCGTGGGCTGGGTGGGCTGTCAGAGCGCGGAGACAGTCGTTGATGGTGTGGGAGCGAATCTCGGCCTTTTCGGCTGTCCATGAATTCGCGTGTTTCTCTCTCCTTGGACAGTTCTCTGTCTTTCATGTCCCTGAGCTCTCTGTCTCTGAGTCTCAGATTCTCCAAGACCAGTTCTCTTTCTCTGAACAACTCCGCTTCTCTCTCTATCTCCCTGCATTGTCTGTCTCTGAGGTCACATAACTCTCTTTCCTTCAAACTGTCTCTGTCTCTGTGTCTGTCGAACTCCCTTTCTCTTTCTCGTTGTCTGTCTATGTCTCTGTCTCTGTGTCTGTCCCTCTCCCTTTCGTTGTGTCTATCCTCTCTGAAGGTCTCTTTTATGGCAGTTTGACGAACAGAAAACGGTTTTGGCGGTGTTGCTGTTCTGTGCGGTGACGGCGCTGCTTCTGGTATTCCGATAAGGGACTCAATTGAGAACCCATGACGTTTGGGTACGATAGAAGTCCCTGAGGCAGATATGACTGCAACTGCCGCAGTCATCCTTCTTTCGTTCCGCCGGAAGTGACGGAATGAAGGAGGCGGTAAGAGACTTGGGGCTGACCAATCACAGAGCTAAACCACCAGGAAATCTGCGGCCAGGAGACACTTCGCTGCACAACTGTGGGTCACTGAAATATATATAATACATGAGTGTGTGAGTATCACCAATAATTCATACCATGTGTTCATTGATTGTCCCAGCAACCCAATGTTGACATTGTTAGACAGACACACAACCACACAGATTGTCCTGGCACATGTAGACATTGGTAGACAGACATACAACCACATAGATTGTCCTGGCATATGTTGACATTGGTAGGCAGACATAAAACTACATAAATTTTCCTGGCATATGTTGACATTGGTAGACAGACATACAACCACATAGATTGTCCCGACACATGTTGACATTGGTAGACAGACATACAACCACATAGATTGTATTGGCACATGTTGACATTGGTAGACAGACATACAACCACATAGATTGTCCTGGCATATGTTGATATTTGTAGACAGACATACAATCACATAGATTGTATTGGCACATGCTGACATTGGTAGACAGACATACAACCACATAGATTGTATTGGCACATGTTGACATTTTTAGACAGACATACAACCACATAGATTGTATTGGCACATGTTGACATTGAGAGACAGACATACAACCACATAGATTGTATTGGCACATGCTGACATTGGTAGACAGACATACAACCACATAAATTGTCCTGGCATCTGTTGACATTGGTAGACAGACATACAACCACATAGATTGTCCTGACACATGTTGACATTGGTAGACAGACATACAACCACATAGATTGTCCTGACACATGTTGACATTGGTAGACAGACATACAACCACATAGATTGTATTGGCACATGTTGACATTGGTAGACAGACATACAACCACATAGATTGTATTGGCACATGTTGACATTGGTAGACAGACATACAACCACATAGATTGTACTGGCACATGTTGACATTGGTAGACAGACATACAACCACATAGATTGTCCTGGCACATGTTGACATTGGTAGACAGACATACAACCACATAGATTGTATTGGCACATGTTGACATTGGTAGACAGACATACAACCACATAAATTGTCCTGGCATATGTTGACATTGGTAGACAGACATACAACCACATAAATTGTCCTGGCATATGTTGACATTGGTAGACAGACATACAACCACATAGATTGTATTGGCACATGCTGACATTGGTAGACAGACATACAACCACATAGATTGTTCCTGCACATGTTGACATTGGTAGACAGACATACAACCACATAGATTGTATTGGCACATGTTGACATTGTTTCTACAGATATATATTGTAGCTGTGTAGAGATGCTGTAGAGAGATTGAGTGTCCCAGTGTTTGTTTCTAGAATTCGCCACACTGTAAATATGTTGCCACGCGTACCTCTGTTTCTGCCAGAAGCCGACACGGTGTTCAAGTTCTGTATATATAGTGGGAGATGCCTTGAAGAAATTAGAACAAGATATGCCATGGCAAAGGTAGCCTTTTGCAAGATGAAAAACATACTGACCAATAAAGTGATATCAATTGAAACGAGAAAAGGAATGTTGAAGTACTACATAGAACCTGTACTTTTGTATGGATGTGAAACGTAGACAATGAGCAGTCAAGCTGAAAAACATCTGATGGCTGTGGAAATGTGGTTTCTGAGGAAAATGCAAAGAATACCATGGACAGACAGAGCAACCAATGAACAAGTCTACCAAGAAACAAATGAAGATCGTAAACTGATTAGACACATTAGACGTAGACAGTCAAAATGTTTTTGGCATGTTATGAGAAGAAATGACTTGGAGAACTTGGTGACAACTGGTAATATCGAAGGGAAGAGACCAAGGGGAAGACCGAGAAGTAAATACCTGGATGGCTTGGCTGCATGGCATGGTCGAGACAGAAACACTGAGCTGATCCACGACTCTGGTGGTCGAGTGAGATGGCAAAACATGAGCGCCCACGCGTATCGGCATGACACATGATGGATGGATGGATGGATGGATGGATGGATATATCAGTTATCAGTTATCAGTTATCAGTTGGGGTATCTTCTTTGCACTCCGGACAAGTCCATAGGTGCTCAGATCCTCCCCCCAGCATATGCATCAGCGTCCGGTGGCTAATAGTGCCAGTTCTGTGTTGGTTGACGAGGCCCCTCGTTTTCCCGATGTACCTCTCGCGTCTGGCCGTGCCGATTCTTACTCCCAAGTCTTTCATCCTGGGCAGCGATGTGGAATCACTGACGTCAAAGTCCTCTGTTCTCGCCATATCTTTGAGGACGTTAATAACATCGGCACGATCCATGGGCTGGCCATCTACAGGGGTTGCAGAGCCAGCCAGTTTATCAGCTCGTTCATTTCCCTCGACTCCCGCATGTCCCGGGACGAAGATGAAGGTGATTTTACGGACAACAGACTTCCGCAGCGACTCAGTCCACTGTCTACGTACAGATCCAGCTTCGACCTTCTGAATCATGCTCATTGAATCACTTAGTACACACACGTTGGTATAATGCTGTGATTCCAGCCATATGAAAGCCTGTGTAACTGCCATCACCTCCATCGTCATGCTGCTCGTGGTCATAGAGTGGGCACCACTGGATTCTTGAACGGTTCGGCCCGCTGAACGGGCTGTAAATGCCCATGCACTTCTCTGCCGCTTTACAACAGATCCATCAGTATAGATGAGCACTTTGGGGTTATCTGAGTGTTCATAGATGAGCGCGTTGACCTCTGCATTGACAGCGGCAGGGTTCTGCTCTCTGCACCGTCTGTCGAGTGTGATAATGCAGGAGAAAGTGCACTTAAAAGCTGGAGGCACCGGCACCCATTCCTTGCCGGGGTTGATACTGGTAAGACTGCAGACCTGTCTGACGACATCTTCCGCCCGACCCATCCATGATTTGCCCCTCTTTAGCCTGTCACCCTTTTCTCTGAATATAGCGTCATGCAGAGGGTGCTGCTCATCTGCACTTATTTTTAAGTATGCAAGAGCTCTCCAGATCTTGATCCTGTGTTCCATTGTCGGGAAGTCAAGGAGGTATCTCATTGCTACACAGCTGGTGTCTCTCGTGCAGCCCAAAATGATGCGCATGGCTTCGTTTTGTACCTTTTCAAGTCATATGTTCACACGTGACACGGTACATACTCAAGGTGTTCATAAACACGCAGATGTTAGACACAAAGACAACACGGCGATAGACCGGGTGTTTGTAAAGTCTCACTACACTTTGTATGTAGAACACATATGAATAATGAAGTACATGACTTCATCAAACAATGTGCTAAATAATTAATTAAATTAGTTACCGTAGTCACTGCTAAGGTCTAACGCTATTTTGGGAAATTTGGGAAGTACCAATGAAGTATTCATTATAACAGGTGTAGGAAATGTCCACCAAGGACTTCAAGACATGACTGTACACGTCTCTTCATATTGCCAAATACCTTCTGCAACATGTTTGTTGTTATGTCTTGAATGGTAATTCTGATTGCTACTTTCAGGTCCCCAATTGTGTGTACATTATTTTTGTAAACATTTCCTTAAAGAAACCCTATAGATAATAATATAATGGTGTTAGATCTGGAGAACGAGCAGGCAAAGTTCCACGTAATATTAAGCGATGTGCGCAAATTTCTTGCACAAAACGCAGTGATTCTCTAAGCTGTGTGTACAGTGACACCACTTTGCTGGGAACACGTTTCTTCAATGTCACGCTCATTCAGCTATTCAAAAAAAATGGTTCCAGAATGTCAGTACAGTGCCGATCGACTGTTATAGTGTTATAAAAGAAAATTAGGCAAATAAAACGTTTTCCACTGACAGCACACCATACCCCAATTTTCTCATGGCGTATAAGAGCTTCATGAAATGAATGGGGAGTAAAAGTGCTCCATTTACGATTATCTTGACTATTAACGTATCTAGATAGATCAAACATGGCCTCTTCAGAGAAGAATTTGACATGGAGAATTGATTCGTCTTCCTTAGCTAACAAGAATTACTCCAGCAGACGACAGCCATTCGCTGCATATTGCTTCACGATGGACTGTGGAGCACACTTTTGATGACGTCATGTATTTCATTTTTCATATTTGTTCTACATACAAAGTGTAGTGAGACTTTACAAACACCCGGTGAAACAAAGTCGACAACATAACAGAAACAAAGAAGTCGACAAATCGATATATAACAGACAGTCGACAGAGCGATCAATCGATACGTAACAGATGCAAAGCCAAAAATGTGTCATCATTATCATCCCGACCCTTGCCGGCTGGCGTGGGCGATCATGCCTCTGCACAAATTGAGATCTCCGCTAGCCTGGATCAATTCGTGTGTTGACTCTCTTCCGTACCATAACACAAGACTGTCAAGAATCTTCTCACGCTGTCTTCCTCTATCTCTCTTTCTGCACATCTTTCCGGTTGTCACAACATGTTCCAGTTTTTGTCTGCACATAATGTAGCTAAATAAAACGATAACTGCTTCTTTTTGATGTTTGTGATAAGTTTTCTTTGCCACTCGGCTTCCCTGAAAATGTCCAGATTGCTCACTTTGGTTGTCTAATTAATTGTCAACATTCTTCTGTAAAACCACATCTCCAAGGCTTCCAGAGATTGTTTGCCTATTTAGTGGGGCAGGAGCCTGTCTTACTACTAGGCGCAGCCACCGGGTGGCGGGTGGTGGAGTGGCCTCTAGATATTGTCCATGGGTCAGTTGTGAATATGTTGAATAAGCAGCCGTGGACCAACACAGGCGGTGGTCACTGGGAGGAGGTGAGTTAGTTAATATGGCAGCTATATAATACCTCAAAACTCTGACGTGGCCGTCGGCGATTAAGAGGCGCCATTTATAACCTCACCCCTACCTCTACTACCTTGCACGGTCTGTCGTAAACAAAGACTAATGGGGTCAACCATACACAAACCGACGGACGGCAAGGGGAAACCACCGTTGTATTTTCCCAAGACAATCGAGCCTCTAAACGAAATTTATAAAGATTACGAAGTAATTTTTCTTTCTTTTTTTTCGGGGGGGGGGGGGGGGGGGGGGGGGTGTAGAAGAGAGTCTCTTCGTCCGATAGGAAGCATTATGTGCTACAGGTGATATCCGACCATCATCAAGCAACTGTATGCATATTAAATGTTAAATATACACTAAATTTGAATAACTAGGACACGAACAATAGATTGCACGATTTATTGCCTGGCATATTTCGCTGCATCTCGTCAGGTACATACTGCAGAATTCACACAACATAAGGTAAAATAACTAGATAAATCCTTCAAGCTGAAATATACACATGTTCTTACAGTAATTTCAATTGTCTACCACAGTAATTTTAAACTGACTAACATGTCTTTCTGTTTGCACACAATTTGCCGATGTAGAATAATTATTATGGCTTCTGCATACAATAACTAGGGTAATTTGTGTCATACACAGAAATAGTTCTATTGATAGGCAGTTTATGTTATACAGATTTAGTTCAATAACTAGGTAGTTTGTGTCACACACAGATATAGTTCAATAACTAGGTAGTTTGTGTCACATATAGATATAGTTCAATAACTAGATAGTTTGTGTCACACAGATATAGTTCAATAACTAGGTAGTTTGTGTCACACACAGATATAGTTCAATAACTAGGTAGTTTGTGTCACACACAGATATAGTTCCATAACTAGGTAGTTTGTGTCACACACAGATATAGTTCAATAACTAGGTAGTTTGTGTCACACACAGATATAGTTCAATAACTAGGTAGTTTGTGTCACACACAGATATAGTTCAATAACTAGGTAGTTTGTGTCACACATAGATATAGTTCAATAAATAGAGTAGTTTGTGTCACACACAGATAAAGTTCAGTAACTAGGTAGTTTGTGTCACACACAGATAAAGTTCAGTAACTAGGTAGTTTGTGTCACACACAAATATAGTTCAATAACTAGGTAGTTTGTGTCACATATAGATATAGTTCAATAACTAGGTAGTTTGTGTCACACACAGATAAAGTTCAGTAACTAGGTAGTTTGTGTCACACACAAATATAGTTCAATAACTAGGTAGTTTGTGTCACATATAGATATAGTTCAATAACTAGGTAGTTTGTGTCACACACAGATAAAGTTCAGTAACTAGGTAGTTTGTGTCACACACAGATAAAGTTCAGTAACTAGGTAGTTTGTGTCACACACAAATATAGTTCAATAACTAGGTAGTTTGTGTCACATATAGATATAGTTCAATAACTAGGTAGTTTGGTCACACACAGATAAAGTCAGTAACTAGGTAGTTTGTGTCACACACAAATATAGTTCAATAACTAGGTAGTTTGTGTCACATATAGATATAGTTCAATAACTAGGTAGTTTGTGTCACACACAGATTTAATTCAATAACTAGGTACTTTGTGTCATACACATATATAGTTCAATAACTAGATAGTTTGTGTCACACATATATAGTTCAATAACTAGGTAGTTTGTGTCACACAGATATAGTTCAATAAATAGAGTAGTTTGTGTCACACAGATATAGTTCAATAACTAGATAGTTTGTGTCACACAGATATAGTTCAATAACTAGGTAGTTTGTGTCACACATAGATATAGTTCAATAACTACGTAGTTTGTATCACACACAAATAAAGTTCAATAACTAGGTAGTTTGTATCACACACAAATAAAGTTCACTAACTAGATAGTTTGTGTCACACACAAATATAGTTCAATAACTAGGTAGTTTGTGTCACACATAGATATAGTTCAATAACTAGGTAGTTTGTGTCACATATAGATATAGTTCAATAACTAGGTAGTTTGTGTCACACACAGATTTAATTCAATAACTAGGTACTTTGTGTCATACACATATATAGTTCAATAACTAGGTAGTTTGTGCCTTACACAGATATAGTTCAATAACTAGGTAATTTGTGTCACACGCAGATATAGTTCACTAACTAGGTACTTTATGTCACACACATATATAGTTCAATAACTAGGTAGTTTGTGTCACACAGATATAGTTCAATAACTAGATAGTTTGTGTCACACAGATATAGTTCAATAACTAGATAGTTTGTGTCACACATATATAGTTCAATAACTAGGTAGTTTGTGTCACACAGATATAGTTCAATAACTAGGTAGTTTGTGTCACACATATATAGTTCAATAACTAGGTAGTTTGTGTCACACATATATAGTTCAATAACTAGGTAGTTTGTGTCACACAGATATAGTTCAATAACTAGGTAGATTGTGTCACACACATATATAGTTCAATAACTAGGTAGTTTGTGTCACACAGATATAGTTCAATAACTAGGTAGTTTGTGTCACACATATATAGTTCAATAACTAGGTAGTTTGTGTCACACAGATATAGTTCAATAACTAGGTAGTTTGTGTCACACAGATATAGTTCAATAACTAGGTAGATTGTGTCACACACATATATAGTTCAATAACTAGGTAGTTTGTGTCACACAGATATAGTTCAATAACTAGATAATTTGTGTCACACAGATATAGTTCAATAACTAGATAGTTTGTGTCACACAGATATAGTTCAATAACTAGATAGTTTGTGCCTTACACAGATATAGTTCAATAACTGGGTAGATTGTGTCACACATATATATAGTTCAATAACTAGGTAGTTTGTGTCACACACAAATAAAGTTCAATAACTAGGTAGTTTGTGCCTTACACAGATATAGTTCAATAACTAGGTAGTTTGTGTCACACACAAATAAAGTTCAACAACTAGGTAGTTTGTGCCTTACACAGATATAGTTCAATAACTAGATAGTTTGTGTCACACAGATATAGTTCAATAACTAGGTAGTTTGTGTCACACACAGATATAGTTCAATAACTAGGTAGTTTGTGTCACACACAGATATAGTTCCATAACTAGGTAGTTTGTGTCACACACAGATATAGTTCAATAACTAGGTAGTTTGTGTCACACAGATATAGTTCAATAACTAGGTAGCTTGTGTCACACACAGATATAGTTCAATAACTAGGTAGTTTGTGTCACACAGATATAGTTCAATAACTAGGTAGATAGTGTCACACACAGATATAGTTCAATAACTAGATAGTTTGTGTCACACACAGATATAGTTCAATAACTAGGTAGTTTGTGTCACACACAAATAAAGTTCAATAACTAGGTAGTTTGTGTCACACATAGATATAGTTCAATAACTTGGTAGTTTGTGTCACACACATATATAGTTCAATAACTATTTAATTTGTGTCACACACAGATATAGTTCAATAACTAGGTAATTTGTGTCACAAACATATATAGTTCAATAAATAGAGTAGTTTGTGTCACACACAGATATAGTTCAATAACTAGGCAGTTTGTGTCATTCACAGATATAGTTCAACAACTCCCCTCTGCCGTGTCTCCACCTTACCGTGGTAGAAGGGCTTACGTGTTCCAATGACCCCAAGAGCTCTGCCGACGGTAGCACAGCTACTGGTAGGGTCTGCCATGTCGGACAGGTCAAGGGAGAGGGACCAGACCAAGAGACACACAAACCTGCTGCCTTGTGGGTAGACTGGGGACAGGCAAAGGCTAGGGAAAGCATCCCGAAAAAATGCTTGTCGAAATCGGATGTACTGGAGCCACAGGCTTGACAAAACAGTGCAACGTAACTTAATTCATGATGTCACAAATTAAAATTAATCGTTATGGTGCTAATCCCGCGAAGTCCCATCAGACGGTGATAGTGCCGGGCCCCCTTGCCTCGAGGGGTCCACCCATGACTACTGGTGGTGACTTTCCCCTGTGCTGTGGAGTCAAGGTTATTGTAAGTAAGAGCTATTGACCAAACACCCGCGACACTCATCATACTACAATGGAATGGTAAAGAAGTTTCTAACAAGAAAGTCTCCCTAACAAAGCGTCTTCATAAAGATAGAATAGATGTTGCATGCATTCAAGACACACCTCAACGCCAATCGCAGATTCTCAGTCAGAGGATATCAGACCACACGTTTCGACCGCGAAGGGCACAAAGGAGGAGTTCTAATACTTACACGAAACATAATGCCTTGCAGCGAAGTATCTGTGACTTCTGACAACCAAAAGGAAATTATAGGTCTTGATATAATGATAAAGGACGTGAAAATAAGAATTTACAATCTGTAGAGCCCAGCAAATAAGGACATTACATTTTCAAACATGAAAATAACTGACATAAACTGCATTTTTGTCGGAGATTTTAATAGCCGTTCAGAAATATGGGGATACCCAGATACTGACAACAGAGGAGATGAAGTGCACGACTGAGAAATAGACTCAAATCTCCATCTACTCAACAAAGCGGACGACATACCGAGCTTCTACTCTAGAAAATGGTTTACCACTTCTACTCCAGACTTAGCTTTCTGCACAGGAGACATCCTCCACAAAATCGATCGCCAAGTGCTTGACCAATTAGCAGGTAGTGGCCACAGACCAATCAAGCTTGTAATGAATATGGAGTATGTTCCACGGGAGCAAAAGCCTTTGCCTTGCTGGAATTACAAACGAGCAGATTGGGACAGATTTGCCATACTAACAGACAAATATTGTGAAAACATACATACACGATATGGCAACATGAAACAAATGGTGGTAAGTCTAAACAGAGTAATAATACAGGTGGCCATTGAGTCTATTCCAAGAGGAGCGAGGAAAAATTACAAACCATACTGGACTGAAGAACTACACATTTTGGAGGACAAAGTTGATGATGCCAGGAAGACAGCAGAGAATGAACAAACAACTGAAACGAACATCTCTCTTAAAGCCATCTCAGCAAAACATAAAAGAACAACAGTAAATCAAACAACAAGAGATTGTTGGAGGGAAAATACAGAAAACCTTAATTTTGATAGGGATGGAAACAAACTATGGAAACTAGTGAAAGCCATGAACAATGAAGGACCCAGAAACAAACAAATAACAATTAAACAAGGAAATACCTTACTTACAGGAAAAAAGGCTGCAAATGCACTAATGGAACACTATTCTAGTTCAAACCTCATTGATATCACAACCGAACAGAAGAAACCAATCAAAGATAAACAGACACATCATAGTAATACAGAGACAGCAGCAGAATATACGATGGCACATCTAAAAATGGAAGAAATGGAACAGGCAATGAACACCCTAAAAAAGAAGAAATCACCAGGAAAGGATGGAATCACAAATGAAATGCTAATAGGACTAGGTACTAAAGCAAAAACAAAGAAACTACTAGCAGTCCTAAATTACAGCTGGAAGAGAGGAATAGTCTCCCTGGCATGGAAGGAAGCTATACTAATACCAGTCCCCGCAGAAGTCGGATGTGTCGGCCTAACGGCGCAAGAACGCAGCTCTGCTGTAAACAGGCACAACGCAGTCACATCCGAAAATAAAATCCCGATGAACGCAGAAGAAGAAGATACCAGTCCCAAAGAAAGGAAAAGACCTGGAAGAACCAAATGGCTATTGACCTATTAGTCTATTAGCTGTGTAGGAAAATTAATGGGAAAGCATATCAATGGCAGGCTAACAGGCATCTGGAAGAAAACCAACTCTTAACACCACACCAAGCAGGATTCAGAAAGTACAGATCCAGAAGATCAAATAACATATAGTCAGGAAATAGAGGGCCTTCCAAGAGAAAAAGCCCCACCTAGCGGTCTGGGTAGATTTATAAAAAGATTGATAAAGATGGAAGGAAGGACTGAAAGTAAAACTGCAAAAAATGCATGTTTGTGGGAAAATGTATAAATGGATCAGCCACTACCTTGAGAACAGAACTGCCAGGACAAAAGTACAAGGACAAACCAGCAAAATGAGCTGTGGAGCAAGGTGTCCCCCAAGGAGGAGTTCCTCATATATAGTAGAAAATAATATGCAGAACAGAGAAAGATATTTGGGCCCACACCTGTTTTATTTGAGGATAAGCTCTATGGAGATATAACAAGCTCAAGTTGCTGATTTCTTTAAAACATTCAGGTTTTAAACTAAAGGTGCATGAAGATGTATTTAGACTTTTCAACACTTTTCA
>JACEFZ010011346.1:237500-350000 GCA_014155875.1 Cepaea nemoralis | reverse complement strand
ACTAATTAACTAACAAACTAAATAATTACCTAACTAACTAAGTGGATAACTAACTAAATAACTGACTGGCTGACTGACTGACTGACTAACTAACTAACTAACTAACTAACTAACTAAATAACTAACTAACTAATTAAGAAACTAAGTACCTAACTAACAAATTAACTTGACTGACTAACTGACTAAGTAACTAACCAACTAAGTAATTAATTAAGTAACTAAGCAGACAAATAACTAAATAACTATCTAAGTACCTAAGTAGCCAACTAACTAACAAACTAACTAAGTAGCTAACTAGTAGTAGTAGGCCTCTTTCAGTCCTGAAGGACTATAGAGTTGTGCCGCTTGGGAGGTGTCTGGCAGCACCGCTGGTGACTGTATAGTCCAATTCGAGAATGACAATCCCTGTCACAGTTTCCGCATCTGTAAGACGAAGCAAGTCCCGCAGTAAGTGATTGTGCTTTGAGCCTGTGCCGCCTATCCTCAGTTTGTTGGATCAGATTGCGCTCAAAGAGCACCAGTCCGTTTCGTACATCTCTTCTCCAGGAGCATCTGTCTGTTGCAACTCTCTCCCACGTGTCTGGATCTATTCCAATGGTTTTCATATCTTGTTTACACACATCCCTATATCGCATTTGGGGTCTTCCGGTTGGCCTCTTTCCTGTGGCTAGTTCTCCGTGAAGGAGATCTTTGGGAATACGTTCATCCTCCATTCGAGATACGTGGCCCAGCCACCGGAGGCGTCTCTGCTTGAGGAGGGTGTGCACTGTGGTAATATCTGCTCGTTCAAGCACCTGTTTGTTTGTTATGTGGTCTTTCCATGTTATGCCCAGGATACGTCTCAGACATCTCATGTGGAAGGAATTCAACTTCCTTTCCTGTCTTGAGTACAAGGTCCAGGATTCAGACCCATAGAGTAGTGTGCTAACAACACAAGCTTTATATACTTGAGCTTTTGTACGCTCTGTTAGTCTATTATTCTCCCAAACTCTTTTAGCTAGCCTGGAAAATGTTGTGGCTGCCTTTCCAATGCGTCTGTCGATTTCTGTCTCTAATGAAAGATTATCTGATATTGTCGACCCCAAATACACAAAATCGTGGACGACCTTCAATTCGTAATTAGCAATTTTGATTGACGGTGGCGCACCAGCGTCTTGTTCCATCACCTGTGTAATAGCAGCTAATAGTAGTAGTAATAGTAGTAATAGTGTCTAATAGTAACTAACTAACTAACTAACTAACTAACTAACTAACTAACTAGCTAACTAACTAACTAACTAACTAACTAACTAACTGATGACTGACTGACTGACTAACTAACTCTCTGACTGCCGGTATGACTAACGCTTTGACTGGAGCCATGTCTACAATTGATTAGAAAATTCTGAGAAGTGTCTTCCACCAATTATAGGAGGGTTCGTCGATCCCGAAGTCGCCTTGTTCGAAAATAATGAATGATGATGATGATGATGATGATGATGATGATGATGATGATGATGATGATGATGATGATGATGATGATGATAGTCAACCACTACAGGAAACTGGAGGTCAGCATGGCCAAACATATAAGAGTGCTCGTTCTTAAACATCCAGTGCGCTGATACCGAGGTAGCGGGTTCAACCCCTACACCGGTCAGTTGGACTGAAATTTTGACTTCCCGACCTTGACTTGGAGGCATAAATTACAAGTACCTCTGAAGTCGGAGTGGATTCGTTTGATGGCGAGGGACACTGGCAATAGGTGAAAGCTAATTCAAACGCCCAAATCGCCCACTGCCCTACAATTAATAGCTATGCTTATGCTCAAAGCGAGCGAATAAAACAATGAAAGAAAAACACTACATGAAACCGAACTCACACCTCTGCCTTGGCATGCAAGTTCACCAGGTAGTGTTCCACTACCGTTGTTGTTATAGCTCGAGTATAGTGACTTCACAAATGTGGTTTCAAGCAGAGGGTTATAAAAGTGTGCCTGGCCTGGTATAAATAATCCGAAAGGTCTCGTTTTATAGGGGCATGTCTATCACATCTGCTACCGCCTCAACCAACCTTTCCCGTAATTTATTAGTTGACTGTCTAAAACTTACTGTAATGTTTTGTTGTTTCATTGCCAGCTCATTTGCATCCATTATTCTTTTCCCTAGTTCATGCTTTGTTTGTTTTTCATTTGTATGATCTGCTATGGTGTAGTAATTTGATACGAATCGTCTTTGTTTACAGCTGTGTCGTGCAGTGATTTGGATCACAGGAATGGGGGGAACGATAGGGCCTGTTGATGGGTAAAAAAAAGGGGGATAAGCTGTACCAGACAGGCGTCAAAGGAGTCAAGGCTGGTTCTACATAATCCCATGCAAGACTTTGTCCTACGTTCTCGCCGTACACTTCAGGAAAGCCGATCACAGAGCTAATTCAACTGGCAAGGAATCCCCGAGTTGATGACCCCAGGAATGCAGTGACCAGAAGCCACAAACTAATTCACCTGCAAAGTATCTCCGAGTTGATGATCTCAGTGATGCAGTGACCACAAGACACAAACTAATTCACCTCGCAAGGGATCTTTGAGGTCATGACCCTGGTGATGAAGTGACAAAAAGCCACAAACAAAGTTATCTGACAAGGGATCTCCGAGTTCATGACCACAGTGAAGCAGTGACCACAAGGCATACACTAATTCACCTCGCAAGGGTTCTCCGAGTTGATGACCTCAGTGATGAAGTGACCAGAAGTCACAAACTAATTCAGCTGGCGAGGGACATCTAAGTTGATGATCTCAGTGATGCAGGAACCAGAAGCCACAAACTAACTCACATTGCAAGGTATCTCAGAGTTGATGACCCCAGTGATGCAGTGTCCAGGAGCCACAATCTAACTTATCTGGCATGGAATCTCCGAGTTCATGACCTCAGTGATACAGTTACCAAAAGTTACAAACTAATTAACCTGGCAAGGGATCTCCGAGTTACTTATCTCAGTGATGAAATGATTATAAGGCACAAACTAACTCACCTCGCAAGGGATCTCCGAGTTACTGATCTCAGTGATGAAGTGATCACAAGGCACAAACTAACTCACCTCGCAAGGGATCTCCGAGCTGATGACCTCAGTGATGAAATGACCAGAAGTCACAAACTAACTCAACTGGCGAGGGATCTCCTTGTTGATTGTCTCAGCGATGCAGTGACCATAAGGCACAAAGCGATAAACCTTTAGGTGGTGATCCGCTGACTCTAAAATAATTTTAACATTTGTTTGTTTGTTTGTATGTTTGTTTGTATGTTTGTTTGTTGGTTGTTTTTTTTTTAACTCAAGCGAAGCCCATACATATGCTACTACTCCTAGTGCACTAGGACTGAATTTTTGCGTGTGGATTAGCTTTCCCTATTACCAGTGTCCCTCGCCATCAGGGAACCCACTCCGACTGCTGGAGTACTTGTAATTTACGTTCCCAAGTCAAGGGCGAGAAGTCAACATTTTAGTCCAACTGACAGGTGTGTGTGGTGTACTACGCTACCTAGGTATCAGCACATCGGAAGTTTAAGAGCGGGTACTCCTATCCATTCGTTCATGCTAACCTACAAATAATGGTAAAGAATGTCCATTGTTCTGTCAGGTCTTAGTCAGATATGACTGAGTTATCCTATGAACGTTTACGAACTACCTGCTTCCTGTTAGCGCCGAATGTTGGGCGGCGCTAACCAAACCCGACACTCGACATTGTGTCAACGGCTTAGGGCGTGGAGCGTAATAGGGAGGATACAAACCTTGTCTCAGTGCGAGGAAATGCAACCTAAAGACTATATGTCATGGGCTAACCGGGCCCTAAGTCTTGGTCGGCAGCTGGTTTAGGATCGAAGCTCCGACAGGCGGAAAGTTAGAGCATTGCTTTACTGATCCGGCAGCTTCTGTAGCTCATCTTGTTCCAGATAAATTGGTGTTACCTTTCCTCTTGAGTCAACTGGGCAGATCTAAAGTGGGCAAAGTTGGATCTCTCATATTCAGCCCAGGCGTTTTGCTCTGGAGAGGTCTAACCCCATCCTGGTCCCTGGACCATCCCTGGTCCCTGCTTTGGTTTTTAATTATTACTGCCTATTTTTTTTTTTTTTTTTTTTGGGAGGGGGTTTTGTTTTTGAAGCACAGTGTAACAAACTGTGGTCTGTCAAAACGGCAACGTGGCAGTGAATAAATGCCCATTGAATGTGCGAGCTGCAGTATAACCAATAACATAGAATGTGACAAACAGGTTCAAATGTCCGCCACGTGCGTGTCCTACGAGATATAAAAATAGTAAAGTTAGCTGCATGTCTTCTTACAAGACGTCGCAATTTACCACATCATTCTGTAACCGTTTGTGATTTTCTAGTCAATTTTACTTTCAGTAGCTTGCTATTGCTTTCTGAATATTCGAATTGCCTGTTACTGTGAAAATCAATCTGCTTCCAAATCGTTTACGGCTGACTTCGAGTCGGTTACATCGGGATGTCGAGATTGCGTTCACCACCCCAAAGCAGCTGACGCCGAAGTGCTAGTACAGTGGTTCTCAACCTTTTTTGGCCCGTGCCCCCCTTCACCATATTTTCAATATTTTCAGAATGTCATCCCCCCCCCCCTTTCTATGAAAAATTTGGCCCGTGCCCTCCCCCCCCCCTTTCACCGTATTTTCAGAACTTCATCCCCCCCCCCTTGTCATATTTCCTATCTAAAAATCCCCCCCACCCCTACACAGTATACGTAAAAATGTAAGATAAATTTAATAACACATACTAAAACAAGTCTAGACATCCACATAAAACATGATTTGTGGGTCTACTTACTTTATAAAATGAATTTTAGAAGGATGAGACGTGCTTAACTGTAAAGTATGAAGGGAAAAAACAATATCAAATAATAGGTTCTTGTATTAACGCAATCTTGAAATGGTCTTCATTCCATTCCCCATTCCCCCCCCCCCCCCCCCCCCCCCCCCCCCCCCCCCCCCCCCCCCCCCCCCCCCGGAAACCCTAAAATTCCCCAGGCCCCACCGGTTGAGAACCACTGTGCTACTAGATAACTAACCGGCTATACGAGAGATAGTATTGTTGAGGGTATGCATTTCTCAGAGCTGGTGGAAAGCGCATGCAAGTCCAAAACCTTCAACATTGAATGACAATCCTCAGCTTCATATCAAGCAATGTCTCACTGGTGACGGAACATAAACTTAATACTCTGGAAAGTATGTAGAGCTGGGATGTGTAAAGAGCTGGAAAGTTTGTAGAGTTGGGAAGTCTGTAGAGGTAGGAAGTATGCAGAGATAGGAAGTATGCAGAGATAGGAAGTATGCAGAGATAGGAAGTATGCAGAGATAGGAAGTCTGTAGAGATAGGAAGTCTGTAGAGATAGGAAGTCTGTAGAGATAGGAAGTATGCAGAGATAGGAAGTATGCAGAGATAGGAAGTCTGTAGAGATAGGAAGTTTGCAGAAATAGGAAGTCTGTAGAGATAGGAAGTCTGTAGAGATAGGAAGTCTGTAGAGATAGGAAGTCTGTAGAGATAGGAAGTCTGTAGAGATAGGAAGTATGCAGAGATAGGAAGTATGCAGAGATAGGAAGTCTGCAGAGATAGGAAGTCTGTGGAGCTGGAAAGTATGTAGAGCTGGGAAGTCTGCAGAGACAGGAAGTCTGTAGAGACAGGAAGTCTGTAGAGACAGGAAGTCTGCAGAGATAGGAAGTCTGCAGAGATAGGAAGTCTGTAGAGCTGGGAAGTCTGTAGTGCTAGGAAGTCTGTGGAGCTGGGAAGTGTTAAGAACTAGAAAGTCTGTAGAGCGGGAAAGTATTAGAGCTAGGAAGTCTGTGGAGCTGCGAAGACTGTGGAGCTGGAAAGTCTGTTGAGCTGGGAAGTATGTAGAGTTAGGAAGTGTGTAGGCAAAACATTTGCTGCAGGATTGCGAAACGTATGCAGAACAGAGAAAGATATTTTGGTCCACACCTGCTTCATTTGAGGACAAGCTCTATGGAGATATCAACAAGCTAAAGTTGACCGCAGATTACTTTAACTACATACAGGTTGACATTTAAAGGTGCATGAAGACCCAGAGGCATGCAATGGAATATTGCTTGGATAGCAAATCCATTATGTGGAAAGTCCAAATCGAAAGCTCGCTGTGTGGGCTTCATAAAAGGTGGAAAAGTGTCCTAGTGGCACGAAATGGAATATTGCTTGGATAGCAAATCCATTACGTGGAAAGTCCGAATCAAAAGCCCATTGTGTGGGCTTCATAAAAGGTGGAAAAGTGTCCTAGTGGCATGAAATGGAATATTGCTTGCATAGCAAATCCATTACGTGGAAAGGCCGAATCAAAAGCCCATTGTGTGGGCTTCATAAAAGGTGGAAAAGGGTCCTAGTGGCATGAAATGGAATATTGCTTGGATAGCACATCCATTACGTGGAAAGTCTGAATCAAAAGCCCACAGTGTGGGCTTCATAAAAGGTGGAAAAGTGTCCTAGTGGCACGAAATGGAATATTGCTTGGATAGCAAATCCATTACATGGAAAGTCCGAATCGAAAGCTCACTGTGTGGATGTTATCTGCAGACTGCATACTTCTGGTTTCCGGAAGTACAGTCTATGGTGAACGGAAGGCCCAATATACGGAAGTGAGGCTAAGCAGCCATGTGCAGGACGTGACGATTCCTTGGGTGAGCCCAGTACCAGAGCGCTATGTATCGGCTCTGCATGTATGGAAGCCTCCTTGGATGGCGGGGAATGCCCATGGTCTGCCCCTGCCTTCCCTTGAGGGCTGACCAGGATCTTTGGCTGTTCTATATGGACCAGCTGGGATGGGGGATAACACCACAACAGTGAGAGTCAAACGTCCTAAGAAACCCCCGGGAAGGTTAACCCGGTCAACAAATGCCCGCAGAAGTCGGATGTGTCGGCCTAACGGCGCAAGAACGCAGCTCTGCTGTAAACAGGACAACGCAATCACATCCGAAAAAAAACTCCGGATGAACGAAGAAGAAGAAGAAGGAAGTGTGTAGAGTCGGAAAGTCTGTAGAGCTGGAAAGTCTGTAGAACTAGGTAGTCTGTGAAGCTGGGAAGTCTGTAGAGAAAGGAAGTCTGTGGAGAAAGGAAGTCTGTAGAGAAAGGAAGTCTGTCGAGCTGGGAAGTCTGTAGTGATGGGAAGTGTGTGGAACTGCGAAGAATGTAGAGCTAGAAAGTTTGCAGAGCTCATAAGTCTGTGGAACCGAGAAGTCTTGTGGAGCACTTGTCTTGAAACCTACATCAACTTCGAAACCCAAAAATACAAAACCAAGAACTCTTTCACGTTGATCAAACACACAGGTACCTTCGCGGAAGTATTTTGCACTTACAAGAAACGAAGTCCGCAAGCCGGAAGGATGTGAGCAATATATTTGATTCCATGGATAGGACATAAATTCAAGTGATAGCATAGGGAATACAGAGGGAGAAAAGACCTTTCGACCAGAATAGTGTCCAATTTCACGCCGTGGGGCGGAGACGCCCATGTAATCGATTACTGAAGCGATAAAAAAAACCCAAGTTTGGAAAATTCTAATTTCACAGCACGGCCGAAGGTATCGACCGGATATTGAGTTTAGTCACAGGCATAAATAGTCGGCTAACCCTGGATGCGAGCCACGTCAGAAAGATTAGCGAGGTGGGGTCATCTGTTTCTTTCCTCCCCTCGTGCACATCTGTGTGTGGCATAGTGTGTGTGTGTGTGTGTGTGTGTGTGTGTGGTGTGTGTGTGTGTGTGAGTATGTGTGTGAGGGTGTGTGGAGTGACACCTTTTAGAGAGAGGGACGTGAAAGAGGGAAAGACTGAGAAAATGGGAGGTTCATGTTTTCGGTAGATAGGGAACGACAATAAATCACATGTTCAGACTGGTGGTTTATGTGAACGCTGCATGGAAGAAATATGCCAGGGTTAATACTAATTCTTCTTTGTGCACCTTCAGTTATCAAACTGAACATATTTACAGAAGAAAGTTTAGTTGCATGTTCTTTACCGGACATCACAATCAACTTCGGTTTATTTTGGCCGTTTGTGATTCCTGAGCTAGTTTACGTTCAGTAGTTTGTCGATGATTTCTGAACGACCGGCTCTCATACCATTGTAGGGAAACCAACGCAATGCGGTGTGCTTCCAAGTCGACTACAGCTGTGTTTCGAACGCAGTATGAGAGATTACAAATTGCCTTCGTAACTCCTTTACCACAGAGCCGGCTTGTACAGAAAGCGGCAGGTAATTTAACAGATGCAGCGCCAAACAAACAGTAGGTGTAGACCAAACAAAATCGGATGACTGAGGGGGCTGCGTGGTCTGGAGGTATGGTGTCCGCCTCGAGTGCTGGAGGTCCCGGGTTCAAGCCCCGGTGTGGACCGGGATTTATTTCACGTGGACTTCTAGTAATAAAATTTCCCCTGGACTCTGGGTAGTGAGATCGGACGCCCGTGTGTATTGTTGTGCACGTAAAGAATTCCTTGGCAGTTGGAAATCGGAAAAGAGTAGCCTAACGGCGCTGCCAGGACAAAATTTCGAGTTTAAAAATCTACCCAAAGTATTTCAGGATCCTCGCCGGAGCTACGGAGTTCGTTCACTGAGCTGAGTTTCTCCAGGCTCAGGTTTGAGTTAGGAGGAGAACGGAGCACTTATGGGTTACACCCGTGTGCCGTGATGTTGATCCATCGACTAAACTAAACTAGAATCGGATGGCTTAACATGGGAAGTAGATGTGTGTCACAGTTATGAATTAAAAGTTGCTAATATGGTAGCAGACATGAATTATATATCAAATGTATGGTCGTTTCATGGGTTACTGTATGAACCCCTTGGCAGACACGGGACATCATCTTAAGATGATTAATCACCTCATGGCAATAAAACAGTTATGCTTGTTGACATCTCCAAGAGTTTGTTCTCAAATGGAACGGGTGTAGAAAAAGAGGACACTCCTGCAGCAAATGTTTAGCTATCATTGGACCAGTTCCACGATTACATTCATCGTTATATCCTATATTTTGTTTATTAAACAAATGGTGTTTTCACTTGTTACGTCCCTGGGGGTTTATGCTACCGAGTTGGTGTAACGTACACATATACTACATACCGACATTATTAGATAAGGTGTCTAGCGAGCTGCCAAATCAAATCGGCAGAAGTCAAAACAATTCTTGGGTATCCCAGCAAAGAAGAAGGAAAGGATAGAATGGCAGATGAGGATGGAGGAAATGGTTTAGAAATAGGAAATAAGAGAGGTACAAAAACCCCGATATAAAAAGTAAGTAAAGAACCTTTGTATATGCCTTGAAACCAATTATGCAAATAATACTAGACCCATATTTGTATAAACCAGTCAGCACTGGGCGGATGATGTGGTTAGTATCCCGCCGGCGTCTTTACTTTCCCATGCATTTCTTGTGATCTATTTTAGTCTGCATCTGCCTGGGGTCCTAGGCCTATTTTTAGAAGACTGAATCCGCCCGTATAAGAATCGAACCCATGATATCTGGCCAGCAAGTGAGCATCTAGACACTACGCCACTACGGGCTCTCGTCTGATACAATACAGATTTCTTTCTTCCCTCTCTTTGAATTCAAGCGTAGTCCATACACACTTTATATAGTAGCGATGGACTGAATTTTGCGTGTGGGTTAGCTGTCCCTATTAACATTGTCCCTCACCGTCAGGCGAACCCACTCCGAATTCAGAGGTACTTGTAATTTACGTCCCAGGTCAAGGATGACAGGTCAACATTTTAGTCCAACTGTCCGGCGTAAGGGTTGAACCGCTTACCTCGGCATCAGCACAACGGATGTTTAAGAACACGCGTTCTTACCCATTAAGCCATGCGCTCTTGCGTCCTTACAGTTTTACTTTCAGTAGCTTCACATTGCTTTCTGAATGCTCGACACAAAAGTGAATGTGCTTCCAAATGGTTTATGACTGACTTCGAATCCGTTATACCGGGATAGCCAAACTACGTTCGCAATCCCAAAGCTGCAGATGCCGACGTGCTAATAGAAAACTAACAGATTATATAATGGATGATTCTTACTAGACGTCTAGTAGTTGCTACTATTTGGGAGTGCATTGGGCTGATTTTTGCTTACGGATTAGCTTTCCCTATTACCAGTGTCCTTCGCCATCAGGTAAACCCACTCCGACTTAATAGCTATTTGTAATTTACGTCCCCAAGTCAAGGGCGAGAAGTGAACATTTTACTCCAGCTGACCTCGGCATGAGCACACCGGAAGTTGAAGAGAAAGCGCTCTTATTCATCCGACCATGCTCACCTTCATATAATAAAATAATAATAATAATTGTCTCGCAGTAGTTTTCCGCTATGGGCTGTGATGTGATTGCGCCGTCACATTTTGTAGGTCTGAGAGCCAGGAGGAATCTCAGTCTTCCCCTCGTTTTGTAGGTTTGAGAGCCTGAAGGAATCTCAGTCTTCCCCTCATTTTGTAGGTCTGAGAGCCAGGAGGAATCTCAGTCTTCCCCTCATTTTGTAGGTCTGAGAGCCAGGAGGAATCTCAGTCTTCCCTCATTTTGTAGGTCTGAGAGCCAGGAGGAATCTTAGTCTTCATCTCATTTTGTAGGTCTGAGAGCCAGGAGGAATCTCAGTCTTCCCTCATTTTGTAGGTCTGAGAGCCATGAGGAATCTGTCTTCCCCTCAATTTGTAGGTCTGAGAGCAAGGAGGAATCTCAGTCTTCCCCTCATTTTGTAGGTCTGAGAGACAGGAGGAATCTCAGTCTTCCCCTCATTTTGTAGGTCTGAGAGCCAGGAGAATTTCAGTCTTCCCCTCATTTTGACCCCTAGTCCGACAGTGCTCATGACGAGTAAACATACATGATATGTTGATTTGAAATACCCGCTTTACACTAGACAGTAGACGGCTCTACACATGGAAAAGCCAACGTAAGAAGATATTCAATCGAGCTGACTACATACTCATTAAAAAATCAATCTAGAATTGCATTGATAAATGTTAATATAATACCTGGCGCTAACTGTAACAGTAATCATGTCCCACTATGTGGACATGTAAGCTTAAGATTGTATAGAAGAATAAAAGAAGTTAAGAAAATGTATACTTAGCAAACGTATACTAAGTTCAGACAAATAAATCCACAAACTATTCAGATTTATTGTGAGAAACATACATAATGTTTTACCTATAATTCAAAGAATTCATAAACAATGGGAACTGCTGAAGTACTCCATACATCGAACAGAGCTCGCTATGTTACCGGAATGAAGACAGACACCTAAGAAGAAATGGATGACTTGAAAGATCTTAATGTTTATGGACAAAAGAAAGCAAAGCAAAAGTGATAAAGAATATGGTAACATAAATACAAAAGTAAGAGGTAAATGCATAAAGGGAAAATAAAATTGGTTATACGAGCAGAGCTATTAAATTGAATTAAATTCTTTTAAAGATACCAACAAATATACATATTCAAGTGAGTGATTTAATAAACAGGGGAAAAACAGGTTTGAAACGGGATGTTTGAAATCAACGACAGCAAAAGTACTAATAGGATAAGATGTTGTGATAAAGAGGTGGAGAAAAGAATACACGAGAGAGTTTGTGGTAGACAAAGAGCAGAATCAAAAGAGGAAAGTCACTTAAAAGGTTCACTCACTAAAGAAAGGAATCACTGATGCAATCATTCGCAAGGAATTTCGCAGAATCAACCTCGTTAACTTCTACTTTAAATTATAGTGAGAAGAGCTAGAAGGAAAATAAAGATGGAAATTAGTGAACAATAGTAAAAAATCGTGGAAGAAACAGGAACAATTAATGGAATAAACACATTAACAAAACTCCTGGAGAGATTAACTGAGACACAGAAATAGCTACACTTGTTCGTTACTATCATCCAGTGCCTTACCGGCTGGCGTAGGCAATCATACTTTTCCACAAATTGCGATATCCGACGTCATGGATTACTTCGTGTGTTGACTCCCTTTCGTGCCATACACAAGACTGTCAAGAATGTTTTTCCTATACCTCTTTTTCCACAAATCTTTCCGGCTGTCACAACATGTTGCAGTTGTTGTCTTGTCCTTACACGGCCACAAAACGATGACTGCCTCTTACTTATGTTTGTGATAAGTTGTCGTTACGACTTAGCTTAGCTAAAAATTTCCAGATTGCACATTTTGGCTGTGCAATGAGTTTCAGCATTCTTTTATAAAACCACATCTCCAAGTCTACCAGTGATTGTCTTTACTAATTGATCAGGGGTCGCAGCCGTGTGTTAAAACTGGATCTGTGTGCTTTATGTTATTGTTGTTGTTGTTGTTGTTGTTGTTGTTGTTGTTGCTGCTGCTGTTGTTATTGTTGTCTTCCACTTATGCCGTTAGGCGTCGTGGGAAGGGGTGATTGAAGTTTCAGCGCCTGTGATTAGCGTCTTTTCTCAAATTTCCTCCATGATTCATGAGCATGTTCCTAAGATCAAGTAAATTCCCCACCGCATTGCTAGACCTGTCATGGTGTCCTTACCTACTTGACCCGTCGTGCTTTACAGTTAACAACAAAACAAAGTAAAGGTCCCTGTTACACTCCTACGGCACACAGCATTGGACTCATGGAGCTAGACCCATTTTTTGTATAGACCGAACGGCACTCAGTGGCTGGTGCTGTCGGTATAACGCTGGTCGCTTTTACTTCCTGGCACATTTCTTGGTACCAATTTTAAGGATGTCAACCTGAGAATAAAAGGTAATTTTCTTTAATTTTTTTTTTGGGGGTGGGGGGGGGGGGGTGGGGGGAGGGGGGGGAGGGTGTTATAATTTGCAATATGTTGTAGACGCGTTCTTGATAGCAGCAAGTCAGAGTTTACTATATACATCTGGTAACTTACATTAGGCTGTTGACACGGTCTTGATAGCAACAAGTCTGAATTTACAACAGAAATATTCTAACTTACATTATGTTGTTGACATGGTCTTGATAACAACAGGTCCGAATTTACTACAGAAACCTGGTAATTTACATTATGCTGTTCACACGGTCTTGATAGCAACAAATCAGAATTTACTTCAGAAACCTGGTAACTTACATTATGCTGTTCACACGGTCTTGATAGCAACAAGTCAAAATTTACTTCAGAAACCTGGTAACTTACATTATGCTGTTCACACGGTCTTGATAGCAACAAGTCAAAATTTACTTCAGAAACCTGGTAACTTACATTATGCTGTTCACACGGTCTTGATAGCAACAAGTCAAAATTTACTTCAGAAACCTGGTAACTTACATTATGCTGTTCACACGGTCTTGATAGCAACAAGTCAAAATTTACTTCAGAAACCTGGTAACTTACATTATGCTGTTCACACGGTCTTGATAGCAACAAGTCAAAATTTACTTCAGAAACCTGGTAACTTACATTATGCTGTTCACACGGTCTTGATAGCAACAAGTCAAAATTTACTTCAGAAACCTGGTAACTTACATTATGCTGTTCACACGGTCTTGATAGCAACAAGTCAAAATTTACTTCAGAAACCTGGTAACTTACATTATGCTGTTCACACGGTCTTGATAGCAACAAGTCAAAATTTACTTCAGAAACCTGGTAACTTACATTATGCTGTTCACACGGTCTTGATAGCAACAAGTCCAAAATTTACTTCAGAAACCTGGTAACTTACATTATGCTGTTCACACGGTCTTGATAGCAACAAGTCAAAATTTACTTCAGAAACCTGGTAACTTACATTATGCTGTTCACACGGTCTTGATAGCAACAAGTCAAAATTTACTTCAGAAACCTGGTAACTTACATTATGCTGTTCACACGGTCTTGATAGCAACAAGTCAAAATTTACTTCAGAAACCTGGTAACTTACATTATGCTGTTCACACGGTCTTGATAGCAACAAGTCAAAATTTACTTCAGAAACCTGGTAACTTACATTATGCTGTTCACACGGTCTTGATAGCAACAAGTCAAAATTTACTTCAGAAACCTGGTAACTTACATTATGCTGTTCACACGGTCTTGATAGCAACAAGTCAAAATTTACTTCAGAAACCTGGTAACTTACATTATGCTGTTCACACGGTCTTGATAGCAACAAGTCAAAATTTACTTCAGAAACCTGGTAACTTACATTATGCTGTTCACACGGTCTTGATAGCAACAAGTCAAAAATTTACTTCAGAAACCTGGTAACTTACATTATGCTGTTCACACGGTCTTGATAGCAACAAGTCAAAATTTACTTCAGAAACCTGGTAAGTTACATTATGCTGTTCACACGGTCTTGATAGCAACAAGTCAAAATTTACTTCAGAAACCTGGTAACTTACATTATGCTGTTCACACGGTCTTGATAGCAACAAGTCAAAATTTACTTCAGAAACCTGGTAACTTACATTATGCTGTTCACACGGTCTTGATAGCAACAAGTCAAAATTTACTTAAGAAACCTGGTAACTTACATTATGCTGTTCACACGGTCTTGATAGCAACAAGTCAAAATTTACTTCAGAAACCTGGTAACTTACATTATGCTGTTCACACGGTCTTGATAGCAACAAGTCAAAATTTACTTCAGAAACCTGGTAACTTACATTATGCTGTTCACACGGTCTTGATAGCAACAAGTCAAAATTTACTTCAGAAACCTGGTAACTTACATTATGCTGTTCACACGGTCTTGATAGCAACAAGTCAAAATTTACTTCAGAAACCTGGTAACTTACATTATGCTGTTCACACGGTCTTGATAGCAACAAATCAGAATTTACTTCAGACACCTGGTAACTTACATTATGCTGTTCACACGGTCTTGATAGCAACAAGTCAAAATTTACTTCAGAAACCTGGTAACTTACATTATGCTGTTCACACGGTCTTGATAGCAACAAGTCAAAATTTACTTCAGAAACCTGGTAACTTACATTATGCTGTTCACACGGTCTTGATAGCAACAAGTCAAAATTTACTTCAGAAACCTGGTAACTTACATTATGCTGTTCACACGGTCTTGATAGCAACAAGTCAAAATTTACTTCAGAAACCTGGTAACTTACATTATGCTGTTCACACGGTCTTGATAGCAACAAATCAGAATTTACTTCAGACACCTGGTAACTTACATTATGCTGTTCACACGGTCTTGATATCAACAAGTCAAAATTTACCACAGCTATTGATAGATACGGTGGTAATAGAAAGTGGATACTTCGACCTCGGCCTGAATAACATCAAGAAAAAAGTAATGTTAATGTTAAAGACGCGATCTTACCAAAATACACTTAAAGTCAGTGGTATTACCAGGGGGATATTACAGAAGAGCAATCCTCTAGGCACAGGGATAGTTTAGGATGGACGATGTGTCACAGAGATAAAGAACAGAATAGTTCAAGCAAGTAATGTATTTTATAAAACAATGAACATCTTATGCACTAAATCCCTGTCATTGAAACTTAGCATGTTGCATAGAACCAGTTTTAACGTGTGGTTGTGCATCCTGGTCAGTTAGTAAACAGAAAAAAGACAACAGCAACAAAAATAATTTGGGCCTCGGAGATGTGATTTTACAGACAAATGCTGCCAGTTCATGGGACAGCCAAAATGAGTATTCTTCTTCTTCTTCTGCGTTCATCCGGATTTTTTTTTCTTTTTTCCGGATGTGACTGCGTTGTGCCTGTTTACAGCAGAGCTGCGTTCTTGCGCCGTTAGGCCGACACATCCGACTTCTGCGGGCATTTGTTGACCGGGTTAACCTTCCCGGGGAAATGAGTATTCTAAATTGTTGTCACAGAGGCTAAAACACAAAAACAACATATTACACACATCACAAAGAAGCAGTCGTTATTCTCTGCCACATTATGAAAATGGGAACACTTGCAGCATCTGAAAAGTGTTAAGGCAAGAGAGATAGAGGAAGACAACGAGGGGATATCTGGGCAACCGTGTGTCTTGGCATAGGAAAATGTCAGCCCACTAACTGATATGTGAAGTTGGAGAACGCAGGATATGTTGAAGCATGATCGCCCACCCCAGCAGGCACGCCACTTGCTGATGATGAGGAACGGTATATACTACATATGTGTTGGAAGTGGTCGATCTTCTCATACACAGCGTCTTATAACATTGGGTGAAGTGACAAGTTCCTTTGAATGCTGACTTTCTTACACAGATGTCCAAGCAAATTCTGACCAGTTACAGAGATCATGTCTCATCTCATCTTGTTCCCATAGAACCTTGCGGTGTCGAGGTGAAGTATAAACAATGGGAGAGTGTCCGCTTATGGTCTTCATGTATCGAGGTTCCCATAGACACTGCTATTCCCTCTGACCATTGTTTACATGGCCGGCCTCTTCTTCTGCTTCCATTTGGTCTGTAGAGCATTGCTTATTGTGGTACACTGTTAGTTGGTAACATAGTTACATGGCCACACTATTTGACTTGCTGCCTTGTAATAAAATCTAGCGCTGCTCTAACCTATAACCGCCACTTTAGATCTTCTTCTTCTTCGTTCATCCGGAGTTTTTTTTCGGATGTGATTGCGTTGTGCCTGTTTACAGCAGAGCTGCGTTCTTGCGCCGTTAGGCCGACACATCCGACTTCTGCGGGCATTTGTTGACCGGGTTAACCTTCCCGGGGGTTTCTTAGGACGTTTGACTCTCACTGTTGTGGTGTTATCCCCCATCCCAGCTGGTCCATATAGAACAGCCGAAGATCCTGGTCAGCCCTCAAGGGAAGGCAGGGGCAGACCATGGGCATTCCCCGCCATCCAAGGAGGCTTCCATAATTGCAGAGCCGATACATAGCGCTCTGGTACTGGGCTCACCCAAGGAATCGTCACGTCCTGCACATGGCTGCTTAGCCTCACTTCCGTATATTGGGCCTTCCGTTCACCATAGGCTGTTCTTCCGGAAACCAGAAGTATGCAGTCTGCAGATGACATCCACACAGTGAGCTTTCGATTCGGACTTTCCATGTAATGGATTTGCTAGCCAAGCAATATTCCATTTCGTGCCACTAGGACACTTTTCCACCTTTTATGAAGCCCACACAGTGGGCTTTTGATTCAGACTTTCCACGTAATGGATTTGCTATCCAAGCAATATTCCATTTCGTGCCACTAGGACACTTTTCCACCTTTTATGAAGCCCACACAATGGGCTTTTGATTTGGACTTTCCACGTAATGGATTTGCTATCCAAGCAATATTCCATTTCATGCCTCTGGGTCTTCATGCACCTTTAAATGTCAACCTGTATATAGTTAAAGTAATCTGCGGTCAACTTTAGCTTGTTGATATCTCCATAGAGCTTGTCCTCAAATGAAGCAGGTGTGGGCCAAAATATCTTTCTCTGTTCTGCATACGTTGGGCAATCCTGCAGCAAATGTTTTGCTGTCATTTTTCCAGTTCTACAATTACATTCATCGGTATCTCCTATCTTTAGTTTATTGAACAAGTGGTATTTCAGCCTGTTATGTCCTGTGCGGAGTCTGAAGATTGCTACTTGTTCTCTTCGGTCGAGTTTGTAATATGCATCATCCTTCTTATGGCCTGGATGCTCTGATTCCCATTTGGTTCTATAAGTGCTTTTTATCAACCTCTTTGCCTCATTATAGGTTATGTCTATGTCAGGCTGTGGTAGTCGTCCGCCCTCTTTTGCCAGTCTGTCAGCCTCTTCGTTTCCAGGTATACTGCAATGTGATGGGATCCACTGTATTACAACTTTTTTGGATTTCTGGCATAGACCATGGAGTGCTGCTCTTAGGTCAGTTAGTTCTGTGCTGTTATTGCTCTTCAGTATTGAGACAGCTGACTTTGCATCTGTGAAGATAGCTATTTGCTTCTCTTTATTTTCCTCCATCAGGAGCATTTCTGCTGCAGTTTTCAGAGCCTCTACCTCCGCTTTGAAGTTACTTGAAAATTTTCCAGTTGCCATTGAATGTGTTTTCTTCGCTCCATTTTTTAAATTTAGGAGAATTCCTCCTCCTCCATTCTCTATTGAATTTTTGGCTGATCCATCTGTATATGCATGGGTCCAATTCCTGCTTGGGTAATGTTCTTTTATGTAGTTTAGGGTTATTTCTCTTCTTTCGGTTTCATGCTGAGTGTTCTTTTTCTCAATACCAGGAATGTTTTCTATCATCTCAGGCAGTTGCTGCTGTCTCCAAGCTGGGAACTTGTGTGCATTGTGTATGGGCTTGACTGTTGATATGTTAAGAATAGGATCTGACCTAATCCTTCGTTTTGCAGTTTCTACAAAGTTGCTACGCTTCAGTCTTCCCTTTCCAAAACCATTAAATCTGTTGTACATAGGGTGGTCTGTCAATCTTCTAAATTTTTCTGCTTGTTGCTGGGCTCTGCTATCTCTTCTATCCTGCATTGGTTGTAAACAAGTGATCTTTTCTAATTCATTAATAGGCGTTGTCTTCAGGCTTCCAGTTATGATTCGCATTCCTTGATTTTGGACTCTACTTATTTTGTTAAAGTTTGACTTAGCTGCTGTTGCCCAAGCTGCAATGCCATATTCCAGTACTGGCCTCACCCGTCCAGTATATAACTTCTTGAGAACTTTCTCATCTGCTCCCCATGTTGTACCAGCAAGCTTTTTCATGATTGCCATTCTTTGCCTTGCTCTTGTTCGATTTTTCTCAACCTGTGTCTTCCATGTCAGGCGACGATCAAAGGTGACTCCTAGATAGTTTGGATTTTCTTCATGGCGCAATATTTTTCCATTCAATACCAGCTTAGGTTGCTGAGTTTTAGTTGAGAGGGAGAACACTGTGCATGTTGTTTTCTCCTCACTTATCTTCACTAGCCATGATTTTGACCAGTCCTCTAGCGCTAATAGGGCTTGCTGTATTCTGCTGTTAGCTGTACTAATATATTCTTCAGATGTCCATATGGCTAGGTCATCTGCAAAGGATGATGTGTGTACTCTGGCTGGAAAATTTTCCGTGATGTCGTTTATATATGCTAGGAATAATGTTGGTGAAAGAACTCCTCCTTGGGGGACACCTTGCTCCAACAGCATCATTTTGCTGGTTTGTCCTTGTACTTTTGTCCTGGCAGTTCTGTTCTCAAGGTAGTGGCTGATCCATTTGTACATTTTCCCGCAAACATGCATTTTTTGCAGTTTTACTTTCAGTCCTTCCTTCCATACTTTATCAAATGCTTTTTCTAAATCTATCCAGACTGCTAGTGTGTGCTTTTTCTCTTGGAAGGCATCCTCTATTTCCTGAGCTATATAGGTTATTTGATCTTCAGTAGATCTGTACTTTCTGAATCCTGCTTGGTGAGGTGTTAAGAGTTGGTTTTCTTCCAGATGCCATGTTAGCCTGCCATTGATAATGCGTTCCATTAATTTTCCTACACAGCTAAGAAGACTGATAGGTCGATAGCCATTTGGTTCTTCCAGGTCTTTTCCTTTCTTTGGGACTGGTATTAGTATAGCTTCCTTCCATGCCTGTGGGACTATTCCCCTCTTCCAGCTGTAATTTAGGACTGCTAGTAGTTTCTTTTTTGCCTTAGTGCCTAGTCCTATTAGCATTTCATTTGTGATTCCATCCTTTCCTGGTGATGTCTTCTTTTTTAGGGTATTCATTGCCTGTTCAATTTCTTCCATTGTTAGATTTGCCATCATATATTCTGCTGCTGTCTCTGTATATGTATGATGTATCTGTTTATCTTTGATTGCTTTCTTCTGTTCGGCTGTAATATCAATGTGGTTTGCACTGGCATAGTGTTCCATTAGTGCATTTGCAGCCTTTTTTCCTGTAAGCAAGGCATTTCCTTGTTTAATTGTTATTTGTTTGTTTCTAGGTCCTTCATTGTTCATGGCTTTCACTAGTTTCCATAGTTTGTTTCCATCCCTGTCAAAATTCAGGTTTTCTGTTTTTTTCCTCCAACAATCTCTTGTTGTTTGATTTACTGTTCTTTTATATTTTGCTGAGATGGCTTTGAGAGAGATGTTCGCTTCAGTTGTTTGTTCTCTCTCTGCGGTCTTCCTAGCATCTTCAACTTTGTCCTCCAAAAATTGTAGTTCTTCAGTCCAGTATGGTTTGTAATTTTTCCTTGCTCCTCTTGGAATAGACTCAGTGGCCGCCTGTATTATTGCTCTGTTTAGACTTTCCACCATTTGCTTCATGTTGCCATATCGTGTATTTACGTTTTCACAATATTTGTCTGTTAGTATGGCAAATCTGTCCCAATCTGCTCGTTTGTAATTCCAACGGGGCAAAGGCTTTTGCTCCTGTGGAACATACTCCATATTTATTACAAGCTTGATTGGTCTGTGGTCACTACCTGCTAATTGGTCCAGCACATGGCGATCGATTTTGTGGAGGATGTCTCCTGTGCAGAAAGCTAAGTCTGGAGTAGAAGTGGTAATCCATCTTCTGGAGTAGAAGCTCGGTGTGTCATCCGCTTTGTTAAGTAGATGGAGATTTGAGTCTATTTCCCAGTCCTCCACTTCATCTCCTCTTTTGTCAGTATCTGGGTATCCCCATCTTTCTGAACGGCTATTAAAGTCTCCGACAACAATGCAATTTGTGTCAGTTATTTCCATGTTTGAGAGTGTAAGATCCTTATCTGCCGGGCTATATAGATTGTAAATTCTTATTTTCACGTCCTTTATCATTATATCAACACCTATAATTTCCGTTTGGTTGTCAGAGATCACAGATACTTCGCTGCAAGGTATTGTATTTCGTGTAAGTATTACAACTCCTCCTTTGTGTCCTTCGCGGTCGAAACGTGTGGCCTGATATCCCTCGACTGAAAATGTGCGATTGGCGTTGAGGTGTGTCTCTTGAATGCATGCCACATCTATTCTATCTTTATGAAGACGCTGTGTTAGGGAGGCTTTCTTGTTATAAACTCCTTCTGCATTCCATTGTAGTATGTTGAGTGTCCGGGGTGTTTGGTCAATAGCTCTTAACCTACTCCTCTGTGCCTTGACTCCACAGCACAGGGGAAGGTGACCACCAGTAGTCATGGGTGGACCCCCTCGAGGCAGGGGGCCCGGCACTATCACCGCCTGATGGGACTTCACGGGATTAGCACCATAACGATTAATTTTCATCTGTGGCATCATGAAATGATAAAGTTACGTTGCACTTCTTTGTCAAGCCTGTGGCTCAGTACATCCGATTTCGACAAGCATTTGTTCGGGATGCTTTCCCTAGCCTTTGACTGTCCCCAGTCTACCTACAAGGCAGCAGGTTTGTGCGTCACTTCGTCTGGTCCCTCTCCCTTGACCTGTCCGACATGGGTGACACTACCAGTAGCTGTGCTACCGTCGGCATAGCTCTTGGGGTCATTGGAACGCTCAAGCCCCTCTACCTCGTCAAGGTAGACGCACGGCAGAGGGGTTCTTTAGATCTGATTTCTTCATTTCTGATTTTCTCTCTTTTTGATACATTGAGTATTCTTCTCAGGAATCTCATTTCTGTTGATATTATTTTTCTTTTCTCCTTTCCTTTCATTTCATTGTCCGGGTTTGGCATTGGTAGCATAGGTTTGGTAGGAAGATTGTATTATAAGATTGCTTTCTTGTTAACTATTGATACGTGTTTGTTCTTTAGTATTGGGTGCCATTGGTCCAATAAGTTGCTTTGCCTTATTGCATCTATTTTCGATCTCGTCTTATGATTTGCCATTTGATGATATTATACATCCTAAATACTTGACGCTCTTGACTTGTTTCAGGGGGTGTTCTTTAGATGAATCTTTGTTTGATTGGTTATGGTTCTTCATTTCACCCGATCAGGAGAATCTTGTATCAGAGCCATGTCCTTGCCCTGGTCATGCCATATGGCTTAGTCATCCAGTTGTTTGTCTCGCTGTCCTTCCCCTGCTTGTTTCCCATCAATATTGCCAGTTTTCACTAAAGTTTCAAGTATATTTCTCTTCACAACTGCCCAAACATTCTTAACTGTCAGCGTCTAATTAAACTATTGGATTTACGGTTTTTATATGTCTTGAATTTTTGTCTCATTTGTTTTTCTGTCCGTCCAAGGTTATTAATTGTATTTTTCAAAGAAACCATATTCCGACTGCAATTAGATATGTCTTCGCTTGCCTGCTACATGTCCATGTATGACATGCACACAACAGTAGGGGCTCTATAGCACTTTACACCTCGTTCTTCTTCTTCTTCTTCTTCTTCTTCTTCTTCTTCTTCTTCTTCTGCATTCATCCGGATTTTTTTTCCGGATGTGACTGCGTTGTGCCTGTTTACAGCAGAGCCGCGTTCTTGCGCCGTCAGGCCGACACATCCGACTTCTGCGGGCATTTGTTGACCGGGTTAACCTTCCCGGGGCACCTCGTTCACTAACTGCAGTTGACAGCATATTATTGGTCAGTATGTTTTGCATTTTCTAAAGGCTGCTTTTGCCACAGTGGTTCTTTTGCTAATCTCTATATGGCATCTACCTTGGACATATTGTCCGCTCCGTGGCGAAGTGTTTGCGGACGCAGTTCGTAATCCCGCATACCGCATTGGAAACACAGCTATGGGCGATTTGGCAGCAAGCCGCCTTACGTTGGTTTTTATGAAATGGTAGGGGTGCCGGTTGTTCAGAAAGCAATGGCAAGCCACTGAACGTAAACTTGCCCAGGAATCACGAAAAGCCAAAAAATCATGAGGTTGACTGCTACACTACGTAAAGAATATGCAACTAACTTGTTTTAACCTTGATTATTCCCATTTACTTGGATGTCACACTGTGTTATATCTTTCTTCAAGGAGATGTCAATAATTTATGTTTTCTTATTATTTAATTCTAACCCTAGTTGTTTCCTGGGTACAATAAAAGCATTCACTAAAGTCTAAAGATCATGTTCATTGTCTGCAAACTTGTTGTAATAGTGCATGCCGTGTTGCGTTGGTGATCATAACTGTCCTCAGCGCCTCTACTGCCAATCATTTCTGATACCGATGTCCCTTCATGCCGTGATCTCAAACTGCCCAGCAGCTTCCTTCTTGGTCTCCCCCTCTCCCCAAACTTGCCTGTTGTCACGGTGTGCTGCAGCTTTCCCCTCCTCGCGACAGTCTCAGTGGACTGTCTTCTTCTGTTGCCAGTAACCAGTTCTCTTTTGTCAATTAACTTTTAAGATTTTTTTTTTTTTTTTGCGCTCGCTCCCTTTGAACTCAAGCGTAGTCCAGACACACTACTTCTAGTAGCACTTGACTGAATTTTGCATGTGGATTAGCTTTCCCTATAACCTGTGCCCCTCGCCATAAAGGCGAACCCACTCCGACTTCAGAGGTACTTGTAAGTTACATCCCCAAGTCAAAGGACGAGAAGTCAACATTGTAGACCAGCTGAAGGGTATATATTCATTACTCATTCTATCCTTCCATGTCAAGGACGAGAAGTCAACATTTTAGTCCAGCTGGAGGGTATATCTTCATTACTCATTCTATCCTTCCAAGTCAAGGACGAGAAGTCAACATTTTAGTCCAGCTGGAGGGTATATCTTCATTACTCATTCTATCCTTCCAAGTCAAGGACGAGAAGTCAACATTTTAGTCCAGCTGGAGGGTATATCTTCATTACTCATTCTATCCTTCCAAGTCAAGGACGAGAAGTCAACATTTTAGTCCAGCTGGAGGGTATATCTTCATTACTCATTCTATCCTTCTATGTCAAGGACGAGAAGTCGACATTTTAGTCCCGCTGGGGGGTATATCTTCATTACTAATTCTATCCTTCCAAGTCAAGGACGAGAAGTCAACATTTTAGTCCAGCTGGAGTATCTTCATTACTAATTCTATCCTTCCAAGTCAAGGACGAGAAGTCAACATTTTAGTCCAGCTGGAGGGTATATCTTCATTACTCATTCTATCCTTCTATGTCAAGGACGAGAAGTCGACATTTTAGTCCAGCTGGGGGGTATATCTTCATTACTAATTCTATCCTTCCAAGTCAAGGACGAGAAGTCAACATTTTAGTCCAGCTGTAGTATCTTCATTACTAATTCTATCCGTCCAAGTCAAGGACGAGAAGTCAACATTTTAGTCCAGCTGGAGTATCTTCATTACTAATTCTATCCGTCCAAGTCAAGGACGAGAAGTCAACATTTTAGTCCAGCTGGAGAGTATATCTTCATTACTCATTCTATCCTTGCATGGCGTTCTCGTCACTCTTCTGTAAAACCTGATATCCGCAGCTTCCACGTAATACTTCACTTGTCTGCTAATTGATAATTGTCCACGATTAGATTCCGTACATCAGGATTAGCTCAGTATGGCTATTAATAACTCGTTTCCTCATTGTAGCAGGGCTAGAGACGAATGTGTATAGATTGAAAGATAATTATAATGGGACGCAGAGGTGTTTCCAAGGCACCAGGGCCGGGTTATATACTGGCCAAGACCTACTGACGCGTCCTCGTCGAGCGTCCTGGGCAACAGGTCCCTTCGGGGTCCTGGCTGAAGTCAATAGGATCGTTGATTCCTCCGAAGTCGGAGAGTGTCTGCCTGTATGGCGAGGAACCACCAGTCTGCACACCAATAAGCCAGACATGGGACAACGGATACTCACGCAAACCTCAGGTCCTCTATGACATCACACTGATGTTGGACAACAGGATGCCTTCAACCGATATACAGGACTTCGCGTTGGAGCTCAAGCCAACGAACACAAGCAAGCAAGCAAGATAATTATGATGGCCTTCCATGGTTTTCCCTATGCAATATCTCCTGCATGTGGAATTACAGACTCTAAGCATAGCAATAGTCGAGGAGAAGTTTGGTATACTCACGACAATCAACATCAGCTGACAGTAAAGGAAACGTCAGTTCTTTTTTGTCACGTGTACCAGGTCACTTCTGCTGGCTTGAGTCACTCATGTAAGTAGACACTGGGTGACTGGACTTCTGACATACACTCCTATCAAGTTCATAGGGTTTGGGTATAAATGAGGAAGAGGTTTGTGTGTGTGTGGGGGGGGGGGGGGGGGGTTGTCTCTAGGCACATTGTAAGGCTCCAGTTTTGACAACAATTATCTTAGTCCACGGAATTTCTCGCCGGATTGTCTATTCAGAACCAGACAACTGGTTGGAGATGCGCGCGCAGTGATATTTTCCAGCAGATCACTAATACCGGCTTCTAGATTAGCCTCCCTTGCCCCATCAGCCTCGTGCATCTGGTCGGCGGTGAAGGGATGTCAGCTTAATCCACACAAGTTTCTCCTTTCCCAACTTTGTCGATCTCTGTTTCTTAAGACTTTTTTTCCCCAGTTTATTCCGCGTTTACTTAAAAGAAAAAGTAAACAAAAAAAAAAAAAATACATCCGAATCTAAAGACTTGAATTTCACAGTCCCACTTAATCCAGATTTGCTGACACTGTTTATTCTACATCTGTTGCCATTGAATGAGGGACTGTGCAATGGAGCTTCTTTTCCCATAATTCTGTCTGTATGGTGTCACCATAACGTATTCCCAGCGGTGTCCCCATACTTTATTTCTAGCGGTACACCCCCCCCCCCCCCCCCCATTCTTTATTCCCAGCGGTTTCCCCATACTTTATGCCCAGCGGTGTCCCAATACTTTATTCCCAGCGGTGTCCCAATACTTTATTCCCAGCGGTGTCGTCATATTTTATTTCCAGCGGTGTCTCTATACTTTATTCCCAGCATCGTCCCCAAACTTTATTCCCAGCGGTGTCCCCATTCTTTATTCCCAGCACCGACCCCATACTTTATTCCCAGCGGTGACCCCATACTTTATTCCTAGCAGTTTCTCCATACTTTATTCCCAGCATCATCCCCATACTTTATTCCCATAAATACCCCCATTCTTCATTCCCAGCATCGTCCCCATACTTTATTCCGAGCGATTCCCCCATACCTTATTCCCAGCGGTGTCCCCATACTTTATTCCCAGCGGTGCAAACCTTATGTATGTTTCCCGTGTTGTTTCATTCTCGGAACATATAGATGATACTGCAGACAATATTCTTTATCTTAGAAAATGCTACGTTTGCTTGAGCTATTCTGCCTTTAACTTCCTTAATACATCTTCCATCTGCTGTTATTAAAGCACCCAAATACTCTGACCTGTATCATGCTTGTTCCATATTTTTTTTTCCTTTGTAATCACCGTCGCAATGGCAAAGCTAGTCGTATGCAAGATATAAAACATACTGACCAATAAAAAGCTGTCAACTGCAATGAGAAAAAGAGCGGAGAAGGGCTATATAGACCTTATACTGTTATATGGATGTGAAACATGGACAGTAAGCAGACACGTGTAGAAACATCTAATTGCATTGGATATTGCATACAATATCATAGACTGACAGAAAAACTAACTAAAATGTCCTGCTAGAAACCAATTAAAACCGTAAAATTAGTAGTGAAATCATTCGTAGACAGTCAAACTTTTTGGGCACATTACGAGAAAAATATGTTGAAACTTATTGACAACTGGCAAGATTTAATGAAAGAGAGCAAAGGAAGACAGAGAGATAGTTATATGTATGTCTTGGCCACATGGCATAATCAAGACAAGAACATAGGCGTGATCCACGACTCTGGTGATCGTGTGAGATGGCGAAGCAAGACCACAAACGTTTATGGGTACAACACATAATGATGATGAATTACCGTTACTTCTCTTTCTCTGTTATTCAGATTAAGCCTTTTGGTTCGACTTTCTGTTCAATTATATCAATCATTTATTGTAACTGCCTTTAACTTTCAAAACCTCTCTTCGGAATAGTTGTCTGCAATCATTAAGGGAAAATACCTGGTTGTAGGTGTTCAAGCATCGATCTGCCTCAGAGCATATTCGTCGAGAAAGATCCACCCACTAGCTGAAAGCGAATGCAGACTACAGGAAGCGAACTAATCACTAAAACAACCAAACTCAAAATCATTCGGTGATCCACAAATATTGTTTGTCCTGTGACATCTACTTCTGTCCTGCATTGTGAATTCTAATTAATACGTATAATTAATACACGTGTATTAATCCAATTACAGTGAGGGCCTCAGGAGATTTCTCGGCGCTGTTAACCGAATTTCGAGCCTAAGAATATTGAATATGGTATTTGTTTGTACATACAAGTTTAAGGCCGCCACACGCTGCATCCCTCCCAGGGGCCGGCGTGCGGAAAATTAATAACCTATGCTATTATGCAACATAGATCTAAGCCTTCGCATGTGTCGAATTGCATATGAACATAAAAACAAATCTTCTGAAAACATCCGTTAAAAATATTTAGATGCCGGTCAAATTATGTTTATACAGACATGGTCGAACAATGTTTCTTTCAAATTATTCTTTTATTTACTGTTATTTCCCTTAGCATGAATATTATATAGATAATACTTTCCCTTCAATAATTGATATGATGATCTGTATATATATCCAAGGTAGACAGAGTTTCAATGGAATCAGCTGCTTCTATTGAGACTTTCCTTCATGGCGTTCGCTTCTTTCCATCTTTTAATGTTCAGTTCCTCTTATTATCTTTCTGGTTTTTCTTTATTTCTAGTATTATTGTTTTTTTTATGTTTTTCTGCAAGATTTAGATACTAATATTAATTGTCTACATTAGTCTAACTTAGTCTTGAAACAGAAGAGTCTGGCATATGAGACTACGACCGTCACCACGAGTAGGAGGTGAAAGCAGTAACAGCAGCATTTCGTTACAACACACAATGTATTCCTTGCGAATTCAAGGAGTATGCTTAGTACAGTGGAGAAAGGAATATTTCGTAAGCAATAGCTATCCTCGCTTCAGAGGTCACTGATTGTGAAAATCGTATGCAGTAGTGCGGGAGAATGAACAGGCTGAGAGGTTGACAGGGAATGCACCTCTTGGTGGTAGATTACCTATGGAAGAAGGTCGTCGCTGGAGCTACGGAGTTCGTGCTTTATGCGACGCTTTCGACAGGCCGTCCTACGGAAAGAGACCGAGCTATATGGGACAATACACGATGCAATGAAGTCGACCCTCTCGGGCTTTAAGACTTTTCTTCGCAGGCTGTTTAATGTCCTGATTGCAGTGATGTCGGTCCTTAGCTCAACTAAACTCAATTGTCACTCTTAATGAAGACCTTGAGTATTGAAATAACTAGAAAAATAAATGCACAGGTATTAATTTACACTCATAATAGACAGGGTTCGTAGGCAGATCAAATGTCACAGATGTGGGTTCAGTTAAGTGATAACTTGCCTTGTGGTGATAAGATATGAAGTGATAGTGCATAGGAGTTCAAGACGCTGTTAACACTGGAGATCGAAGGTTCGAAACCCCGTCTGTCAATAAAATATTATTTTATTTTTTTCTGTTTCGTAATGTTTACTTGTGAAAGGAATGTTGAGAATATTTTTGACATGAGTGGGGAAAAAATCTCTGAGGTTTTAACAGATGCAGGTACTACAAGATCAATCATCAAAACCAAAAACAAAGAAATGAAATGTATGGATCATGTCAAAAGATGAGGCGGGATAGAAGATCTAGCCACATGTGGAAGCATGCTAGCAGAGACAGGTTGAGGGAGATAGTAAATGACACATCTGGGAAACTTGTATAGTTGAGCAACAAATAATACTGCAGTATAAGCAAATTCAAACTGGTTTTGTGCAAACAAAAAGAGTTCGTTGTTCATTAATTAATACAAATAATCATATTGCAAGGGGCACCATTAGTATTGGAACTGTTCACTGGCTGTTGAAGAAGAGTACCGAGAGCTTATGGGGATGCCCCGAGTGCAATGAAGTCAGTTCTTCACTCAACACGTCTCTCAACACATGTGAAGTCCAGTGCCTGTCCGCAACTTCTTGTCGGTTTCTAAGCATGGTAAACTACTGAACCTAAAATTGTATTTTTTTTTTAAATGTCCCTTACAGGACGTTGCAGTCAACATCAGCATTTTTCAGCTGCTGTTGATGTACTAGGCAAGATTACCCTCAGTAGTTTGCCATTGCTTTCTGAGCGACCGGCTCACATACCCGTAAGTAACCAATGCGGCGAGAACCGCTACCGATTCTCGCGCAGGTTACGTTACTCACGAGAATATACGGGATTACGGAGCAAGACGTTAACCCCTAAGGGCTTAACTGCGACGTTCTGTAAAGGACATGCAGTTTGCTTATTTTTATTGTTTTTTTTTTTTGGTAATTGTAAGAGATGGCGAACCAAGACCGCAAACGCTTATAGTCATAGCACATGACGATGATTAATTATCATTACTTCTGGTTTTTCTGTTATTCAGATTAAGCTTTTTGATACTTTTTACCCCCTTTTGCGTTCGCTTGTTCAGAACTTGATTATAGTTACCACGCGTGCAACTACAACCGAACTCGACTGATTTTTTACTTAAGGGTTAGCTTTACCCACTACCAGTGTCCCTCCATCAGGCGAACTCTTCTCCGACTTCAGAGGTAATTTACGTCACCAAGTCAAGGACGAGAAGTCAACATTTTAAGTCACAGTGACTGACGTGTAGAGTGAATGCACAATGTACCGACCAGAAAGTAGAGTTTAAGAGTGTGAAACACCTCAGCCACACCGACCACCGGCTGATGTGAATCGTGGAACTGTTCACAGCCAACACAGAAGCCAACTGAGGCTTTTGTGTTTACATGTCAGAGAAAAATTCTTAGATCGACGTGAATCTGAAATAGGAAACACTGGTTTTGACCACATGTGAGTATTTCAGAAAGCAGACTTATAAACGGAATCTGAAATACAGGGGAACTGACAAGGACATATTAATCTTTCCTTGTGATTTAGAAGAAAGCCACATTATGCAAAGGAAGTGATTCATGGTGATATGGAGGATAGATTACATTACCGTCACGGCGTTTCGTGGTGATGATGATGGTTTATAATAGCGTCACAATGCTTCATGATGATGATGATGATGATGATGATGATGATGATGATGATGATGATGATGATGATGATGATGATGATAGAGTGTTTTAGAGTCATAGTGTTTAAGGTAATGATGATGATGATAGAGTATACTAGCGTCACGTGGCTTCATGATGATGATGATGATGATGATAGAGTATACTAGCGTCACGTGGCTTCATGATGATAATGATGATGATGATGATGATGATGATGATGATGATGATGATGATGATGATGATGATGATGATGAGTGTCACGGAAGAAACTGCAGTTTAATGATTCCTTGATAACTTACATATTAAAATGCAAGGAAGGAGAAGGGTTAACAATTGTGTACTTCATTCTGCGAGGAGGCATGAAGTTCACGATCATTGACCTACGAATATAAAAATAGGATACAGGTACGCGCCGAGGGCAGTGACTCCCGCTAGTATCGGCCGACGGGAAAATGAACGGAGAATGCTTTGAAGTGCAAACTAGCGATGGACAGAGGACCAGCGCAACAGCGGAGAACGGAGCGCCAGGACGTATACGTGATTTCACTGAACTTTTCATGTTACGGGTACGGCTAATTTGATTGTAGATCAAACAATCAACGAAGGATGGGACACACAATATAAAAAGCTGAACATGGAGTTTATGTTTAGTGTGTGATACCAAACTGGACGGAAAGATAGAATTATGTGTCCTGTAATGAATAGAAATATCCTCCCTTATAATGGGATAGAGTGCTTGGCTGCGGATAAATTTCGATTCGGGGATTTACATTAATTCTATAGAGGCATATATAAGGTATTAATATATTAGTGTAATAGTAGCATAGGGATATAGGTGTGTGTTATTAATGTGTGAAATTGCATTTGTTTATCTAGTCGTGTAAACTTTAGTGCACTCAGAAATCGTATGTCCATATGTTTTTGGAGGCTTTTCAGTATGGCTAGAAAAGGACTATCACATAAGTAAATTATATTAAGCAGACGCATATCACCAGATTACCTATCTTCTCCACAGGTTCAAATCTCCCATTGAAATCATAGAAGAGATGAAGGTTACTACACTTGAGCAAATAAAGTACCTACTTAGAAACAACAAGAACATAGACATGTTTTAATATGAAGAAATGATAACTTAATGGCAAATACAGAACACTGTATGCTCAAACAAATATACAACTTACACCCTTAAAAGGAAAAGACGTTAACCTGTGGCAAGCAGGGATACTTAAAACTGTATGCAATTGCACTGTGCCGAAACATTAAACTTTGTTAACCATAGACATGGTGTAGAACAGTCATAGTAACTCTAGACAATGTTGGATAGTGGCGGTGTGTATTCAGAGGTGGATTATAATACCGTCCGAACCGGGAAATATATGAACTTCAGTGACTTACCAAATCGGATTATTTTCTAGTGATAAGACATTGAACAGTTGTTTTCTTCAAGAATTGGATTAATTCCCGACTCAAACAGGAGGAGATCATTCATGGTGAGATCACTCCATTTCTGTGTGTGCAGTCCTGTGGTTTGGCTGACAGAAAAGACGAGAAGAACTAATGCACATACGAAATCAACCGTCCTATCTTGCATTCACACTAGCATACAATACCAACTCCATATACACAGTCCATACATACACCAGACATAGTTTTTCTTAATAAATCTTTTATTTATTGTTGAAAGGAACTGTTGTCTGAGTATGTGTTGAGAGAATAACAGAGAGAGTGAAAGAAATAGATATATGGAAGGGAAGACAGAAGGGAGGGGTGTAGATAAAAGTCAGTCAATAATCCCAACAGATAATAAGTTTGAAGATGTGCTTGTTGATTCCAACTCTCTCCCGGGAAAACAAGCGACATAATTGGTGGAGCGAGCGGGGTAGAAAATAATACCCATATGACCTGGGCATAACAGGGCATATACATAGAGGGGTACCTGCATATTGGCACAGGCATAGCGGAGTACCTGCATGTTGGGACATACTGATTGGAATAAATATAATTATACATTGATGACTTTTAATGGAAGGACGTCCATTGGATATATGGTGCCATTACATTTATGGTGGAAACATTTCATTAACGCTGGTGACTTTACAGTGAGAAAGTTCCAGACTGGGTGAATGTGGATAGGTTGTAAGACACATTACATACCTAGTCACACGGTCACACGTCTACATAAGTCTTTATCCTATATCTCCTCTTGTGGATGAGAGAGTATTTGTGATGTACTGTGTGGTGTTGTAGATTTATAATATTAGATAGACATAGATAAATGATATAGGTTCTAGGTAGATTATCTGTTTATAGGAAGGACTTCTTTATTGCTTGAGGTGTCTGTACTCTATTTGCGGACTTACATTCTTAACTATGGCAACTCCTAAAGTAACTACAGCAGAACTAAGGGCCAACGGGGAGGAAATTGGTTTAGCTGGCTCGGAACTAACTGATTACATCCAGGAAAGAGAGCGAGAGATTCGTCAAGCGGAACGAGAAGATCGGAAGGCCGAGTTGGAAGTGAGAAGAATAGAGGTGGAGACCAAACGAATGGAAATGGAACAAGAGGCCAAGAAACTGGAACAGGAGACCAAGCGACTGGAAATGGAACAAGAGGTCAAGAAACTGGAACAAGAGACCAAGCGACTGGAAATGGAACAAGAGGCCAAGAAACTGGAACAGGAGACCAAGCGACTGGGAATGGACCAGGAGACCAAGAAAATGGAAATGGAACAGACTGCCAGGAGACAAGAAATGGAACATGAATACCGCTTGAAAGAGTTAGAACTCAAGACACAAACTAAGGGTGAAATAGATGCAGCAGAAGGAAGTTCATCTTCACCTGGGGCAACCCACATGATTGGGCATGGTTACCATGCCATGAAGTTTCCCTTGGCGGTCTTTGATGAAAGTAAAGAGAAGATATACCAGTTTTTGGATCGGTTCGAGGCTATGGCAGTCGCTATGGGACTGGATAGAACCAGATGGGCTCTTAAATTATCCCAGGCTTTACGTGGTTCAGGGTACGAGGTCTACACACGCCTACCACCAGGACAGGAAAATCAGTACGAGGAATTAAAAGCCGCTTTGATGAAACATTATGAAGTCACAGCGCAAACGTATAGGAAGAAGTCTAGATCGTCTAGAAGAGAGCCGGGAGAACTATTCGCCGCCTACAGTCTGAGGCTGAAATCCTATCTCCAGAAATGGATGGACTTGGCAGAATTCAAGAGGGATTATGAGAGTCTCGAAGAGATGATGGTGGTCGATCAGATGCGAAAGCAAATGTCGAAACCTCTCAGAACCTTCTTGGGAGAACAAGGGGCGGAAGGGATTGATGTTGTGAATAAGCTGGCGGAACGATTCGTAGAGGTACATGGGGAGGCTGCAGAACTCAGTATTCAAACCAAAGGTCAGGAGAAACAAGAGAAAAAGAAACCTAAGAACTGGGAAGGAGAAAATGTGGAACCTTATATAAAGCACACAGAGGAGAGTTCAGAGAAGGTGAAGGAAAGAAACCAGAGCACCTCGAATTCTTCCGCGAAACGACAGTGGTCGGAGAAGTGGTGTTCATTCTGCAAAGTGCCATCTCATAACACGAAGGACTGCAGATCGAAACCTAAAAGTTCTTACTTCGCAGCATGCAAAGTGATTCCTACCACGGTGATCACAGACAAGGCTGAGGTCGGCGAAGGACAAGGGAACAAAAAGGACACCCGGAAACCTAGGAAGGGAACATGGTGCACACACTGCCGGTCGAAAACACATAATACTGTGGACTGCAAATGCAAGGCAGAAGACGCCCAATTGCATAACCAACCTCGAGGAATCAAAAGAGGAAGGCAAGGAAACGGTCAAAGAGATGAAAGACACTCAGGACCAAGAGAGGCCACCTGTGGTCGAACTGATTGAAGTCAATGGCCAGCAGGTTGCTTGTCTCTACGATACAGGTTTGGATGGGGAAGCGGTGGTGGACGCCAGCTTGGTAAGCCCAGACCAACTTACAGGGGAGACCATAGAGATACAGCCGGCAATGAGGAGTGCTGTTACCATGACGCTGCCAATCGCCAAGGTGGAGATTAAATCCAGGTACGTCACGGGCATTATTCCAGCTGCTGTATTATCTGACTCCTTATTTCCCATGATCATTGGCACGAAATATGTCTTTTTGGGAATGCCCAACCAGCCAGCCCACAAAGGAACAGTAGTCAGTGGATCTCACGGGAAGGAAAAAGAGGCAGAGACACTATGTGACAACTCAGGGATAGGAGAATTGCATACTACCCAGAGGAAGGATACTACGTTGCGTCCTTGCTACAGGAAGCTGCAAAGAAGTGCTGAGCCACCAGAACGGGGACAGTACTTTCTGAAGAATCGACTACTCTATCGGAGAGCTGGGAGGGGAGATAACCTGCACGAGCAGTGGGTGGTTCCAGAGACCCACCGTCCTCACATTCTTCAGAGTGGACACATCATTGGCGAGAATCGACATATGGGTGTCCGAGAGACCTTGCAGCAAATTTCCGGCCATTATTGCTGGCCAGGAATGACCGGAGATGTACGCCGGTGGTTTGAAGTCTTGTTCGGAGTGCCAGAACGCACCACCCAACAAGCGGACTAAGAGTAAAATAGCTCTTAAAGTGGAAGACAAAGTGGAAGTGTGGGGTCCAGCAGAGACCAATATCCTCCAAGTAGGATGGAAAGGACCTTATCCTGTGGAAAAGGTTGTGTCCAAGAACATCTACAAAATAAGGATCGGGGAAGAGCAGAAAAATCTCCCTAGACATCTCATTAGGAAATATGAGGAGAGATCCGGGAGCAAAGCTTCACACTTTATGGTGATGGCAGCCCATTGGGACAAAAGTTACCAGTCCAGACGAAGACCAGAGATCGCCAGTATAACATAGGAGAGCCTATGGGAAAGTACGTGATAGGTCAGATTACCCAACGACAGGAGGAGGGAAATCACAAGTCAGGGAAAGGACAAGAGTGAAAGTTTCACCGGTAACCAAGTTCAAAAGGGGTGGGTAACGTCGGGAAAGGCGAGAAATACCCAGGGCCCCAACCGAAGATTGGCTGACCAGATACAATATCGCCCAAGATGGTCCTGGAAGCAAAAGTCCAGGAGATTTGGGAAAGACGACTCGGTCCAACGAGGACGAGGTGGAACATCCCCAGAGGCAAAGCCGGGGGAAACCAAGAGGACATGGAAGCAGTGTTTACAATCAGGATGGGACAATCCGTCTGTATTGTGAGCCATCGCTTACGCCAGTGGAAAGGAGGCCGACTGAACGTACCGGAGCGATGAGCCAACACTAGTTTCAGTCATGAGTAGTATGGTAGGGTGCATATGAGGTCGCCTACTGGATGAGGTGTTGATCCATGTGAGGATCCAATCATATCATCAACACGTGATGTTAATAGCTACTTCGCAGAAGCTCAACGCACGGTGGATGTGATGGACGTTGTTGTTGCAACAGGACTTCACAGTGGAATACTATTTCTGGTAAGGAGAATGTAGGAGCGGATTTCTTATCTAGACATCCAACTCCAGAGGAAGAGGAATAAGTTGGAGGATCATAGGAATCAAAACTACAGGGATGACGAGTCGACGCGGTCAACTCTCTATAGAGGGGGCCTATGTCACGGAAAAAACTGCAGTTTAATGATTCCTTGATAACTTACATATTAAAATGCAAGGAAGGAGAAGGGTTAACAATTGTGTACTTCATTCTGCGAGGAGGAATGAAGTTCACGATCATTGACCTACGAATATAAAAATAGGATACAGGTACGCGCCGAGGGCAGTGACTCCCGCTAGTATCGGCCGACGGGAAAATGAACGGAGAATGCTTTGAAGTGCAAACTAGCGATGGGACAGAGGACCAACGCAACAGCGGGAGAACGGAGCGCCAGGACGTATACGTGATTTCACTGAACTTTTGATGTTACGGGTACGGCTAATTTGATTGTAGATCAAACAATCAACGAAGGATGGGACACACAATATAAAAAGCTGAACATGGAGTTTATGTTTAGTGTGTGATACCAAACTGGACGGAAAGATAGAATTATGTGTCCTGTAATGAATAGAAATATCCTCCCTTATAATGGGATAGAGTGCTTGGCTGCGGATAAATTTCGATTCGGGGATTTACATTAATTCTATAGAGGCATATATAAGGTATTAATATATTAGTGTAATAGTAGCATAGGGATATAGGTGTGTGTTATTAATGTGTGAAATTGCATTCGTTTATCTAGTCGTGTAAACTTTAGTGCACTCAGAAATCGTATGTCCATATGTTTTTCGGAGGCTTTTCAGTATGGCTAGAAAAGGACTATCACATAAGAAAAATATATTAAGCAGACGCATATCACCAGATTACCTATCTTCTCCACAGGTTCAAATCTCCCATTGAAATCATAGAAGAGATGAAGGTTACTACACTTGAGCAAATAAAGTACCTACTTAGAAACAACAAGAACATAGACATGTTTTAATATGAAGAAATGATAACTTAATGGCAAATACAGAACACTGTATGCTCAAACAAATATACAACTTACACCCTTAAAAGGAAAAGACGTTAACCTGTGGCAAGCAGGGATACTTAAAACTGTATGCAATTGCACTGTGCCGAAAACATTAAACTTTGTTAACCATAGACCTGGTGTAGAACAGTCATAGTGACTCTAGACAATGTTGGATAGTGGCGGTGTGTATTCAGAGGTGGATTATAATACCGTCCGAACCGGGAAATATATGAACTTCAGTGACTTACCAAATCGGATTATTTTCTAGTGATAAGACATTGAACAGTTGTTTTCTTCAAGATTGGATTAATTCCCGACTCAAACAGGAGGAGATCATTCATGGTGAGATCACTCCATTTCTGTGTGTGCAGTCCTGTGGTTTGGCTGACAGAAAAGACGAGAAGAACTAATGCACATACGAAATCAACCGTCCTATCTTGCATTCACACTAGCATACAATACCAACTCCATATACACAGTCCATACATACACCAGACATAGTTTTTCTTAATAAATCTTTTATTTATTGTTGAAAGGAACTGTTGTCTGAGTATGTGTTGAGAGAATAACAGAGAGAGTGAAAGAAATAGATATATGGAAGGGAAGACAGAAGGAGGGTGTAGATAAAAGTCAGTCAATAATCCCAACAGATAATAAGTTTGAAGATGTGCTTGTTGATTCCAACTCTCTCCCGGGAAAACAAGCGACAATGAGTGATGCGATGATGATGATGATAGAGTATATTAGCGTCACAGCACTTCACACAGAACAGTAACAGAAGGCACGATCTCCGGAATACGAGGCAGGCGCCTTCCAAACATGACAGACGCCTACCAACACGACACAGACGCCTACCACCACGAGACAGACGCTTACCAACAAGAGACAGGCACATAATTATACAACAATAGACAAAAGACATTAAAGACACCCTGGGCAAGTAAATGCATGAGACGGCGAAATGTGTTTTAGGATGAAGTGTGTTTCTGGGAGGCCGTGATCTGAGTGAAGCTCTGCATTGGACGTGATATATGAAGAAGATGATGATGCTGGGCGTGTATTCCGTGTAGTCATTTTTAAAGCAATGATTTCTAAAATCTGTCGATGTGCATTTAGTTTATTTGTTTATAAGGTATAGGAGCAATCATTTCTAAAATCTGTCGATACGAATGTTATATTCTAGATAAATGGTTTATTATTTCTTTAGTTATGTCTGTCAAGTTAAAACACAATTTAAAAATGTTATATTTTAGATAAATGCTTTATCATTCCTTTAGTTATGTCTGTCGAGTTAAAACACAGTTTAAAAATTTTATACTTTAGATAAATAGTTTATTATTCCTTTAGTTATGTTTGTCGAGTTAAAACACAGTTTAAGAATGTTATATTTTAGATAAATGGTTTATTATTCCTTTGGTTATATCTGTCGAGGTAAAACAGTTTAAAAAGGCAAGAGGGTCGATCTCATTGCACAGGGTTTTACCCTATATGGCTCTGCCTCTTACCGAATGGCATCCTGCCGAAAGAGTCTCACAAAGCACGAACTCCGTAGCTCCAGCGACGACCCACAGAAGTCTCCGAGACAATTACACTCGTGAACCGAAAGTCGCAACCTGGAATCGAACTCACAACCTACTGAGCCCGAGTCAGATGGCGTAGCCACTTCGCCGCGGAGACTCACTTTCAAGAAATATACAGCTGCGGTCTACATCGGCAGTAGATCGTCTTGCGTTGGTTTTCATACGATAATATGAGTGTTGGTCATTCAGAAAGCAATAGCAAACTATTAAACGTACACTTGCCAAGAAATCACAAACAGCTAACAACAAAAAATATACTGTAAAGGATATGCAACTAACTTTTTTTTTGTTTAGTTGCAACTAATACCGAAGACAAGAAATATTGCGTATAGATTTAGTAGTTTAGAGGGTAGAGTTACAACCATTACAGAAGACTGATGATAAACAGAATAGTGTGTATATGTTTGGTTGTTTACAGGGTTAGAGTTGGAACTGTTCCTGAAATATGTCGACAAAAATGTTACATATAGATTTGGTTGTTTGGAGTGTAGAGTAGCAATAATTTACGTCTATCAATAAAAGTTTTTTTTTTTTTAAATCAATAAAAGTGGGACAATATCAGCCTATTAAGAGAGGTGTTAGGCAGGGATGTGTAATGTCTCCAGATCTGTTTTCCCTGTACAGTGAAAATATTTTCAGAAATGTAGAAGATATAAATGGAATGAGCATTGGAGGACGAAACATCAATAACATTAGATATGCAGATGATACAGTATTGATTGCAGACAATGCACAGGATCTGCAACAATTAGTAGATGCGGTTGTTGTACACAGTGAGCAGCTGGGGTTAGAATTAAATTGTAAAATTACACAGGTTATGGTCGTCACTAGGAAGAACGAAGTACTACAATGTAATATACAAGTAAATGGGACTATTCTTCAACAAGTGAATCGGTACAATTATCTTGGAACAGTCATAACATCTGATGGGAGATGCCTTGAAGAGATTAGAACAAGAATCGCCATGGCGAAAGTTGCCTTTAGCAAGATGAAAAACATTTTGACCAATAAAAAGATGTCAATTGAAACTAGAAAAAGACTGTTGAGGGTATACATAGAGCCCGTTGTTTTGTATGAATGTGAAACTTAGACAATGAGCAGTCAAGCTGAAAAACATCTGATGGCTGCAGAAATGTGGTTTCTGAGGAAAATGCAAAGAATACCATGAACAGACAGAAAAACCAATGACCAAGTACTACAGGAGACAAATGAAACTCGTAAATTGATTAGAGAAATTAGACGTAGACAGTCAAAATTTTTGGGACATGTTATGAGAAGAAATGGATTGGAGAACTTAGTGACAACTGGCAAGATCGAAGGAAACAGACCAAGAGGAAGACCGAGAGAAAAATACCTGGATGGCTTGGCCACATGGCATGGACGAGACAGGAACACTGAGCTGATCCACGACGCTGGTGATCGAGTGAAATGGCGAGTCATGACCGCCCACGCTTTCCGGTATGCCACATGATTGATTGATTGATCAATACAAAAATTTGCATTTAGTTATTAAGATAATTGCAAGTATTTAAAAAGCATATTGTTACAAATGCTGCAGTTTTATTTAGTTGGTTGGGGAGGGGAGTAGAATAGTACATATTTTCAAAGTATGTCGATATAAATATTACACTTAAGATTTAGCAATTTAGATGGTAGAATAGCATCGATTTCTAAAGTCTGTCGATCGAAAGTTGCATTTATATTTAATTGTTTAGAGAGTAGAGCAGCAATAATTTCTAAAGTATTTCGAAATAAATGGTGTATTTAGTTTTATTTGTTTATACGGCAGAGTAATAATCATTTCTAAAATATATCGATACAAATACTATATTCAGATTTGATTTTTTAGAGAATAGAATAGCTATAATATCTAAGAATGTGTCCATGCAAATTTATATTTAATTGTTTTAATAATAGAGTAGCAGCCATTACACGTCTTTCTATACAAATATTGCTTTTGGATGTAATTGTCTAAAGTGTAGTTATCTTCTAGCAACTTAGCAACCAGTCTAAAGTCTGTCGGTGGAAACGTTGCATTTAGATTTAATTGTTTTGACGGCAAAATAACTGAGATTTCTAAAATATGTTGATACAAATGCAGCATTTAGATTTAATTGTTGAAAGGTTAGAGTACTAATCATTTGTAAAGTCTGTCGGTGCAAATGTTTGCATGCAGATATCATTGTTTAGATGGTAAAATAACAATCATATCTAATCTGTGTCAATACATGTAGCAATTAAATTTAATTGCTTAGAGGGATGAGTGACAAATAATTTCTACAATCGAATACAAATATAGCATTTTAGATTTAAGTGTTTAGACACAAAAGTTATACAGGATAGAGAAGCATGTATTTTAGTCTGTCGGTGATTCATCAATTTGCCTTTAGAAAACGATAGCTGGTGTTTATGTGAACTGCTTAAAGAAAATGTACCGAGTAAGAAAACTGTTCACCTCAGCTTATAAATTCCTGACGATTTGACAGAGATATAGTCGTTGTTATTCACCTTCTGTTGCCGGGTCAGAAGCAGACATCGGCGATCATGACGCGCCCATCCTTGCTGTCCGTAATAAAACATGTAACCTGGTCAGAAGCAGACCATGACGCATCCATCCGTTCTGTCAATGATAAAAACCTGTAACCTGGTCAGAAGCAGATCATGACGCATCCATCCTTTCTGTCAATGACAAATCATGTAACTTGGCAGATGCAGATCATGACGCATCAATCCGTTCTGTCAATGATAAAACCTGTAACCTGGTCAGAAGCAGATCATGACGCATCCATCCGTTCTGTCAATGATAAAACCTGTAATCTGGTCAGAAGCAGATCATGACGCATCCATCCGTTCTGTCAATGATAAAACCTGTAACCTGTCAGAAGCAGATCATGACGCATCCATCCGTTCTGTCAATGACAAATCATGTAACTTGGCAGAAGCAGATCATGACGCATCCATCCGTTCTGTCAATGATAAAACCTGTTTCCTGGTCAGAAGCAGACATAGGCGATCATGACGCTTCCACCCTCTCCGTCAATGATAAAACCTATTGCCTGGTCTTTCTAGGACGCTGATCACCCCCAACCCCTGGTCGATTTGCTAGGAAATGCTACGCTCAGCTGTTTGCCATTGTTTTCTGAACCAGAAATCAACGTTAAATCTAACTTACCCCTGAAGTGACTGAAACCACTACTTCACCGTCAGCGCATTGGAAGTGTTAACATGTTGATGAATTTAGCATTTGACGTTTTAACATGTTGCTGAATTTAGCATTGCTAACATTATTATGTGCTGTTCAGCCGGGTTTGTGGCGAAGTGGTTACGCAGGCAATTCGTAATCCCACAACAAATTAAAAATAGTCAAAAGATACTGGGGTTTGCTGCAACATCCTGTAAAGGATATGCAACTAAATAACAGCTGTGTAAGCTTTCCACACACACCTTATCTTTCTCTGTCTTTGCCTGCCTCTCTTGCCCAGCCTTCACCACCACCCCCCCCCCCTTTTCCATGTTAAATTTATGAATTCCTCTCTTTTGTTGATATACCCAGTAAATTATATTTGAAACATAGCACTCTTATAAAAACCATACTGGAGAGCAATGTTGAAAGCAAGCTAGTAAGAGGTAGACAACGATACAAGTGGGAAGATAACATCAAGAGATGGACGAACATCAATCTGATAGAATGTACAGTCAGGGCGAGAGACAGACAGTGTTGGAGATCCATTGCAGCCAACTTTCATTGTGGAGACGGCACCTGGTTAATGATGATTCTATTTAACTTTTCCTTATAAGTTCATTTGAGTCCAGAACAGACATCGCAACACTCGGGACATTCCCATACGTGTTCCGTCCTCATCTGCAACAGCCAGCGACGAGTTCCAATATAAATGGTATTTTACTACCTCTGTCACAATTCTGCCGGATGACGCTGTGAAGTCTGTATATTGGTTTTGATTGTTACGTTTTTACTGTGTATAGTCGGTGTTTTTGGTTTAGGGATAGTTTTGTTTTTTTTCATTGGCCGGAGGAATTTATGAGGAAAGTAAAGGTGGCCGGTATGATGTCGCCCACATTACCAGTCTACTACCATCATCATCATCATCAACATCATCATCAAGTGCCCTGCCAGCTGGCGTATTCGTTCATAACTCTTCACAGTTCTCTGTCTTTGGTATTCTGGATCAACTCTGCTGCTGATATTCCTCCATGCCACCGTCTCAATCCATCCAGCATCATCTCTCTTAGTCTGCCTCTGCCTCTCTTCCCCTCGATATCTTTCCAGTTGTCACGATGGTCTCCAATGCCTCTCTTCTCATCACATGACCAAAGAAAGATGTTTGTCTCTTTCTTATTGTTGTATACAATGTTTTCGTTTCATTAGCCTCTTTCAGGCAATCGTTCTTAGATCTTTCCCATCAATGTTGATATCTTCCAACTTCTTATACCAGCTGGTCTATAATTATGGGGCTTGCACTATATATATATATATATATATATATATATATATATATATATATATATATATATATATATATATATATATATATATATATATATATATGGCCTTCACATATTCCATGCCAAAAAACAATATATGAGAGACTAGTTCCCTTTCTCACCATTTTTCCTTCCCAGACAGTTCCCATAAAACCCTGACAATGGTTTAGTACTGACATTTATGAGGCTTGGTCGACACTAGGGCCGAGCTGGTCTTCCAAATAATCCTGACTTCATCCAGGACCAAACCCGGACGACTATTTTGGCAGGCTAGCGGACTAATCACTATGCCACTATATACCGGGTGTTTGTAAAGTCTCACTACACTTCTGTATGTAGAATAAATTTAAAAAATGAAGTACATGATGTCATCAAAACATGTGTTCCACACTCCATCTGGAAGCAATATGCAGCGAATGGATGTGGCTTCTGGAGTAATTTTTTGCACTCCAAACAGAGTGGTACAACGGAAGAACGATTTTCTTTTTCCAAATTTGTTCTACATACAAAGTGTAGTGGGACTTTACAAACATCCTGTTCAATAAGTCTTTTATTTGATGAAAACTGAACTGGCTCTTACTAAGTTTCGTGTTTGTGACTCTTGGATGAGATCAAGCGTTCAGAACAAGGTAAAGCAACAGCTCTGACAACCACTCGTAACACATACACTGGTAACATACACACTCGTATATAGCAGCTTATGTTAGCGAAGGAAAGGGTGTCAACGACCAGAGGATCGACTTCATAGCACAGTGTTTCATCCCATATGGCTCTGTGTCTATCCGCAAGACGGGCTGCTGAAAGCGTTGCTCAAAGCACGAACTCCGTAGCTTCAGCGACGATCTCCGGAAGTCTCCGAGAAAACTGCACTCGTGAACCTAACGTGAGGGCCCGGAATCGAACACACAACCTTCGGAGCGCCACGTAGGCGGCTTAACTACTTCGCCACGGAAATTCCTGTGAAAGAGAACTGGTCAGTTAACCTCGCTAATATATTAAGTACTTTGCAAAAGGTTTAGAACTGCTCGCCCGTAAGTTAGTATCTTTTATGGGACTATCTTTTAATACCTGGAAATTATGGGATGGAGTCTGGTGGAAACGTGGAGAATTGTGATTGATGGAACAAAAAAGAACCTGACACGAGATAACTTTGAACGTACAGTCGAGGCTGTGGCGGAGAAGGCTAGTTGAAAGTGACCGTGAAGTGCTATCGCAAAATATCATCCTTGGGATTTAGTTTTAAGACGATGAGGAACTAGGGAGCATTTGAGTGGCATTGGATGTTTGATATGGAATTACACAGTTCTGTGAGCGCGTTACTGGGACAACCAGATGTGGAAAGTGGATAATCGAGTAGAGTGTATGTGTGCGAGAGGCAGGCAGGCAGGCAGACAAACAGACAGACATACAGGTAGGCAGGCATGGAGAAAACAGATATACGTACAAGAGACACACAGGAACAGATAGACAAGCAAGCTTGCAGGCAAGAAGACAGACAGACAGAGGCAAACAATATACAGGCATAGAGAAAACAGGAATACAGACAAGAGACATAAGGGAACAGATAGGCAAGCAAGCAGGCAGGCAGGCAGTCAGACAAATATACAGACACAGATTTACTGCATTCATCCTGTCAAATCGCTCATATTTCATTTCTTTCAACCTGACCAAACAACACACAAATGATACATTTCACAAAACATTAACCTATTTATTCCACAGAAATACACATAATAGTTTTCATTACATATACAATTTCACAAATAATAATTATATCAACACACACAAACTGGTTTTCACCTTCAATATCTACGCATCATTTCTGACCATTTCCTAGAAAATAGCGAAATATTGGTCTTGTAATTCTTGTTTCCATCGGGAAAGATCCAGTGCATTTACACACATTTTAAAACAATTATTTATGCTATAATAGCGATATTTCACCTGAAGTCACACAAACGAGTCCCCACATGTTAGCGATATCAAGTCAATGGTACAACGAAAGCAGTTCACTATGGACATCCTACACTCACACGACCTGAACAAGGAATATCAGCGTTGAGTCGACAACACATCAGCATCCGGCCTTTGTCTGAAGTCTTATTTACCAATAGCCTCTCAGGACTCAAAACGCATGTAGTGCTAGATGTTGGGAAGGTAATAAGACTGCCACTTTAAACCGAGCATTCTTTACTGGCTCTGAAAGTTTGAAGTATTCTTCGGGTGTAGCTCGTCGAGACAATCCTACTTTCCGCTTAATGGCACGGCTAAGTGTCAATTCCGCAGCAGAACCTTGTGAAGCATCTGTCTAATGAAGAAGTTCATTAGCCTCAATCATCAGAAATTATTATAACAGCGTCAACTAATCATCTGTGGGTATTGTTTGAAAACAACCAAGTTATATACACCATTTATGCGACTCGCATAAAAAGGACTCAGGCGAGCACGTTCATGTCTATCCATAATTTGAACACCAACAATTCTGGAAAGGAAGATATCTCGTCGCTACGTCTTCGCCAAATCAAACTGGCGGAAGTTCACAGCGGGTTTCGCTTCCGGAGCAACAGGAAACTTTCTAAATGAAATCCTTGCATGCAGATCACGTCAGTTATTGTTTGTATCCCGTAGATCGATTCACCACCTTAGATTTATACACCCAGCAAAAGTAACTATCTGAATTAGACATAATCGTTCATTAGTAATTACATAGCTGGAGTTCACTATTGTATATGATGAATTCGATTCAGTTTTGCTCACAACAAAAGTGACTATGTGAAATAGTTGCAATTGTTAATTGGTAATTAAACACCTGGAGTTGGCTCTGCCTATGTGGTGGATCCGGTTTCATCTTTCTCCCAGTTGTGATTCACGTTTTGTATTTCAGATTAATTTAATATCAAGACATTACATGGAAAGATCAAACATACAGCCATAATAATCAGTTTTCTGTAGCGCTTAAACAAGCAGAGGAACACCACTGTTGAGAGTCATTGGGAGTGAGCGCTGGAGCGTCTGCGGGAGAGTTGCTCCGGGAGTTACAGGACAATGCTATCATGGGTTACGGGCAGATAGCTTCTCTGTAATTGTCACCAGACCTCCGAGGCCATCTCCGGCAACTGCTGGTGGTGAGGGTGTTGGTGCGGGTGATGGTGGGCGAGTGAGGGCGAGAGCGATGGGTTGAAGTGGTGGCCCATGCCTCGTGGAATACCAAAAGCCTCGTGCTGACCCAGGGGTAGAGGTTCGGGCGTTGAGGATGAAGGCATCAGGTCGCCAGGTAGAAACTGACCGTCTGGGCCGAGACCTGCAACAACCAGGAATAAATGTCAAATTATATAAATACATAAATGAACAGTAATGTCAAATTATGTAACTATATATAGGGACAATAATGCTAAATATATGAATGTATAAAATAAAAATAATGTCAAATTATATAAATATATAGGAAAAATAATATAAAGTTATTTAAAAAAATACATAAAAAACATAATATGAAGTTATAAAACAAATATATAGAAAACATAATGTCAAATTATATAAATATATATATATGAAAAATAATGTCAAAATATACAAAATTCTATAGGAAAAATAATGTCACATTATATAAATATATAGAAAAGATACTGTCAAATTATATAAAAATATGTGGGGAACATAATGTTAAATTATATAAATATATAGGAAAAAATAATGTCAAAGTATATAAATATATAGAAAAACATAATGTCTATGTATATATATATATATATATATATATATATATATATATATATATATATATATATATATATATATATATATATATATATATATATATATATTCATATCCTTTACAGGACATCGCTGTCAACACCAGCATCTTTCAGCTGTATGTTGATTTCTTGGCAAGATTACGCTCAGTGGTTTGCCATTGCTTTCTGAGCGGCCGGCTCACATACCCCGTAAGTTACCGATGCGATTAGAACCACTGCTGATTTTCACCGTCATCACGTCACCAACGAGAGTATACGAGATTACGGAGAAAAGTCATAACCTCTAAGCCACGAAGCCGGCATATATATATATATATATATATATATATATATATATATATATATATATATATATATATATATATATATATATATATATATATATATATATATATATAACTTTCGTTTATAATGGGTACGTTTTATTATTATTATTATTATTAGTATTATTATTATTATTATTGACTTCCGGTCCCAAACATGGCGGTAAGGCATTGAACCGTTAAGGTCTCTGCCGTGTTTATGCTTGTGGCTACGGTTTTCATCCGCATTTTCCTCATGTTGGCCTGGTAATGCGTGGTTCCGTCCCTGCTACTAAATAGTGCGTGGCGCGACACTGTGAGCTGTGAAATTCGTGTGGAATGTTTTTATATCTATCCGCTGTTGTTTGCACAATGAACTGAATGTTCGGAACAATGGCTGGCTGTCGCTGAATTGACTGGTTTGTCATTTCGGTTCACGAGTGCAATTTTCAGGAGAATCCTTGGAATCGTCACTAGAGCAAAGGAGTTCGTGCTTTGTGCGGCGCTTTTGGCGAGTCGCTCTGCGGAAAGAGACCGAGCCATTTGGGATAAAACCCGGGTCAATGAAGTCTTTCTGGTGACTGCCGATTCCATCGACGATGAACTGTACTTTTCGTTGAGGACGTTTGTGTTGGCATTCTTGCGGCGACATTATGCATTTTGTGTGATATTCACTGGCACGGGAACTGAGCGTAATGGGGACGACCCGTTGCCGTGAAGTTGGAACCGCGACTAACTAGCTTATTATTATTATTATTATTATTATTATTATTATTATTATTATTTAAGGTTAACCTAATAAGACAGTTATGAATGAAAAAAGGTGAGATATAAGAAGGGCAGAATGTTAGACAGGCCTATGTGCCCAATTCTTAACATCTGAAAGTAAAGCCTGTTCGTTAGCTGCATAAACATATGCTGGAAGACGCATCTACCGGGCATGGTAACTCATCAAGAATGTACGGTGTTGCAAGGAGATAGTTCTCTCTGAAATGTTCATTGTATATACAACAAACTTTTAACTTGATACAACTTGGCTCCGTGGCGAGGGTGGTATAGACGCAGTTCGTAATCCCGCATACCCGCGTTCGAAACAACAGCTGTGAGCGATGCTGTGGCAGTCCGCCTTACATTTATGTTTTATTAAATGAAATGGTATGGGTGCCGGTCGTTCAGAAAGCAATGGCAACCTACTGAACGTAAACTTGCCAGGGATTCACCAACAGCCAAAATATGCTGAGGTTGACTGCTACGTCCTGTAAAGGATATGCAACTAACTTTTATAGCTTGCGTATTTTCTCCAAATATATGATCACCTAAACGTCATGAAAGTTTGGAGAGTACAATAATGGAGGGGTATATGCCTGGGAAGAGAGGAAGAGGAAGGCCAAAGAGAAGGTGGGTGCAGGATGCGGCGGATGATCTCCAGGTGGGTGTATCGGACGCGGGACATCTTGCTTATGATCGAGAGGTAGTCCGGAAGGTTGTTATGGGAGCAAAGTTCTGCAAAGAACATGCTACTGAATGAATGAATAAATGAATGAATGAATATAATCACTTGCTAACAGTGGCGGACTGTGTATAAAATATACTGGTTGCAAGGAGTCAAAGTCACTAAAAGAACATCAACATTTTAAGCTTTTTTAAGCTCTTTAATTTTTAAAAGGGGCTGCGTGGTCTCGAGGTATTGTGTCCGCCTAGAGTGCTGGAGGTCCCGGGTTCAAGCCCCAGTGAAGGCCGGGATTTTTTCACGTTGACTTCTAGTAAAAATTTCCCCTGTTCTCTGGGTAGTGAGATCGGACGCCCGTGTGTATTGTTGCGCACGTAAAAAATCCCCTGGCAGTTGTAAATCGAAAAAGAGTAGCCTAACGGCGCTGCCAGGGCAAAATTTCGTGTTAAAAATCTGCCCAAAGTATTTCAGGATCCTCGCCGATGCTACGGAGTTCGTGCACTGAGCTGAGTTTCTCCAGACTCAAGTCTGAGTAAGAACTTGTGGGCTGCACCCGTATGCCGTGATGTTGATCCGTCGACTAAACTAAACTAAACATTTTAAGCATATTGTCTCATGTTTAAGAGGGCCTACGTCATCAGGGTATTAAGGGGTCCGCTTGCCATCGGGCAATGCTAACGCCCTAGCCAGTCCGCCATTGCCTGCCAATATAACATATCAACGTATCATAGCGTCGGTCAACATTAATTAGAATCACGACCACATCGTTGCACAATAATATTCCTTAACACGCCATGTTTATGCGTTCGCTATTCTCAAAAGAAGACTTCAAAGCAAGAAAGCTGTGTTACTTATTCTCCGAAAATTGGAACACAGAAAAGAACACAATAAAAAGAAATGCACAGAAGTGCTGCGCCGCCAAAACACAGTAAAATGCTCCTAGAAGTTCAAGAAAGGCCAACAAAGCACTCAAGTGTAATTCCCGTTTATATTAGTCTGGGCGCCAGAATCCGTTTCTCTGCGTTATTCCTGAATATTGCAGAAAGTAAGGCAATTTCCTTCTTTAGGGCTGAACTGTGTTTCCTTATCAACTATAGTATGTTTTTGAATATTTAGTTAATTCTGTATGGGTAGCAGCTTTGGCTATCTTTGTGTTTCTGTGTACAGGTCTTGCTTTCTTGTCCCCCTTGTTGTATTAGTTCCGTTCTGTTATGATTGTTGCTGCTGTGTCAGTATCCTTCCGATCTCGTCAGCTGTTGCAGCTGTTATCTGACCGGACAGCTGTCAGGGAAGTTAGAAGTCTGCCCGGATTCCTCGCATCTCGGGACCGAAGGGAATTCCTGTTTCCCTGATGGTCTTCATTAATTACGCCTCGTTCCACATATTTACATGACAGTTGAGTTCGCCCGTTGCCGGACCGTGTTTGAAGACTCGTTCATTTAGTCAAGGCCTTTCCAGGAGAATGCGGGAATCCTGGTTGTGTAGTGGTTAGACACTCACTGCTAAACGCTCGTCATGGGTTTAAATCCGCATCGGGCAGATTTTTAAATTGATCTGGGCTCCCGGGCCGACCCAGCCTAAAATAGGTCCTAGGGAGGTAAAATCCGCCTGGGTGATACATACCATATAACCCACAAATGGTGGATTAGTCTATAAAACCATGGGTTTGGCACCATATACCTAAATGTGACTTAAGGCGCTTTAAAGAGTCCTTTGCTGTTCCTGGAGAACAGGGAACGCTGATTCCTAACAAGATTTTGAGTGAGTTTTCACGTCCCTGTATTGTGCTGAATAAACTTCATGGTTTGCCATTCTTGTTTGAACCCATCAAATTAAACATGACCGTCGGATATCAAACATACAAAAAACAACCACAAAAGCTCATAAATTTACGAAGATACGAAAACACATAATCGGCCGCAGATGGAGCTGGAGCATCTTGATCACACGAAATCCACTGGTGGAAAGTCGCACACGGCTCCTACATTCACACATGTGCTCATGGCATTCACATGCACGCAGAATCCTGGTACACTCACATTCTAGCGACATAGCTGGCACACGTGTTTGCATGTTTTCCTGACAGTTAGTAAGACTGAAGACCCTTTTTAATGACGAACTAAATCCCCGCTATTATTTCACAATCAAACCCACTGTATTGCTGGAATGGAAACTCGTTTGTGGAATGGTTGCTATCAAAAAGACAAGCTTTTGATGTCGAACCGGTGCGGTCATGAATCTCTGGTGTTATGTTTATTGCTCTCAGTTTGTAGCTCTTTGTTTCACCGCCGGGTGTACATAAAAACATACAGCGTATTCAGACGGCTGTATTGGCAATGGCATGCCTATGTTTATGGGGTTTGTGTCTTTTATATGTTTTGTAGCTCTGTTGTTTTCAGTGTGCTTGTTTGTGTGTGGACGCGAGAGCTTTGTTGTGTAAGCGGACTTTGTTTTCAAACAATGTAGAGTTTAGAAAAGAATAGGATGTCCTATTCTTAATGCGCTTTCGTAATCTTGGTGTTATTGCCTTGGTGTTTTGTTCGGCGTCTCTCAGTCGCCATTGCTATTCTTCTTCTTATGCTTCCTCTATGTCTGCTTCTTCTTCATTGCATTCTCTTCTTCCTCTTCTTCTTTTTCTTCTTCTTCTTCTTCTTCTTCTTCTTCTTCTTCTTCTTCTTCTTCTGCGTTCGTCCTGAATGTCGCTTTAGACGAAATTGTGTGGTGCCTGTTTACAGCAGACCTGCGATATCTGCACCTTTCGGCCGACATATCTGACTTCTTTAGGCATTTGTTGACCAGGTTACCTTCCCGATTCTTTTCTTCTTATGCTAATTCTACTTCTGCTTCATCTTCGTTGCCTTCTCTTCTTCCTCTTCTTTTTTTTCGTCTTTGCCTCCTCTCCTTCTACTTCAGGTTTTCTTAACCTTTTCGCTTCTTCTTCTTCTTAATTGTATTTTTTTAAATTTGTGTTATCATTATTATAACTACTACTAGTTGATGTTGGTGTTTCTCGTGCCACTGCCCAAAAATATGTTCATTTTACCCTTTTTTCTCTTTGCCTATCATTATAATTGTCAAGTAAAACGAACGGACAGACAGAGGAAGGGGGAAGGGGGGGGGGGGTGGAAACAAACAAACAGGAGGGACATTCAGACAGAGGGAGAAGGAGGCATGGGAAATGGGTGGGTGTAGACAGACAGACAGACAGACAGACAGACAGACAGACAGACAGACAGACAGAGAGACAGACAGACAGACAGACAGACAGACAGACAGACAGACAGACAGACAGACAGACAGACAGACAGACAGACAGACAGGCAGACAAATCTCTATAACATACTATACCAGTTTCGTGTCAAATACACACCGAAGAAATAACAAAAACAAATCATACACATTTCTACAGTTTGCCATGACGCCGAACGAGCAACCCGACAAAATACCTAACAGAGTGCATAATGATCCCAATACCTACCAGGCAGTGTCTTCTAACTGCCACGCCAAGCATGAGATAATTTCAAATGACTCGATTTGTCAAAATGCTGCTCCCTTTGTTAGCCTCCTTGCTGTTTGATTCCCTCTGTGTCCCACTTCCCCCATGTGGAGAACTCACAAGCCAGGTCATTTATAACTCCTGCAAGAGAATTGGCTTGGACAGGGTCGAAGACAGTTGCTTCCTACAGAAGGCATTTATTCCATCTCCTGGAAAGCGTGGAGGTCCTCCATGATGACAAGTGTTGAAGGAACGAACGAACGTTAGGCGGATGAGAGAGAGAGAGAGAGAGAGAGAGAGAGAGAGAGAGAGAGAGAGAGAGAGAGAGAGAGAGAGAGAGCAGGGGTGGGTTAACCAGCAAGCGAAATAAGCGCATGCTTAGGGCATCAAAGGAGAGGCAGCACTACGGACATGTTCCCTTCCTGGGTGTACCATGGACTACATGAGGCAAAGGCTGGAGTGTTGGTGTAGTCGATAGAGGGGCTAAGCTGATAATGTCATGAGTGCGGTCGGACTTGGGTTCAACTCCTAAGTTTGCCATCCACTTTTACTTCTTCTTCTTCGTTTTCTTCTCTTCCTCCATTTATCTAACTTTCATACATGTATATGCGTCTCTCTCTCTCTCTCTCTCTCTCTCTCTATATATATATATATATATATATATATATATATATATATATATATATATATATATATATATATATATATATATAGCTCAATTTTCTCTTTAAATTAATATTACTGGACCGACTTTCCATTCTCAAGTCCCTGTAAATTGTAACTGTTTTATGAAAGTTAATTCACAATTTCAATGAACATGTATTTACCTTTATCTTTTACCTTTTTTGTTTCAATTAAATACCCACATATGACTGACATGCCCATATTATTACAGGTATGTCTCTTAAATCACATTCTCCCACCCGATACAAGAGGACATGAGAAAGAAAAACAAAAACATTATCGTCGATGGCCAAATCATTTTGACAAGGACAGGGCTGGATAGAAACCAAAGAAACAAAAGACAAATAAACAACAAACTAAATCTGATGAGCCGGCGATCGAATTTTCGCTCGGGGAATTACAGAGCCACGAAACCACGGAACCATCAGAGCCAGGGAAACTCAACTGTGGTTTGGTTTGCTTCGTTTCGGGGTATCGCGTTTCGTGCCTATCTGCGCCGCGCTCGATCCGGTTGACCGGCTCACAAAATGAGTTTGACAGCTGCCAGGCCGGGGGACAGTCAGACCAGGAGGAAGCCGGCACCGATTTGACTATCGTCGGGGAGACCGGAGGCCGGATCTTACACGGGCGTGTATCGATTCAGTCTCGGTTGGGATCCGTGGCTGCTCTTGTCTGTCTACCGGGATGTGTGGCTTGTATATCAGATAGCCATGCTGTCCTTCTGATAATTAACATCTGCATGTGCATCATTTGTCTGGCTAGTCAGTTAGTGTGTTTTCTATATAATCAATAAAATCCCCCCAAAAATACAATATTCTACAATTTAAACAATCCCCCCTTCCCTAAAAAAAAAAAATTTTTTTAAATCTATATATTAAGAAATCACTCCAAAATAAAATATTCTATATATTAAACAATTCCCCCAAAAAATAAAATGTATCCGCACATTTGTTTAGCGGGCGTGTTAGTGTAATCAACAGGAGGCCGCATTGATAATGTCGCTAACGTCCGCTAAGAGAGAGAGGAAAGGCTGGCTATACAATCCTCCGTAGCGGGTTCAACCCCTACGCCGGTCGGCTAGACTAAAATGGTAAATTTTTGCCCTTGACTTGGGGACGTAAATTGCAAGTACCTTAGAAGTCAGTATGGATTCCCTGATGGCGAGGGACACTGGTTTGGTGGAAAGCTAATCCCCACACAAACATAAGTCCAGTGCACCCACCATTTGCGGCAACTACTAGAGGTAATACCACGTATTGAATGAAGGCAACCGTACGCTCAACCTCGACTATATGATGTGTGTGTGTGTGTGTCAGTGTATGTGTGTGTCCTTCTGTACACACAGCTTACCTTATATGACAAGTGTGAAAGGCCGTACACAAATAGGGCTTCCGCGATATGTACACCATGAAACAAGAGAGCACTCGGCACATTTGCATGAGTTTGTTTGCTTGCTGCTTAGCGGGTCCACGAGCGAATTGTGTGGTTTATTTCCCGCGCATTAGACCGGCACACTTCCTCACTGAACGTCATCTGTTTGTTCTTTATGACTACTTAACATAAGTGTTACGTTTTTCGCTACGTGTGACCAGTTTTTGTGTTTCGAGTTATATTTCAGCAATTGTTTCAAGCTGTCAACAAATGAGGAGAGAACAATGATTGCCTGGAAGAGGCTAGTGGAACTAGAACATTATATACAACTGTGAGACAGAGGTATACAACATTTTTGGTCATGTGATGAGGAGAGGGGCATTGGAGAATATAGTGACAAATGGAAAGATCGGTGGGGAAAAGAGGCAGAGGTAGACCGAGAGAAGTGATGCTGGATGGACTGAGACGGTGGCATGGAGGAATATCATCAGCAGAATTGATCCATATCACCAAACCAATGATCGATGTCTGTGAAAAGGCATGGAAGCCTACATTGGCTGGCGAGGCATATGATGATGAAGATGATGATGATGATGATGATGATGGTGATGATGACGATGGTGATGATGATGATGGTGGTGATGATGACGGTGATGATGATTACGATGATGATGGTGGTGATGATGATGATGATGATGATGATGATGATGATGATGATGATGATGATGATGATGAAGTCAACAATGATGACATATTTCTGGTCGTGGAAAGCGCAACTATTTGTACAAGTAACTGCAAGAATATCTTCAACAGACAGTTAAATCAAAAGCCTTAGTCAAAATATTTAGAGGAGGGAGGAGAGAAGAGAAGCAAACTAGAGTCAATATAAACACACAGAACATGAAATCACCATAATGCAACAAAGCTGATGCACTGGTGTAACGGTTAGGTTGTTACGTCAACACTAACATGAGCGGGGTAGGACAAGATTCGATGTCATTCGCTAGGGAGGGAAAGCCTGATCACTTAGACCTATGTACACTCCGGCCTTCACAATATGATGGTGCTGACATTTCACATACTGACAACATGTTCCTGTAGTGGATTTGTTTTACAATGTAACACAATAAAACCTGGAATAATATTGAAAGACGTCAAAGAATATATTTGGGTTTTCGTAGTATAAAATATCATTAGTATTGATGTGTTTGGTTTTTTGGGGATTTGAGGTTCGAAGATCGAGCACAATCCACTGAAGGCAACGCCTGATCGTATTCCGGATACAAACCTTGGACCTTTCCACGTCGGCATGGAAGAGACGAAAAGTAGATAACCTCAATCCAAAGCAGGATTGCACAAGATATATATATTTCTAAAACCCAAAACATAAGAAAACATTTATTTTAAAAAATTCTTCCCGCCATGATAAGGATACGAACACATAACAACCGGGCCGACAGGCAAGCGTGGAAGTCACTGTACCATTGCCGTTACCTTCTTTGCACATTTCCAGTTCCTTTATAATGCATGCCGGCTTTCCTGGCTAAGGGATTACGGACGCGGTTCGTGATCCCGCATACCCGCGTTTTAAACATAGCTACGCGCGATTCGCCAGCAGATCTCGTTGCATTGTTTCTCATTTACGAAAATGGTATGGATGCCTGTCGTTCAGAAAGCAATGGCAAACTACTGAACGTTAACTTGCAAAGACATCACAACAGTAAATAACAAATGCTGGTGTTGACTGCAACGTCCCTGTAAAGGATATGCAACTAACATTGTTTTATAATGCATATATTGATATTCTTGTTGATGTTCTCGGTTAGGCCTCGTAAATGATGTATGAATGAAATAATGTATGAAAGAGAGAAGAAATTAAAGAATGATATAATGTTAGACGGGACGGGCCTGCGTGTGCCAATTCTTAAGCCCTTTGAAAATAAAGTAAGTTTGTGTCCGTTTGTTCCTTCTTGAAAGTGCTGATAGTAAAACCATTCAGGCAGGACTGCACTGGCTTTCCCCCGGCCGTACAACGTTAGTACCAACATACCGAAGACGCACTGCATTTCTTCGCCGTGATTTACATGTGACGATTATGTAACGCTAGCATTCAACAAGGAACAAGGCTCGCATACAACATTTTTAGCGTCCTCGGCGTTGTTTCTTCTTCCCCGTCGGCGAGTCTAAGATTTGAGATAAGCCATGTCTATGTTTCCAGAGTTTAGGGTCTCCATAACTGTCATCTTTGCATTCATGCATCCATCTATCCATCTACCTTGCTATTGCTTTGTAAGTCTGTAATGAACTGTACAAGTTGTAGCAGATGGATGAAACGGTAAAGATTTCACGCGGAATTGAGTGAGACATATCACAGTAGGCTTTAAACAGACATATGTTATAATAGTAATAATAACAATACTAGTAGTAGTGGTGGTGGTAGTAGTAGTAGTAGTAGTAGTAGTAGTAGTAGTAGTAGTAGTAGTAGTAGTAGTAGTAGTAGTAGTAGAAGTAGTAGTGGTGGTGGTAGTAGTAGTAGTAGTAGTAGTAGTAGTAGTAGTAGTAGTAGTAGTAGTAGTAGTAGTATTTGCAGTAGTAGTCATCTCCATCGTCGTCGTCGTCGTCGAAGAAGAAGAAGAAGAAGAAGAAGAAGAAGAAGAAGAAGAAGAAGAAGAAGAAGAAGAAGAAGAAGAAGAAGAAGAAGAAGATATGCTGTAACAGAAGTAGAAAACAAAACAAAATAAAAAGACACGCTGTAAAGGAAGAAGCAACAAAACGAAAGAGACATGCTAGAAGACACGTGACACGGCGAATGAGCAAAGGGAAATGTAAAGTATCCTCAGACCATGGTGGTGATCATCACGTGACACGAACGGGCTAATGGGAGTGTTGGCACGAACGAACTCTCGTCACATGTAAATGAGCAAAGGGTCGAGCTCTGACAGGGAATACGAAGCGCCACGCCACGACATGGCAAGTGGCATCAGTCTGGAAATTTAGAGGAGTTATTGTAGCCACGATCGGGTGTGGGTTTCTGGAGCCCAAAAGTTGGCGGATAACGAACACTAACACTGTAAGATACATGAGCAGGTCGTAAATACTCCGAATAAAGATGGTTGGTGTGAGAGTTGACTACTGCAAACTGAAGATACACATCAGCCAACAATGTGTGAAACCATGAACTGGACTGAAAATTGTTTGACATGTGTGGTTGTCTTAAAGGCAGAAGAGGAGCAAGACGAAGTAGAAGAAAACGGAGGAGGGGGAGAAGGAGGAGATGAAGATGAGGGATGAGAAAGAGGGGAAGACAAAGAAGAAAAACAAGAGGGAGGAGGGTTAGGAGGAGAAGAAGAATGAGGAGGAGGAGGAGGAGGAGGAGGAGGAAGAAGAAGAAGAAGAAGAAGAAGAAGAAGAAGAAGAAGAAGAAGAAGAAGAAGAAGAAGAAGAAGAAGAAGAAGAAGAAGAAGAAGAAGGGTATGGAATTTCATTGACAGCTCACAGCTACAGGATGCACCCAGGCTTGGAAAATAAGCACCAGGTATTTCTCTGGGAAGAAAAGGTCAGGAAACTAAGCAGACTGCTATATTTCATAACGCGGCCACCTAGTATATATATCGAGAGAAAGAGAACAATCGAACTTTATTTTCAAAAGGTTAAGAAATGGTCACGCAGAGAAGCTGAGGGGTAGACACGTGAACATACCCTCCTGTGAGTGCGAAATGTCTGAGAACCACCAGTCTGATTCATGGCATAATTAAGAGATGAACTGTTCCCCTCTTCACAATCTGTCTCTCCCTGAACTACCCAGTACCAAGGTTATTATGCCATGACTCTTACTGATCGGAAACAAATCAATCCTGCCACTGCAAATGTTTGAACCCAAACCACCGTCCTGATGAGCTAGTGAACGAACGACGTAGCATCACAGTTGGCCCTAGTGTTCATTGGCCAGAATTCACAAACACACATTCATAGACAGAACAACTTACTCTCCAACCTTATCAACCACAACAATGTACGTTATATAATGAAAACCACGAATTTACTAACACTATCCGGGCAAAGCTGAAACACCGCAACTTCTGTGGCCCACTCCCATGACTCATAAATTAAAACCCGGTGTTGGCTTAATGGCGTGTACCGATGGATCTTGTGGTTATCTGCCGCGCTCATCCAGCGGGCAGGACGATTTATCTCCGGAGCTGACAAAAGCATATATCCTAGGAACGTCAGCTAAACTCCACAATCTGTTACTGTACGTCATGCATTTTCAAGGTCCCCCACGACAGCCGTCACGAGTCTGAGCGTGCAGCAGGTTTTCATGTCCTTTCGTGTTATATATACCACGGTTGACCATGTTGGCTACAAGTAATGAATTTAGCCATTTTAACGGAGTTTGTTTTTTCTTTTCTCCGTCGGGGGTAAAAAGAAAACCCTAACCTGCATAGTTCGCGGCGACTGCAATAGCCAGGCGGCCTTAATTCCTCGGGCTCAGGACCCCCCTCCCCCCCCCCCCTCTTTCCTGCCATACACCGCTAGGTACTATATTGACAGTAAATAACTGTTTTGACGGTTGTTGTTTTTTTTTCGCATATCCTACATACAGGACATCGCTGTCAACACCAGCATTTTACCGTTGTTGTTGATCTCTTGGCAAGATTATGCTCAGTAGTTGGCATTGCTTTCTGAGCGACCGGCGCACATACCCCGCAAGTAACGATCGAGACGCGATCTGCTACCGAATCTCGCGTAGCTGAAATACCCTACGTGGATATACGGGATTACGGAAAAATACGTTAACCCCTTAGCCAGGGAGCGCTGTGTTGACAGTGCCGAAGGATAATATATCGAGAAATGTTACCCCCATTTCCATAGAATGATTACATATGCCCCAAATAGGGTCATTTTGTTATTTGCTTTGTTTCGCAGTATCTTCCCTACCGATTTGCTAGAACTGTCATATATATATATATATATATATATATATATATATATATATATATATATATATAGATATATATATATAGTTTGTCTTTTGCAGTCTTGTGCACGAGCTGCATATCCTTTACAGGACGTCACAGTCTACCCCAGCATTATTTGGCTGTTTGTGATTTCTTGTCAAGTTTACGCTCCGTAGTCTGTCAGTGCATTCTGGATAAAAGACCTCATACTATTGTATGAAAACCAGCGCAAGGCAATCTGCTTCCAAATCGCCCGCAGCTGTGTTTCGAACGCGGTATGCGATATTGCGAATTGCATTGGTAAGCCCTTCGCCACATCCCAGACTATGAAATGTGCAAACACAACAAATGTTGTATTTCTACACCAACTAGTTCAAGTGTTGGCATGTTCCCACGCAACGATTGAAAACAGGCTCCGCCATCATGTTAATTAATTATAGTATTGTTATTATCACTATTGTTGTTGTTATTGTTATTATTATTATTATTATTATTAGTACTTTTGTTGTTATTATTATTATTATTATTATTATTATTACTGTTATTATTATTCATAGTATGAACTTCTTCTTCTTCTTCTGCGATCATCTGAGGAGTTTTCTCGGACGTGATTGCGTTGTGCCTGTTTACAGCAGAGCTGCGTTCTTGCGCCGTTAGGCCAACACATCCGACTTCTGCGGGCATTTGTTGACCGGGTTAACCTTCCCAGTTATTATTATTACTAGTATGATTATTATTACTATTGTTATTATTATTATTACTAATATGATGATGATGATGATGATGATTACTAATATGATGATGATGATGATGATGATGATGATGATGATGATGATGATGATGATGATGATGATTACTATCATTATTATCAATATGCTAATATGGCCCTGGAGTCGACACAGCTTCATAAAATCGAGTTTAAACAATTTTCACAATTTTCAACGAATTGCCTGGGAAGAAAAGACGATGAGGAAAGAAACTCCCCCCCCCCCCTCCAAACCTCATATGGCGTCCGTGGCCGAGAGTATTGGAAGGTCTATCACTCCCATCCCCAACGGCAGAAGCTGTTATAGAACTACATGCACCTTCACCTATATTCCCCTGTGGGTACTGGATTGGAGTCTCGTGGCCATGAAATTAACAAACCTGTGAAGGAAACAGTACCACACTACACCTAAGTCTGCACCCGTTTTTAGAAAGCAGTGGCAAACTACTGAACGTAAACTTATCAAGAAATCACACACAGCTAAACAAAAATGCTAGAGTAGAATGCGAGGTCCAGAAAAGGATATGTAACCTAATTCTTCTCCCGTAATAAAGTGGTTACATTCTCTTTAGATGGGAAGCTCCAGTACCCTTTCTAACATCCACAACAGGTTGTGAGCTTCGAGAAGGGCACATCAGCACTCAAACAACAGTCCCCGTGCAACTGATACTTTGGTACCAGATCAGAAGAAAATACAGAACCCCAGCCTCACTCCAATACACACCAATCCTTAGTATGGCTGAGACAACCTAAACTTCAATGTACTGGACTTCAGAACAAAAACACGTTAACCCGGTCAACAAATGCCCGCAGAAGTCGGATGTGTCGGCCTAACGGCGCAAGAACGCAGCTCTGCTGTAAACAGGCACAACGCAATCACATCCGGAAAAAAAAACTCCGGATGAACGAAGAAGAAGAAGAAGAAGAAGAAGAAGAACAAAAACACAGCCTTCAAGAAAATTCAAGAGAATTCATAGCCCACCAGCCAATTCCCTATTCTGTTTATCTATTCTGTCTGTGTGGAAAGCTGTCTTGTTGTGTCACTACTTCAGACTTGTGGACTTCCATAATCTATGTGACACCCTTTGGCGACTCCTGCAGGAAGGCTGCCGTGTTTATTGGCTGTTATTTATGTTCGTTCCGTCGCACTCTGGACGTGTATAATCCCTCCTGTGTCATACTGACAGACGTTAAAGCAGGGGTAAACAAAAACAGTATGTAAATTGGAGTGTACGAGATCTTAGAACTGATTAGGAAGATTAAACTGGCGTCTGGCGGGTGAGTTCTGTATGTAAAATTTACTAGACCATGTAGTTCGACCTGGTTCCGGCTGTAAATCTGCACTCTTTATCCCAGATTCCTGTGTCTTCAAAATCTGTCCTTCTTTTAGAGGACGACTAATGCAGGCGCTCATGGCATTATCAGCGTAACTCCCAAACGATTACACTAACGCGGCCGGGACATAGAGGTGTTTCCAAGGCACCAGGGCTAGCTTTTATACTGGCCAAGACCTACTAACACGTCCTAGTCGTTCGTCCTAGGCAACAGGTCCCTTCGGGGTCCTAGCTAACGTAGTAGGATCGCTGATTCTTCCGAAGTCGGAGAGTAGCTGCCTGCACGGCGAGGAACCCCCAGTCTGCACACCAATAAGCCAGACATGGGACAACGGATACTCACGCAAACCTCAGTCCGGTATGACATTACACTGATGTTGGACAATAGGAGTCTTCATCCGACATACAGGACTTCGCGCTGGAGTTCACAGCCAGCGAACGCAAGCAAGCAAGCAAGCAAGTAAGCACTAACGTGGCCGATAAAAAGAAATCCCGAAGTAGGTACCAGCTGTGTCTGGGAAGAGTTAGGACCTTCACATTTTTATAGGAATTAATGAGCGGAGTAATAAGTGGCCATCAGCAAGTTCTTGGAAATAACGTGTGAGAGAAAAGAGAAAAGAAGGGCAGAATGACAGACAGGCATGCGTGCCCAATTCTTAACGATTTGAAAAATAAAGTTGGTTCGTTCGTTCGTCGTTCGTTCTTTTCACGCGCAGGTCATTTGTTTGTACATGTTGACTTCCTCTTAAGAAAGCAATGGCAAACTACAAATGATAACATTGTCAATTAAACGTAAACAGCCAAACTGGGGGGGGGGGGGGGGGGGGGGGGGTGGATAGGACTGAAAAGCCCTGAAAAGAAGGATAAAGTTTGCATCACATATGTTTGAAACTATAGTTAAACAGTCGGCTACATTATTGTTTTCTATGCATGGAGGAAACATCATTCCGAGGAAAATGCAAGGAATACCACGGACAGACAGAGAATCAAATGAGCAAGTCCTACAAGAAACAAACTAAAACCGTAAACTGATTAGGGAAATTAGACAAAGACAGTCAACGGGATTTTGGGCAGGTTGTGATAAGAAATAAACTACAAAAAGTGGTGACAACTGGCAAGATTGATGGGGAAAAGAATCAGGGGAAGGTAGAGAGGTACATATCTAGATGGCCTGGCCATACAGCATAATCGAGATAAAAACACAATGCTGATTCACGACTCTGGTGATCGTGCGAAATGGTGAAACATGACCACCCACGCTTATCAGAATGGCACTTGATGATGTTGATATTATTATTTTCCTTTTCCTTCATGGATAGTGCAGACACTTTAAAAAACAAAAAACTGTACAGTCTAAAGTCTTCTCTTCTTCTTCTTCTTCTTCTTCTTCTTCTTCTTCTTCTTCTTCTTCTTCTTCTTCTTCTTCTTCTTCTTCTTCTTCTTCTTTATCACCTTGTATTTTTTATTGCTTGCATGGGCCCTGAACTAACTCATTCCAAACCATCAAACCCTAAGCCATTTCATGCAGATTCGTCCTCCCCGTATTACTCAGTTCTGTATCTACTTCTCTTCTCCGTGTTTTTTTTTTTATGTCTTCCTCTATTTCTTGTGCCCTGCGAATTCCAGACAAAGTTTTTTTCTAGTTACACAACTCTCAGAGGTACTCAATATATGCCCTTTACATGAACAGCGGCTTTCCTTCACCTCTTGTTTCACTGGTATTTGTCTAGTTCTCTCCTTGAGCTCCAACTGGTGTTTCTGCCACTTCATTTTATTCCTTCTATTTTACAAAACACCAATTAGGAAATGTTTTGTAGGTTATGTGTAATCGTAGTGGTTGACTCCATGTTCTGATCCATACAGTAGTGGTGTTCTGTCTTCAGATTCCACAATGGCTGTATTGACATTCAGGACAAACAAGGCAGTAACATGGACGATATTTAAGCAAAAACAACCCCCGAATGATCAAATCGTGACTCTTCGGCCCTTTTCCTTCCCCCTCTCTTGTCACAACTTTCAGAAAAGACGATGTCGACAGACGCTATTTTAACTCTTTTCGATTAACGGGGCTTTGGGCCAGCGCGTAGATCGATCATTTTCTAATTGAGTGGGAAGGAAAAGACAACAGGGAGGCCCAATGCCGGGACTTAGCCGGTTTAAGGCTCGGGGAAGAGAGATATGATTCGCAAATATCTTCACATCGTCCAGCAGTCATTCCCGTCTTTCCTTGGGATTTTCTTTTCTCATCAGCTGTGCTTGAGAAGGAAGGCAGAGTTGATAACGACTTTCCTCCCCCCTCCCCCAGTCCTGAGCTTAACGTCTGTGAAATCTCTTTCCGGGTCGTTACTATACGGTCCTACAACGTCTTAGGAGCCGTGGTAGGGCTGTGGCTAGTCCGCTTGCCTTTGGCGCGATGGTTATGTGTTCGGATCCCCAAAGAGGCGAATTTTTTTTATTTAAATTGATCCTGGCTTCAAGACAACCCACTCTAAAATAGAAAGTAAGAAGTAAGTGAAGGACCACTTTTAAGTTGATCCTGACTTCAAGACAACCCACTCTAAAATAGAAAATAAGAAGTAAGTGAAGAACCACTTTTAAGTTGATCCTGACTTCAAGACAACCCACTCTAAAATAGAAAGTAAGAAGTAAGTGAAGAACCACTTTTAAGTTGATCATGACTTCAAGACAACCCACTCTAAAATAGAAAGTAAGAAGTGAGTGAAGAACCACTTTTAAGTTGATCATGACTTCAAGACAACCCACTCTAAAATAGAAAGTAAGAAGTGAGTGAAGAACCACTTTTAAGTTGATCCTGACTTCAAGACAACCCACTCTAAAATAGAAAATAAGAAGTAAGTGAAGAACCACTTTTAAGTTGATCCTGACTTCAAGACAACCCACTCTAAAATAGAAAGTAAGAAGTAAGTGAAGAACCACTTTTAAGTTGATCATGACTTCAAGACAACCCACTCTAAAATAGAAAGTAAGAAGTAAGTGAAGGACCACTTTTAAGTTGATCATGACTTCAAGACAACCCACTCTAAAATAGAAAATAAGAAGTAAGTGAAGAACCACTTTTAAGTTGATCATGACTTCAAGACAACCCACTCTAAAATAGAAAATAAGAAGTAAGTGAAGAACCACTTTTAAGTTGATCCTGACTTCAAGACAACCCACTCTAAAATAGAAAATAAGAAGTAAGTGAAGAACCACTTTTAAGTTGATCATGACTTCAAGACAACCCACTCTAAAATAGAAAATAAGAAGTAAGTGAAGGACCACTTTTAAGTTGATCATGACTTCAAGACAACCCACTCTAAAATAGAAAATAAGAAGTAAGTGAAGGACCACTTTTAAGTTGATCATGACTTCAAGACAACCCACTCTAAAATAGAAAGTAAGAGGTAAGTGAAGGACCACTTTTAAACACCCTGGGACGTGCTGGGTACGTGGTGCTAGCGCCATGTCTGTATAAGCCAAATGGCACTCGAAGAGTCATGTAGTGAACATTTCACCAACTGCGTTGACTTCCCAAATTTCCTGGTACCAATATAGGCTGTGGGGACCTGGCAGCCTGTGGACGTGGCAGCCCACGTCAGTTTCACAAGACCTCCGGCGTCTTCGTCATCATCATCAACATCGACATCAACATCATCATCGTTAACGTCATCATCAACATCATCACCATCAACATCATCAGCAACATCATCACCATCATCAACGTCATTAACATCACCATCAAAATCATCATCATCACCATCAACCATATCATCATCAACATCACCATCAACATAATCAACGCCATCAACATCATCATCAACGTTACCATCACCAACATCACCACCCACATCATCATCATCATGTTGCATATAGGAACCCGTGACCACCATCCCGACATGCTAGTGTGCTAGCCACTGCTCTACCCCCGCTTCCCAGAAACATATGGGACATAAAGTCGGCCGTTGCGATATAGACCACATTAGCCATAGAGTGCCGATTAAACTCTAAAAATACCGGGCATGGCACGAACTCTTTAGCTTAGAACTCTTTAAGACGTGTCAAATGGTTCATTACTTCCTTCTATCTATGACGTCTTGTCAATGATAGATTATACACTACTCAATGGCTGCCGCATCATGATCGCCTACAGAAGACGTCAACACGCTGAATGACAATACACCATTATGCACACTTAAACAAACAATTAATTTAAGGACACAGACTTTCTAAAGGAACGCAGTAACAATAAGCATACTGGGGCGCACATGACTACGGATCAATTTGTTTTTTCTTGGTTTGGCCGCCTGTTAGTTCCTTTTGTCTGTTAAAATTTTTTCAGTACTAATACATATAGCTCAGAATTATATAACATATGTTCTCAAAACAAAACTTTTCAGTGTCTACTGATTAGAATATTATATGTATGAATTAACAGGTGGGAGATCAGAGCAGCTATTGATGCTTTCGGGGTGCAATAATGGTAATTTGAATTGAAAGGAATTGCGTCTACAAACATCTACATTTGTTTAGTTGTTCCATGCTTGGGATTTATTTAAGAATGACTGGAATACAATACAACAACTAGCATCGCTATGGAAACAGAGAAACGGGATGACAGAGAGGAAACACACTCAGCAGCCACGTACGTTACTCTAATACATATATCAGTACATGAATTGACTAATATAGAGCGATAGAGAGGGTAGACAGAATCGTCCTAGTTAGGTTTAAGGCACATGGAGTAGACGTGGATGTAGAGGAAACAGAAGGAAAATAAGAATAACTAAGAATAACACGAAAAAGAGGATAGCAGCAGTAGTAGTAGTAGTAGTAGTAGTAGTAGTAGTAGTAGTAGTAGTAGCAGCAGCAGCAGCAGCAGCAGCAGTAGTAGTAGTAGTAGTAGTAGTAGTAGTAGTAGTAGTAGTAGTAGTAGTAGTAGTAGTAGTAGTAGTAGTAGTAGTAATACCTGCAGCAAGAAGAAGAAGAAGAAGAAGAAGAAGAAGAAGAAGAAGAAGAAGAAGAAGAAGAAGAAGAAGAAGAAGAAGAAGAAGAAGAAGAAGAAGAAGAAGAAGAAGAAGGAGGAGGAGGAGGAGGAGAAGAAGAAGAAGAAGAGAAGAAGAAGAAGAAGAAGAAGAAGAAGAAGAAGAAGAAGAAGAGGAAGAAGAAGAAGAAGGAGGAGGAGGAGGAGGAGGAGGAGGAGGAGAAGAAGAAGAAGAAGAAGAAGAAGAAGAAGAAGAAGAAGAAGAAGAAGAAGAAGAAGAAGAAGAAGAAGAAGAGAAGGAAGAGGAGGAGGAGGAGAAGAAGAAGAAGAAGAAGAAGAAGAAGAAGAAGAAGAAGAAGAAAGAAGAAGAAGAAGAAGAAGAAGAAGAAGAAGAAGAAGAAGAAGAAGAAGAAGAAGAAGAAGAAGAACTGATGAGTGAGGTATGTTTGTAAATTCCACAAACTGTTTATCGATGTTTATATTTTTATTACCCGCAAGTTCCGTCCACCCTCTGCGGACTCCAGCGAGTAGATGGCTTGTTTGGAAGGCAGAGTCCACTACAAACCAATTTAGAGGATTCCTAATCGACAGATGATTATAAAACTTGGCCCAGTCAAAGAAAGCCCCGCGCGACTTCTGAGCCGCTTCCAGATGGCAAGCCGGGAGAAAATCGATGTCGCTCGCGTCCCCGGGGGCAGGGATTCGAGTTGCCCGGCACTCGTTGAAATAACTTCCCTCGCCCCTCAGCCTCGTTGATAGATGATCGGGGCCCGAGTTCCCAGGGCGAATCCCGAAGAACTGAAGAAAATCACTCCAGGAGATGAACAATCCAGACAAGTCTCATCCTTGAAAAATGCAGGCAATCTCCATTCCTTCTATGCCTCTCTGTCTCTCTATTATGTCCTTTAGCCTAATGTTGTTTCTTTTTTTGTCGCGCTGCATAATATATATATATATATACACACACACACACACACACACACACACATATATATATATATATGGCTGGCTTGGTGGGCGACTATACTTCTCTAAACTTTAGTACAATGATGAGAGGGACAGCTGGTGGACATTGAGTGCTAGGATGAGATGGACAGTAGGTGGACATTGAGTGCTAGGGTGAGATGGACAATAGATGGGCAATGAGTGCGAGGATAAGATGGACAGTAGATGGACATTGAGTACGAGGATGAGATGGACAATAGATAAACATTAAGTACGAGGATTAGATGGACAGTAGATAGACATTAAGTGCGAGGATGAGATGGACAGTAAATAGACATTGATTACGAGGATGAGAGGGACAGTAGATGGATAAGAGTACGATGATGAGATGGACAGTAGGTGAACATTGAGTGCGAGGATGAGATGGACAGTAGGTGGGAAATGAGTGCGAGGATGAGATGGATAATAGATGGACATTGAGTACGAGGATGAGATGGACAGTAGAAATGGCAAGAAATCGTGAGCTTTTCGACGGCCGCGATGAGAACGATTTTCTGCAAAGGACATGACACATTAGGGCTAGTCCTGCTTGGGAATCGAGAGTTTAAAGCTGCTGCTTTCTAACAGCATTTGGGAAAAGTGGAAGTTTTTTAACGGCTCATGGTTCTTAGAGGGTCCATAGCCGCCCCCGCCAGGTCCCGCGCTCCAGTGTGTCGGTTGTGTTGGGTGATCATCCCGGCCCCTGGCAAGATCAAGTGCAGGAACTACATTTTGATCTTAGCCAAAAGGCCGAGAAGAAGAGAAAAGTGGAAGGCACAAGAAAGAAAGAATACATACCGAAAGATAAATCGTCAATTTGTGAACAATGTGCTAGAAATGCATGAGATTTATATGCAAACGTATCTTTTATTGATCTCTTTACTATCTTTAAGTTCTGTCGTGTGCCTCTTCGTAATGCCGTTATGAGCGTCAAGTAAAACACTAAATTCTAAGAAAGGAGACGCATGCAAGCACTCTAAGGATGCCTTCTCTCGGAATATCAGAGTCTGAAATCTGCGCATCTGACGATTTCTGATTAACGCTCACGAAAATTACGGAAGTTGTTTCCCTTGGAATGCGCATCCCTTGCGATGATCCCAGAAGGGAGATAAATCGTGCGTTGTTCGGACCCGGAGATGTGAACGCGGTCCGATGGCCATTTTCCGGGGAAAGATATGACAGGCTAACTCAGTGCACGAGCTGAGAGGGGAAGTCCCTCAGCCTCCCGCGTCTTTTTCTGTAACCCCCAGAATGCGTGAGAGACGACCCAAGAGGGGACATTACTCCGGAAGAGTCAGACGTCCCTGGATTGACGATGTCTTCGGAAACCGATATGGGGTCCCTACTGGCTCAGCGCCCAGAAATGAGAATATGTTATCTTCTAAAGATTTTTCCTTCCTTTTTTTTGGCATCTCAAAATTCAGTTTCCCTCCTCCACTTCCTTAGGCCGTCCCTGTACATTATTTCTGTTGCGTTATCACAGCCTATGTTTCTCTTTGTTATGAAAGATGCTGTTTTCTTATGTAACATTTTCAACTCACAGCGATAATTAACAATATTCTTATATATAAAAAGCCGATGCTGTGGCCAAGGGGTTAAACGAGTGCGATTCGCAAATCCTGCATACATCATTCGAAACACAGCTGCTGACGATGTGGAAGCAGTAAGCCTTGCACTGGTTTTATTGAAATGGCATGAGTGTTGGTCGTTCAGTAAGAAACAGCAAACTCTTTGTCAAGAAATCAAAACAGCTAAAATATACTGGGATTTACTGCGACGTCCTGCAAAGGAAACGCAACTAACTTTTATAAACGGTCTGACATGGAGATTCGGTTAAACTTTAGATGTTTCCTATGATTTACACGGACTAACATAAGTCAACAAAAATAGTAAGAAAAGTGTTATAAGTAAAGTAATTTATTTAAACGTTGAAACCTCAAAGTCATCATCATCATACATCTTGCCGACTGACGTGTTTATACCTCACGAAGTAATATTTTCCATCGCAACTATAATGTTACTAGCTTGCTTATCAGCACTTACTAAGTGGTATTTTCTCACCTCTACTTTAATGTTGGTGGCTCACTAAGTGGTATTTGCTAACTTCTAATTTAACGTTGCTAGCTCATGAAATGGTTTTTTTCTTACCTCTACTTTAATGTTGCTAACTCACTAAGTGACATGTTCCTCGAAACTGTAACGTTTTTAGCTCACTAAATAGCATTTATTCTCACAATTGTAAAGTTAGTAGCTCATAAATTAGCAATGTTAATGTTTCACGATCGCGTTTTAATGGAGTCTCCGTGGCGATTTGGTCAAGCCGTCTGCCTCGGGCTCCAAAGATTGTGGGTTCGATTCCGGGCCGGGTCCTTCGGTTCACGAGTGCATTTTTTCTGAGACTCCTGAGGGTCGTCGCTGGAGCTACGGAGTTCGTGCTTTGAGCGACGCTTTCCGCGCTGCGGAAAGAGACTGAGTCGTGTAGGATAAAACCCGGTGCAATGAAGTCGACCGTGTCGACTTTTAAGCGACTTTTTAATGATTGACCATCACGAAGTAGCATTATCGTTAACAACATGCCCCGCTTAAAGTACACACTTATTGTTATGTGTTTTAGTCAAATTTCTGATCACACCAACTGGCTTCCTAAATACAATGATTTAAAAGTCAGTGACACACATAATACATACCTGCTGGGTGCATAGGCCCGTCCATATTGAGAGGTGGGGTACCCTGGGATGGCGGCAAGAACGTGAGGCCTGGAGGGGGCCCATCCTGGGGCTGGCCCATGAAGAACTCGCCGTAGCCTTGGTAACTGGGGTAGAAGTCGGCACCGTTGTCTGGGGAGATACAAACAATGGCTCATAAGTCAAATACTGATGACATACCCCGTAAGTCAAATACTAATGACATACCCCGTAAGTCAGATACTGATGACACGCCCTACAAGTCAAATACTGATGACATACCCAATAGGTCAAATACTGATGACATATCCCATAAGTCAAATACTGATGACATGCCCCATAAGTCAAATACTGATGACACACCCCATAAGTAAAATACTGATGACATATCCCATAAGTCAAATACTGATGACACACCCCATAAGTAAAATACTGATTACATACCCCATAAGTCAAATACTAATGATATACCCCGTAAGTCAAATACTGATAACAAGCCCCATAAGTCAAATACTCATGGCATACCCAATAAGTCAAATACTAATGACATACCCCGTAAGTCAAATACTGATGACATACCCCGTAAGTCGAATACTGATGATACTCTCCATACGAGCCTAACCCCACTACAAGGAACTGCAATCTATAGACTAAATGTTATGGCAGGGCAGACCAATCTCCCAGGCCATGGCCGGCAACTGGTCAAGAATGGAAGGTCCGAAGGGCGAAAGTTATAGCGTTGCTTTGCTGTTCTGACAGCTTCTGCAGCTTGTCTTGTTCCAGACGTATTGGTGTAAAATTTCCTCTGGAGTACACAAGACTGGCCGAGAGAGGGTTCATGCTTCATGGGCAACACATGGTCTCTAACCTAAGCCCAGGCTTTGTGCTGTGGAGGGGTATAACTCCATTTTATATTAAACAAGATCCTTGGGCTCCGAAGGTTGTAGGTTCGATTCCGAGCCGCGTCCTTCGTATCACGAGTGCATTTTTTCCGGAGACTCCTGGGGGGATCGTTGCTGGAGGTACGGAGATCGTGCTTTGTGCGACACTTTCGGCAGTTCGCTGCCGAAGAGGACTGGACCATATGGTATAAAAACCCGGTTTAATAAAGCCGACCCTGTCGACTTTTAAGCGACTTTTTTAAAACTCCATTTTGCAAACTATCGTCTGTATCGTCTACAAGATATATATATATATATATATATATATATATATATATATATATATATATATATATATATATATATATATATATATATGTGTGTGTATATGTGTGTGTGTGTGTGTCTTTCAGTGTGAGTGTGTGCATCTGTGTTGTGTGAATGTATGTCTAACAGACGCACACAGAACACAATATGCTGATGAATCAGTAGCGTACACTTCACTTGTCTTTGGCGATTTTAGCACCAGCATCAGGTTTGCACTTTAATCAGTTCCGTTTAAAATGAGGGCCCAGAAAGTGAGAACAGACATACACCAGCTGACAATGCGCCCTCTGTTGTTTTCGCTCCTTTCAATGAAAGGCAAAAAATGAAGAATTCAATTTCTAAACATAGGGAAAGACCGAGGCGCTCCATGGGGCCTGTCTTTGACATGCTAATCTTCAACTCTGTGGGCCCCTCGGCCTCCATGGACACTCTCTACCGGGGGGTGGCTTTGAGTCTCGTTCTTTTCTCCAATCTATCCTGGTGTATCTACATATGAAAAATGTCACTTCTACCACAAACAGTTCTCCTTTTCGGTGTCATTAACTTTTAGTTTACGGAATGTAGTTTTGGGGAGGGCGCTGTTCCATGTGTCTTTTATATTTGTCCAAAGCTTGGCGCCCGCCCGCTGATCTGTTTTATGTGTTGGGCGTTATGAATAAAAGAAAGTCTCCCAAAAGAAAGCGCTATAGAAAGTAGGTACAAGTGATATTCTGTGCTGAAGGTCTTTTTACATAGACCTAGATTGTGGTAGTTCTTTGTTTTGTGAAATACTCCGGTCTTTTAACTGATGAAGTGTCATGGGATGATTAATCGTCTTACACGACTCCATGCATCTGTCATGGGCTTATATACAATAGTTTTCCCTATGCAACCGCTTTGATTTGATATATAATACAACATGTCTGCTACCATATTAACAAATTTTAAGTCATAACTGTGACACACCCCTGCTTCCCATTTTCCGCCATCCATTTTTGTTAGATACAAATTTACTTTTTTGTTTGGCATTGAATCTGTTAAAGATAATAATAAAAACTTATAAAGAAATCAAACAAAGGAAGAAATGCAAAAAGTGTCGCAGTTATCAATTGTCACTGTTGTAAAATTCCCACAGATTCATTTTAATTTCAAAACATTCCCCGTTCATAGGCAAGAAGAATGAAAGAGATAGTTGCATTGTGCTTCAACAGAGGTACAATAACGACAATCCACAGCGCAAAGCCTGGGCTGAACTGTAGAGACCATGTGTTGCCCATGCAGTTTGATCCCTCTCTCGGCCTGCCTAGTTTAGTTTAGTCGACAGATCAACATCACGGCACACGGGTGTAACCCATAAGTGCTCCGTTCTACTCATAACTTAAGCCTGAGTTCGGAGAATCTCAGCTTAGTGCACGAACTCCGTAGCACCAGCGAGGATCCTGAAATACTTTGGGTAGAATTTTTAACTGGAAATTTTGCCCGGGTTGCACCGTTAGGCTACTCTTTTCTGATTTCCAACTGCCAAGGGATTGTTTACGTGCGCAACAATACACACGGGGCGTCCGATCTGACTACACAGAGACCAGGGAAAATTTTGTTACTAGAAGTCCACGTGAAAAACATCCCGGCCCTCACCGGGGCTTGAACCCAGGACCTCCAGCACTCGAGACGGTCACCATACCTCGAGACCACTCATTCCCCCCCCCCCCCATCTCCCCGATTTTGACTCCTAGTTGACTCCAGAGCAAAGGTAAAATCAATACGCCGGAGCAAGACAAGCTGCCAGATCAGCAAAGCAATTCACTAACCGTCCGAGTGTCGATGTGTCTATATAAATATAGGCGTGTCCAGTACATGCCCAATACCTCAAGATGTGTACAATAACCCTGTACCTACCTACTTGCTTACTAACTCACCTATCACTTTCTTAGTTTCGTATTTACTAACTACTGGTATTGATACACACGAACGCTGTGTACTGTGATCATTTCACACGCAGGCCAACTAGAACATCAGTCTTGACTTTCCGTCTTTGACTTGGGAAGTTAAATTATAAGTACACGAGAAAGTACTAATGGCGCGGGGCACTAGTAAAAGTGAAAGGTAATACTCACGCAGAAATTACTCACTACTTGCGTATGGACTATGTTCAAGTTCAAAGCGAGCCAACGGACAATCCAATGTAATTGAAATCTTCCCAAGGTGCAACAATCCCCCGTTTCCTTGTTCTTGCGCGACTAAACGTACTTTCTTTCATCCAAGAAACTCAAATGACACATTCTAAACCACAAAGTCCCTTTTTGTCACGCCGCGGCTACTATTTTAAACAAACATGTTTACTTTTCGTTATATAATCGTGATGTGAGAGTATGAGACAGGGCATAATGGAACATTAGGAACAAAGTTAAGAAAAAAGGGTCCAACGTTGATTTCAGATACCCCTTTTGAGTTTTCCACCATCCCCTGCAGTGTTCACTGGAAACTAGAACATGTTGTGCTGGGGCGATAGTGTAACTCTATCAGTCGGGGTCTCTGCAGGACCTAGCTTCTGAAGACGTGTCGAATTTCAGGACTAGCTGTCGCGAATTGGGACTCTTGGAGTTTTCGAACGTGCCCGACTCCCTTTCATGTGTTAGGGTGCGTACCTCCTGTGGGCTTGTAACCGCCATTTTTTTTTTCTTTCCCTGGCGTATCCGACAGTGTGTTTATTATTCCTTCTGGTATTTTCAATTCTGATGATTTTTTAAAAATGTATTTCAATCTTAGTTTAGAACCACGTTGACGTCTATCTAGGCCAACATCTACGGCAATTTTGTATGAATCAGTTGTTGGATCTGATGGATACAATCTGTGCTGTTATAGTAACTCCAAGCTGACATCGGTATGGTAACTTCAAGTTGATGACATTATGGCTACCGCAAGTTGACACAGTATGACGTGGAAAACCGGTAGTGAAGCAGCCTCATCTCGTAGAAGACGTTATCTGCGAAATCGTATACCAATGAGCACTTCTACATTTAAAGAAGAATAACTCAATCTAATAAGATGAGTGGGAGATCTTCTAGACCAGTAGTTCTCAACCGGTGGGGAATTCCCCCCCCCCCCCCGTGGGAGGGGAGATTTTAGGGTTTCCAGGCCGGGGGGGGGGGGATTAAGATTATTTCAAGATCGCATTGATAAAAGAACCAGTTACTTGATATTGTTTTTCCCTCTAAATTTTACGGTTCTGTACTTCTCGCCCTAATGAAATTTGTTTTATAATGTAAGTAGTTCTAGTATGTGTTATTAAATTTAGCTTCCATTTTTATGTATACTGTGTAAGGGTGGGGGGGGGGGGGGGGGGGGGAGGGGGGGGGGGGGGGGAATTTATAGGGAGGAAATTCATAAGGGGGGAATGACGTTCTAAACATGGTAAACGGGGGCATGGGCCAAAAAAGGTTGAGAACCACTGTTCTAGACTGTTTGCGAGTAAGAAACGCAATGCTGCCTTCCTGCTCTAATCCCATGATAGCTGATATAATAGCAAGCCTACTTAAACAAAGGAAAATAAAACGGAACTTTATAAGTATTTAAGCAGCTGGAATATCGCAGCTGTGGCAACAACAACAAAAAATAGTCACGCGAGATTTCTTAGAGTACATGCAAATTCTGCCACGTGATAGTGACCACGTGACCCTTGGATTTCCGACTGACTGTACACAATTAAGAGGCTAGCACCGTATGCCTCGAGGAGTATAGTTTACTTTCTTTATTGTAGATTATAATATTTACACAAATGGGTCATCGCCGGTGCTGCGAAGTTCGTGCACTCAGTTTAGATTCTCCTTGTATGATCTTCAACGGGGAACTGGATCACCTATGGTGATATTCGTAGGCAATTAAGGAGACCCTTTATAAATCTCAACCTTAATGTTATTTTCATGCTAAAAAGACCCTGAAAATTCATATTAGTTAAAAACAAAATGACAAGAAAACGTCCGAAATCAAATATAAAATTCGTCGGCAACAATGGCCGTCATAAATGACAACACATGACGAGTACAGTTGGCGTCAAGCGGCCTCGTTTTCAGCCAAGCGCCATGACATAGAGGATCATTTACATAATTTCGGTTTAACGGGAGAAAATATCGCTAAATCTAATCGGACGTGAAAATCTTCCTGGGCCGTGCATGACGACAGGAGTGGAAGAAACCAACCTGGCACCCGGAGATGCAGAGATGCAAGCGCCAGGAAGCCACGCGCAAGCTACTTCTGTCTGCTCCAGGGTATCGAGGAGGAAGCGAGGGTTTGGGGAAAAGACATGAAGAAGCGAGTGGTGGTCGTGAAGTTTGAATTTAAAGAAAAACAAATTAGGTAAAGGTAGTCTAATTGTAGGTACTGATGTTTGGTTGTGAATTTTTAGACTTTCACATATTTTAGTCCCCAACAAGTGAGGTGGGGTGGTCAATTCATTTATTTAGTGACTGTTTCCAGAAAATTCGCAAACAGTTGAAAATTGTCTGGTACAGATTGCATGAGGCTAAGTCGACCCCAGAACCGTACTTGTAGGAAACATAATATTGACTCTGCTGTGAATCATCAGGTACATGTCCACTATTATACGAGGAGGCTACCTCTGAAGTCGGAGTGGGTTCGCCTGATGGCGAAGGACACAGTATGGAAAGCTAATTCACTCACAAAATTCAGTCCAGCACAACTAAAAGTATTGTTTGGCTACGCAGTTCAAAGCGAGCGAGCACCAAAACAACAACAACAACAACAACAACAAAACAACGAGGAGACTTTAAATAAAAACCTTAAAGGTTTGTTGACTTTTGTGTGAATATATTCTGACAAAAGTAAAGAACAAATGCATCATTTTACGACGGAGTCATCACTGCGTTCAATGCAAGTCTCCCGCTCTGATAATGTGCTTGGATTCCTGTAGAAAAATCGACCCCGGGATCACTACTCGGTGTGTCTGGCCCGATCGTGAACAGTCTGTCACAGAAGTAGGCTTCCTATTCCACACATACAGTTGCAGGACCGACATTCGCCGATAAATGTCTATAGGTTTCACCCCTTCACTGATCAAAATTAAAAGTTGGGCGGCCATCTTTAAACTGTCCTTATAACGTCACCGTGTCCGTCTGCACCATGATGGCACGTGCTTAACATCATTAACATCAATATTGACAGGTTACAATTCAATGACATGGTTATTGTAATTTCTATCACACTATTAAGGTTTTCATTTGAAACCCCTTCGTAGACAGCATTCAGCAATATTGTTATCACTTCTATACCCAATTCACTAACAGCTTTAACTTCTTCGACAGAGGTTATCTGGCCCCGAAGATTTACCTCTCCACATTGTGTTCTCCTTTCAGTATTGGTGCTCCTTCACGTTGTCTTTGTTTCTGATCTTCCATCACCAACATATATATATTCTGTTCATATTTCAATTATCTTTTCTTTGGCCATTAATAAGTTTGCTTCTTTTGTTTTCAAACAATTGTTTGGTGTATGCATTGTAATGCCTGATAATTCATGTATCATTGTGTACATAGATGCTGTGCCCTCTCGTGTGTGTTGTTTGCATGTTTGTTTGTTTGTGTGCGTGTGTGTGGGTTTTTTTTTTGTTTTTGTGTGCCCATTGCACTGACTTCTTTAGCTGCCTTATATTTTCATACTATTTCTCTATGTATTATTTACATTCATCATGATTTTGTTTACTTTTCCTTCTAATGCCCGTCAGTTGCAGACTTTCCTGAGTCATCCATTCCTACTAGGCATCCAGGTGCTAGACACGAAACCCATTCTCCTGTTCTCATTCACCATCCAATGTTGATTTAACAACCCTCAAATGGGTCGCTTGGCTATAGTAACAGCAAAATTGTAACAGTGGCCCTTTCGGAATTCTAATCCCCGGTGTAAAGTGGGCTCAATGGCGGTCAACTGTGAGCTCTGGGCCCTTGTTAGGTCGCCGAAATGAACGGCCGCTGGTCAGGTATGCTCCAAAGGCCAGTCGGTTAAAGTAAACATTAAAAACTTCCTAAGTACATTCCAACAGGGCAATGAAGTAAAACGACCAGGAGGATACAACGTCTGCGTCCGGAGTAAACCACAGCCGTGATGGTCGGTTGGTTAGTTAACAGATTCTGTGCGAAAGAAACATTAGGTTTGGACCAAACTAAAATGAATGACGAAAGTAGGAAGTAGGGATGTGTCACAGTCATGACTTAAAAGTTGTCAATATAGTAGCATACGTGGTGTATTATAACTTAATGACACCATTTCGGTTATATATATATATATATACGCCCATGGAAGATACGTGAAGTCAAGACGATTAATCATCCCATTTCACTTAGTTAATTTGTTGTTTATTTTGGGTAGTTGGCTGTTTATCAACCTGGATCGTAGCCTAGCCACCGCGATGTGTGATAATCTGGTTACATCATAATATGCCTCGCGCAGATGGGAAGTCACGGTAGAGGCCTTGCATACTTCTGGCTATGAAAGGGGAAGGCCAGTTCTGTACAACAGTTCCCGAGTAGATGGTACTTTGCTACTTGGCCGAGTAAAGTCGAGCAAAGTCACCAACTCTAACCCGTTAGACGCAAGGACGTTTCAGAACTTAAACTACCCGATATCAAATCCACTGGGCTTGCCAATTAAAACACACTTCCAGAGAATTAACAACCAACTAACAAGTCAATGCCGATCAGTCGCTGTTTTTTCTTCAGATTTCTAGAACCCCATTCTATGGTGAACGGAAGGCCCAATATACGGAAGTAAGGCTAAGCAGCCATATGCAGGACGTGACGATTCCTTGGGTGAGCCCAGTATCAGAGCGCTGTATGATGGCTCTGCAATTATGGAAGCCTCCTTGGATGGCGGGGAATGCCCATGGTCTGCCCCTGCCTTCCCTTGAGGGCTGACCAGGATGCCTTTGGCTGTTCTATATGGGCCAGCTGGGATGACAGATAACACCACAACAGTGAGAGTCTAACGTCCTAAGAAACCCGCGGGAAGGTTAACCCGGTCAACAAATGCCCGCAGAAGTCGGATGTGTCGGCTTAACGGCGCAAGAACGCAGCTCTGATGTAAACAGGCACAACGCAATCACGTCCGAAAAAAAAAAAACTCCGGATGAACGCAGCAGAAGAAGAAGAAGAAGAAGAAGAAGAAGAAGAAGAAGAAGAAGAAGAAGAAGAAGAAGAAGAAGAAGAAGAAGAAGAAGAAGAAGAAGAAGAAGAAGAAGAAGAAGAAGAAGAAGAAGAACCCATTTTATAAGACTGGATTGAAACTAGAGATTTAGGAGTGGGGAAAATTCAACCTTCTCACAAAATGGAATTGAGTTACTGCGTGGAAAGTGGAGTTTGAAGACGACCTGGAACACGGCCAAGGAATGATTATGCTTTTATTAAAACTATTACATGAATCTGTTTAGTATGTTTACAAACGACTTGCAAAAGTGATGATGATTCTATTATGCAGAGCTGAAGAAATAACATTGCTGAGAATGCGGCACAATCTAGCTACATCGTCGAAATTTAAAGCCACTCCTCGAAAGGACTAACTTGCCACTGCTGGTAATGATGATGATGGTGACGACGACGATGATGACAATGCTAAAGTTTCTCGGGTATTCTCACTGTCCCTCAGTTATTGACCAATGACAATACAGCAACAACGGTCACACCTTCCTACCAGGTGTTTCAGAATCTGGTATTCCAAACCTCTGATTTCTGTTTGTCTTATGGTTCTACTTTTGAGAACCCCCAAGTTGGATTGTTGGAGACTTAGTTCTCATTGAACGATGAGCTGACCAGCAAACAGATCCACTAAAGTCAATAAAGACTGCTGGGGTCGGCCTTTGCTTTGTAGCAGTTTGTCCAAAAGAAACGCACTGAAGCCGCAGACCGCTTGTGGGTGAAAGGTCAGATAACTGAAAAGGCTACTATGCTGGATTAAATGTATCGATAGAGTCAGTACTACTTTAGTACAAAAGAGGCTATTGACACGGCCAGTCTGCATGCCGGATCATACGTGTTGGAAGGCGAGTGTATAAAAATTTTTTTTTTTTAAGTGTTTAGATCCGCGTATTTAGGTACGTTAATTCATATATCGAAGTATATTCATATGAATAACAACTTTCGGTTGTATATATGCCAGTGCATATATTCAGGTTTTGTATTTCATATATCGAGGTTTAGTGATATACGTTTTGATGACATGTGTCGGATTCTAGTTTAGACACGTGTGTTTAGCATTCCGGCAAAATTTTGTTTCACAGGGTTGTCATAAATGTGGTTCTGGTGCTTGCCTATCAAGAATGATGATGACCATTCATTTCATCCAGAAGGGTTGAAAGCTTGGAGCCGTAAGTGCTGAGATGGCTTGTCGCAAATGTAGCCTATTGAAAAAACAAATGCAACGAATTTGCATCCGAAAAGACATCTACTGAAGCTAAGTACTGATTCTTCCTTTTTGTCCTCGTCTTTGTCCATTTCTTCTTCTTCTTCTTCTTCTTCTTCTTCTTCTTCTTCTTCTTCTTCTTCTTCTTCTTCTTCTTCTTCTTCTCCTCCCCCACCTGTATAACGTAAAAGGCAAGACAGAAGACAACCTCAGCGTCCTCTACTTGTATATTTGCGTGTCGTGTGCAGGACGTTCCAATAACCACAACCATGGAATGGTTCAATCCATGGGGCATGTTAGGTATATGGTGCTATCGCCATATTGTTAGATCACCCGATGACTGACGTCGTCCAATATCACGCTGGACGCCATTACTTCCTAAACAAATGTCACTATTTAGACAGAGAGAAACCGAGAAGTTTTCCAGCCGTTTGTTATGGAAGCGAAGTTCTGCAAAGGGCATGCCACTGAATGAATGAATGAATGAATGAATGAATGAATGAATGAATGAATGAAACAGAGAGAAATAGGACATGTTTTTTTAAAACCCTGGCTAGAGATATTCGAACACATGGCCATTGAGCTGACAGAAGCGCGCTAGCCACTGAACTACCGTGGCTCCCTGAAGCGGCAATGAGGCTGTCAATAATCCACTTTGAATTGTGGGACGGTAGCGAAAAGAAGGGGAGACCTCACAGCCTCTGGTGTCCTATTTCATTAACACCTCCAGCAGCGACAACAATGGTAGAGCACTAAGTTATTGGCAGCTTGTGTCAGCTCAGACACTAAAGTCTGATATCCAATTTGCAGCCCCGCCAAATAATACAGTTGCCCTCGACAACACCGCCCGTAAGCTGTTATCCCATTGACATGCTCCTTGAATAGGCCTGTAGGAAGTACTCTCAGGGACAAAGTCCCTCTCTACTGCTGACATTCTCCTTAAACACGGCAGTCACCATAAGAGGACCCTGGTTCTACCTTAGTCCATAATCTACGAACACTTTCTCCCGGTCCCCTACGCCCAACACAAAGTGACAATTTGAAGCTCTCGTCTCCTCTATTCATCCTTGGCTGAATCCCAACCAAGCAACGATGCTTTTAATAGCTGTTCTTTTTGTCCAAACGCCCAGAATGATGTTGTCAGAAACTTGTTTATGATATTCTCGGCAGTTTTCGTGATTGTTTCCTTTTCTTCTCCTGTACAAACATGGCCTGTTAGAGACCCGAAACTTGTGGGCAAGTGAAATACGACTTTTATTACCCTGCACCAGGCATTGGCTTGGACATATGTGTCTTCGTTGTAGTCCAACTCGGCGGTTGAATTTCGTTAACAGCTTGGTGTTCCGCCTGACCTGTTGTTAGCCTTCTTAGGCAGGTTGGGATAATGTTTTACTTTATGGCTTTGCTTCCCGGGGGAGGCTGGCTAATGCCCAGGATGTGGCAGGCACCTTGGGTGTAAACGATCCAGTGGATACACTGACCATCTGGAGAAGGTGGCACTCTACACGTTCAGAAGACGGTTGTTAGTCATGTCACCAAGGTTGTCTTTGACAAGCGGTGAATTTAATCATTCGACGGGTAATAATAGCTTGGAGTAGGCGTAAAATGAGGAGGGTCATTGGAAGACATACTGTACTATTCTAAACAGCAGTGACCAGAACGCTTAACAATGTAATAATTTCACCAGTCAATAATTAAAACCTGTAAGGTAAAGGTTAATTTTCTGGCTATTTATAGAACGTTGCAATTAAACCCAGCATTTGTTGGATAGTGTAATTTGTTGTTTTCGATAGCATGAGGCGTCGACCGTTTAGAAATAATGGCAAACAGCTCAATATAGTAAATTACAAACAACCAGTAAATGTTAGGGTTGACTGCAAAGGTATATAAAGGAAGTGGAACTAACTCGTCATTTACTAGGCAATTCTTCCTCTTCTTCTTCTGCGTTCATCCGGAGTTTTTTTTTTTTTTTCGGGCGTGACTGCGTTGTGCCTGATTACAGCAGAGCTGCGTTCTTGCGCCGTTAGGCCAACACATCCGACTTCTGCGGGCATTTGTTGACAGGGTTAATCTTCCCGGGGATACTAGGCAATTCTATGTGTACTTGTTTTCTATCGCTTTCTAAACGGCCGAGGCTTAAAACGTCGAAATCAACGCTAAGCGACCGGCTCCTAAACCACATGTCATTGACTTGGAACCCTTGATCCGGTATGTCGGGGAATAATGACACTGCGGTCACTAACCCTCCAGCCACAAACCGAAAGACAGACAGACAGACAGACAGACAGACAGACAGACAGACAGACAGACAGACAGACAGACAGACAGACAGACAGACAGACAGACAGATAGATAGATAGATAGATAGATAGATAGATAGATAGATAGATAGATAGATAGATAGATAGATAGATAGTGTGAACGGATGTGTGGTTGGCTGAACGGACTACGGACGGACAGACAGACAGACATCTCTTGCATCACCCCTTCCTCCTCCTCCTCCGTGTTTACACAGGCCGCTCCTGCACCAGCCTTTGTATAGAGACAGGTTAGGGACCTTGTCGTGAGAATTTGTCAACGCTTGAAGACACACTGAAGTATGTGTATATACGGTGACGATAGAAGAAACACTGAAGTATGTGTATATACGGTGTCGACGAAAGAAAGAGGCCCCAAGTCTAATTCATCCTGTGTCTTCGTCTACTCTGTGGCGTCTCTAAGATTGGATCGTTTTCCGTGTCTTCTATGTGACACCTTTATCAATGCACAGGTGCAAACACTCGACACGGTGTTATGGCGGTTATTCCTGTTTTACCTTCCGCTACTATTCAGTTCTCCACACTGTTGACATTCGCCTTCGAAATGGCGATCCTCTTCTTGTTCTTTCTTATCATTGCCTTGTTTCACTTCATCTCCACTTTACGTGTGTTCATCACCCTTGCTTTGTTACACCGCTGGTGTTTTCTGGTACGGCGAAATCTTTATAACTTGATGCATGTTGTCTGTGTGTGTTTGTGTGTGTGTGTGTCCACGGTGATACTGATGTGGGGTGTGTATGTATATTATATGTGGTGTGTATTACATGCGGAATCTATTATGTGTGACGTATATTATATGTGAAAGTAATATGCTTATATCTATGTGTCCGTATAGTTATATATGCCTGTATGCGTGCACGTAGACAGGTAGGTAGGTAGGTAGGTAGGTAGGTAGGTAGGCAGGTATATATGCGTCTATGCATGCATCTATGTACATGCGTACGTATGATCTTTCAAAAAGAAAATAATCGTTTTCAATTGTCCTTTCAATATCGCATGACTTCATCAAAACCACATACCACCTACATTTCCACGGTGATCTGCAGTAAGCCATGACGTAGTCCTCACAGTATAACATCTTATACGATAAACAAAAGGAAATGACGTAGTGGCACTATGGCAGTCACGCATGAGCAAAGATAAAAGGGAAACAAGATGGCCATCCTTCGACAACTTTGAAGAGCGTGTTCTATTGACAGCAACACAGTCATCGTGGATGATTTGAACATAGTCTCTGTATGGAAACCTACAGCGAAAGTTGTCGCAAACACAGGTGCGGCCGCCTTTTGTCTGACCTGGTTGTAAAAACCTCCCCCGAACACCAAAGGTGATATAGTCACAAACATCACATTCGTGGCCTTTTCTTTCAGCATAGTTTCTTCAAGGACATAATCACTGGATGCGAGACTCCAATCCTTCATTTGAAGCAGGCCATTGGTGAAAGGTAGATGAATACATGACTATCGTCCCATTTAGGCAACGGTGAAAGGCTCTCTTTACCAATATGTCAAGTTGTGACATGGGGATTGTTGTGCTCTGGGGTATACCTGAATGTTGAGACCTAAGAGCTACTTGCATTGTCAGATACCTTCAACAAGTGTCGAATTCAAGCACTCCGGGACATTATTTCGTCTGATATTTTCTTTTTGAAAATCGTGTTTTTTCCATCGACTTTACGGAATCAGGACAATTTGCATGCAAAATTACAATTCCGTGTTATATTATCTATTCCACATGTCGGATTGTATTCATACTTTAAGTGTAGCAGATTGGTCAATCTACAAGATTGCAATTCTAGTGGCTGAGCTCAGATCATGCGCTGTAGCCTTCACGTGCTTCTCACTTGGCATGCTGGTGTGTTGGGAAAAGAGCGAATTAGCTGGATCTGCCCCTCTGGTTGTACGATAAGGCAGATGTGGTCATATCTGGGATCGCGTGTGTAGTGGAAGAACAGATACACGTCCATTGCCTGGAGAGAATAGGTACGGCAAGGAATGATCAGAGGATTTGTCCAACACTCAGTTCTCCGAGGAAAGCCAGACGGACATATAATCAGATTCCAGCTGGTACTATTAGTTTTCCAACTCTTCTCTGGTTGTTGAAGATGAAGACGGAGCACGTCTGGAAATGCCCCAAGTCGGTTCTTAACTCATCAGAGCTTGGTGTTTTGTCTGTATCGGCCGCCATGATTAGTTTCCCGAACATGTACCAAGTTGAAAAGCGCCATACCTACAAGCTCGTGTGTGTAGACCACTCAGGGGGATTGCAAATGCACAAACTCACTAGGAGTTCTGCTGAAACTGAAAGACGTGTGTGGTGACAAGGAGGAGATATGAATTGGATCAGCCCTACAGATGACAGTCACAGACCTCCGACGTGAGGTTTCAAACACCCTTTGTCGGCGAGGCACAAAACAAAACAGCGGGACGCCCCTGTCGTGTAGACCGACATAGAATTGCCCAGCCTTTGGGGTAGTGTTGTTCCTTTTCTATAATGCAATCAATCAAAGTTAAATACTTATGCTTGTGAAATGTCTTAGGTGTACAAGCAGTATTTCTCACAATTTATATTTAAGATGTAGTTTCCTTTGCATTATAATCATTGTCTTACAGTAGTTGTGCTGGTGTTATTTTTCTCTTTGTCTTCTGCTAATTTTATTAATTTTTGCTGATGAAGGCTTATGGCCGTTTTTTTTTTTGGTTTTGTATTTATAATTGTGTCTTTGTAATAATAAACTTTTACACTTCGCGTTTTTCATACTATGCTTCCCATTACAGATTGTTACGTTACTTGACATGGCTAGAGTACCCATAATTTCTCATTTCTATTGTCTCATTTCAGCAGTGCTATTTTATAACACACCGTTGTGGACGTCGACACAATTTGCTGGAGAACGGAGACTTGCTAAAGAAACATCCCACAAGAGGCATTACGGAACGTTGAAGGCAACATACTGACCTGAATGGAAAATTCACTAGAAGCAAATTATTCTCTGAGAAAAAGCGATCAGTATTTTAAAGATGTACTCGTGAACAATTCTGAGACTTTCCAGAAATTAACTCTTTAACTTGTATTACACAGGAAATAAATGGGGGAACCCGTTGAGGCCACTGAAACAGTTACATAAACAAACACACATAGTATTGTTTGGCGCTCTGAAGAGAGAAGAAGGAAGTAGAGACTAGAGGACACACTAGACAACATACAATTTGAAAGCTATAGTTACCGACAGGAATTCGAACCTGATTGTCCTGCAGGAAGAAAACCTTTAAAAACAAATTACATACCACAAGAACCTTTCTGCAGTCTTGACCACTGATGTAGAATATCTCTATAGAGGAGATTGTATTTCTCGGCCGCATTATAGCATCAGCTGGCAAAGCTACACCTCGCTTAATAAGTTCTGCATTCCCCAACAAAGACCTCTTTCGAGACGGCATCAAGTGAGGTGCGAAGCTGATGAAAGAAACCCAGCAGGAGAAGGTCCTGGGGGTTCTAGCTGCTTTTGCAGCAGACGTGCCAATGATTCTGCTACAAAGGACGGTCTCTTCTATGCGTACACTGGAAGGTTTTGGGGATAGAACGCTTCTGTGGCTTTCTATGCACAGTTGCCAGTTTGACATCCAGTTCAGCCTGATTAAAATTTAATCTCGATACCTGTTGCTAGTGTTGTGCATGTGTGTATGTATATGTGTATGTATGTGTGTCAAGGTTGTATTGTTTGGATTGTCTGCAGGTGTCAATCCCGTGTTGGAAGTTGTGTTTTGACATTATGCATGACGCGGCTGGGAGCCACAGTGGCGGGGATCGTCTTCTTCTTCTTTCGTTCGCTTGAAATATGTCTATAACTGCAATGTTGTCTCTTGTATGAATTTAACGGTCTTTTTTAGTTCACTCAGCGGTCCATAGAGCTTATCTTCCACTGTCGTTTCTCTAGGGCAGAAGGTTTGCCAAGACATGTTGTAATTTGGGCAGTGTTGGAGTATGTGCTCTGCTGTCTGCGACGCCAATACACATGTGCACACGGCTGATTCACCAATCTTGAATTTTGTATACGTGTGGTTGCATAATCTATTGTGTCCTGTTCTGAGGCGCAGAACAATGACTTGTTCTGGTCTGTCCATAATGTGGTAGTCATCTTCAGCAGGTTTTTGTGGCTTTCTGACTGATTTGATCATTCTTTTCTTTTGGTGGTAAGTAACAGGCACACCAGGCTGTTCTTATTGTACCATTCCTTAGCCAATTGATCAGCTATGTCGTTTCCAGGTATTCCACAGTGGGATGGTATCCACCGTATAGTGACCTTATGCTGACTGCTAAGTTCAGAAAATAGTGTCCTTAGTACTGGCAATTTTCCAGACAAGAGCGCCTCGAGCACTAATTTTGCATCTGTCAACAGCACCACAGGAATGTTAGCGCGCTTGCCTGTCGGCCGGGTGATTGTGTATTCGAATCTCCAAAGAGTCAGACATTTATTTAATAAAAATTGACCTGTTCTCCCAGATAGATGCAGCTTACAACGCGTACTAGGAAATGTTCTAGGAAAGGGTGATGGGGGGGAAAAAAGGAATGAAAGAAGACGAAAATACAGATCAAGCGCAACAGAGCAAGCAATTTTCCTGACGTTTTACTCAAACTTGAGGGTAAAGCAACGGAAAACATCAATTTAAACTAGGAAAATATACAATCACAATTTAACGAGCAGGATTTTACAAGTAGCAAAGCGTTTAATACACACGCTCACATAACGCATATATTAATATTCAACACAACGGAAAGGCCACATAGTTCAACTCGATCACTACCCCCCTCAGCTTCTATCCACGTCACCAGTGCACGAGCGCCAGGGTGACTGGTGTGGAGCAGGTCCGTGTGTTGTTGGAACTCGACAAATGCTCGGGTTCGGAGCAGTTAAACACATACCCTCGATGCGGGGCGCCGAGTTACGGGTATTGACGGAAGCCAACCACTGTGATTTACGACTATGCTGATTGGCGATTCCGGTGCCAAATTTCGGTGATTTGGTCTCATTTCGTCATAAGCGAAATAGTTCCCTTTCACGCAATCCGTTTCACTGCACGCAATACAAAACGCCTGGCCATTGTTGGGGAATTTATCGTGTCGTTGAAACAGCATGAAATACATTTTTGAGGTGATTATCTGCACTCATAGAAGGAAAGAAACCAATATGAGATTAGATTTTACACTAGACAACAAAATTCTTGAAAGTTATAGACATAATGGTGATTTAAATTTAGTTCCATTTAAATTTAGTGCCATGTAAATTTAGTTCCATTTAAATTTGACGCCCTTCATCCTAGCCGACTCTAACGAACAAGTTACGAATGCAATTCGTAATCCCCCAAACTGCGTCCGAAACCCAGCGGCGGGCAATTTGGAAGCCTTGCGTTGGTTTCAATACAAACGTGTGCGTGCCGGTCGGTCAGAAAGCAGTGGCAAACCACTGAACGTAAACTTGCCAAGAAATCACAAACAGCCAAACACGGCTGGAGTTTACTGCTAGTCATGTAAAGGGAATGCATTTAACCAATGTCCTGATTATGTGGCTTTGGGGCAGCGCATGTGTCTTCAGAATCCCATATGCTGTTTCAAATCAGTCGCACACTATTTGGAGGCAGACCGCCTTACTTTGATTTTCACAATGGTATGAAAGCTGGTCGTTCAGAAAGCAATGGCAGACTGTTGATGTTGAATGTAAAATTGCCTATATAATCACAACATCCAATAAATGTTAGGTTAAGTGCGATGACGTGTAAACAACATGCGACAAAATGTTTTTCTCATCCCCCTGACATGTGACAAACCCTTACCATTCCGCTTCTGTTCGAAAGCACGCTCGTTCCCAAGCTTTAACAGTTAAGTCGCCACACCAAAACTTAAGCTCCCAAACGTGAACAGTTAAGTCGTCACTACCAAACTCTAACTCTCAAACTTGAAAAGCTAAATCGCCACATCGAAACTTTAGCTCCCAAGCGTGGACTACTAAGTCACCTCAGCGAACCCTTAGCTCTCAAACTTGAATGGCTAGGTCGCTACAATAACCCGCCAGCGTCAATAATTCGACAGCCGATATGAAATCAAAACTCTGGCAATCAAAGCGGATAGTGTAACAAAGCCAGCGAAAACACACGTGACCAGAAACAATAGATCATTACCATCTGTCACGACCATCGGGACTCTCATTTACCTCCAGGTTGCTCAGTATCGTCTGCCATGCGCGTGATGGCGGGACAGTGCATCCCAGGGAAAACCAATCGACCAACTACTGATATAAAATTCTATCCTCCTATTGAAACTAGCAACAGATACGGAACAAAGCGATAAGTTTTAGTAGCAACGGCAACAGTCACCTGACAGTCCAATCTGTTGTAGTTGTATATGAAAGAATGGGGACATTAAAAAGTTGACGCCCGGAAGATCGCAAGCACACAATACTTTTAATTCGAATGGGGCAAGTTTACCCCAGTTGTTACAGCAATGCCATGAGTGTAAATGTCTGATACTGAAAGGAAAAGCTGTAACCATTCGACAGTATCTCTAAATAACATCCCCTCAAAGGCAGCTGCTGTTGTGTAGTGGCCAGACACTCGTCTGTTGACCCGGTGGTCATTGGATCGACTCCTATCAGGGCTGATTCAGATTTTTTTTTTTAATTGATCTGGGCTACGAGGTCGTCCCAACGTGTTTCGAACGCGGTATGCGGGGTTGCGAATTTGCATTCGTAACACCTTTGCCACGGAGCCGGCTATGATGAAGGACATCAGATTTAAATTGAACTAAATTAAAATCTCCGTTATGTCTATAACTGTCAATTGTTTTATTTTCTAGTGTGAAATCTGATCTCATATTGGTACCTTAGTTAGTTAGTTAGTTAGTCGCGGTTCCAACTTCACAGCAACGGGTCGTCCCCATTATGCTCCGTTCCTGTGCCAGTGAATATCACACAAAACGCTCCCCACTGCCCACTGTGAAAAGTGGAAAAGACAGGAGTCTCGACAAACAGCCCGCACAGATACACTGTACATAATGCCGCAGCCAGAATGTCAACACGATAGTCCCCCACGAAACACCCAGTTCATCTCTGATGGACTCGGCAGTCATTTTCCTATCTGGATCTTTCCTAGATGTTCACCCACACAGTCCACGAAATTACAGTTCATCGTCGATGGCAGTCAACCAGCCCAGCAGCCACGCATTTCTGCATAAGGCAAAAACCGGTCAACTCTGGGACATGGACAGCTGCCATCGCTCCGAACATGCAGTCACGTTCCAAAACCCTCGGGCAGATTCAAAAACATTTCACACGAAACTCACAGCTCATAGTGTCACGCCACGCACTTACCTGGTACCTTTCCTTCTATGAGTGAAAATAATCATCTAAAAAGTATTTCCCATTCTGTATTAAATGAGTATCAGGAGATGTCTCGAGGAAGTAAAAGTGACCGATGTCTTCTTCTTCTTCTGTGTTCATCCGGATCTTTTTTTCTCGGATGTGACTGCGTTGTGCCTGTTTACAGCAGAGCTGCATTCTTGCGCCGTTAGGCTGACAGATCCGACTTCTGCGGGCATTTGTTGACCGGGTTAACCTTCCCGGAGTGACCGATGTGATACTGACCACATCATTCCCACGTGCCAATTGGTCTATAAACATATTGGTCTATAAACACATTGGTCTATAAACACATTGGTCTATAAGCTTATTGGCTTACAACGATGTGCCAATTGGTCTATAAACATATTCTATAAACATATCGGTCTATAAACACATTGGTCTATAAACACATTGGTCTATAAACTTATTGGCTTACCACTATGTGCTAATTGGTCTATAAACATATTGGTCTACCACTTTGTGCAATTGGTCTATAAACATACTGGGGGACCACTATGTGACAATTGGTCTATAAACATACTGGGGGACCACTATGTGACAATTGGTCTATAAACATACTGGGGGACCACTATGTGGCCAATGTGTCTTCAGGCATGAAAATGGTTCGTCTTTATTACATCGAAAGAGACACGAAGGAGAGGGGGAAAGCGAATTCAAAATTTGGATGGGCTACTGCAGAGTAGAAACTGGGCAAGAGAAAAGCTGAAGGAGATAACACACACTGCTACTGACAGTGAGCTGCCAACACAACAACTTTGGAAGCAACATCAATTGCTAAATGACAAACAGAAGCCACGGGACGCAGCGGTATCGCAATGGTCATAACGTTTACATACACAGCGCTATGTTCATATGTTCAAACTTTATTTGAGACAGTTTTTTTTTTTTTTTTAAATTGACGTTAGTTCCTAAGTTGACCCGGCAAAAATGGATACCTGGACAGATTCTGGGAAGTCAGTGTGGCCGCGAAATATTAACCACATCGTCCAGGGAATACCCATGAAGGTTAACCCGGCCAACAAACACCGGCAGAAGTCGGATGTGTCGGCCTAAGGGCGCAAATAAACTTGGCACAACGCAATTACATCGGGGGGAGGGGGGGGGGGGGGAAACGCTCCGCATGAACGCAGAAGAAGAAGTAATCGAGGGAATGCCGAGTGGTCTAGAAGTGTGGGGCTATCATGATATACCCAACACGCCTTAAAATGATCGAGCCCTGCCGTGCTGTCAAAATTACGTGTATACAAAAGCCAAACAACAGGGGTTGGAAATCGTCGCGCTTGTAGTATCATTGTTTTATCGACTGGTCACGCTCGACTTAACCAAAATGTTACCTCATGCAGTCACGGCTAAGCCCATATTCAGTTTGACAATGACTCGGGGTAATTGTCTTTCCAATGGTCTGTATCTGTTTGTTGGCTCCTGGCAGTGGTTCTCAGCTTGTTGCCGTGACCATCTGTTGGCTCTGCGATAGGGTTTACTTTGTAGCGACTATCATCAGTTACTCTACGACCGTAGTCCTCAACTTGTAGCCGCGACCATCTTTTGACTCTACGACAGTAGTTCTCAACTTGTAGTCGTGACCATATATTGGCTCATTCGATAGCAGTTCTTAATTTCAAATGACTAACACCTTTAGCCAGCGCAGTGGGTAAGGAGTAACAAATTCAGTTCATAATCCTGCATACCGCGTTCGAAACACAGCTGCTGCTTCAATTTGGCAGCAGACCGACTTGCGTTGGTTTTAATGAAAATGGTATGCATGCTGGCCTTTCATTTAGAAAGCAATGGCAAACTACTGAGCGTAAACTTGCCAATAAATCACAAACAGACAAAACATGCCGGGGTTGACTGCGACGTCATGTAAAGGATATGCAACTAAAATTTTTTTTAAACCAACTTTTGACTCTACGACACTAGTTCTCAATTTGTAGCTGCCACCATATGTTGGCTCTCTGACAGTAGTTCTCAACTTGTATCTGCTACGACCCGTTGTTTTGGGGTCATATAATCATAGTCATCATTATAATCATCAAGCATTTCCTCCTCTACAGGACATCGATCTCACCACGTCCCCCCCCCCCCACCCCCCCCCCCCGGACAAGAAGTACGATTCTATGCCAGTTCCCCTGTTTCCTTAATCAAATATGATAACTGTGGGCCCATCATTTAAAAAAGTGTAAACAATAAAAACAAAAGAGGAAAGGAAGCACGTCCCGAGGTAGAAACCTGCGAGGGTCTGTCATGTGATATTTCCACCACATGTTGTAGACTGAATGCGTGGATCAACTCGTGACCAGTCTTTCTCTCACTTAGCGAGACGACGGACAAAGGCGTCGAACCGTCTTTCAATCCTCCTATTTACGCCATCACCGCAGCTACCTACCAACTACGCTAACGCGACTTCTAGGTCCATCATACACATTGGGAAAAAAAAAATGTTACACTTACCTAAATATCCGAATCCTGGACCCATCATATCAGGGCTGTCACCCATTTCTTCGCCTGGCCGAAGTGCGCGCATGCGCCGTGGGTTGCGGAAGAAATGGCGTCTAGCGCCCAGAGCGCTCAACTGTTTCATCCGTCGTTCTTTGGATCTTCGATTTTGAAACCAGACCTGTGGAATAATGTCAAAGTTGATAGTATTTAGATACACTGTTATTAACTACATGTTTGCATTCGCTAACCTTGAACTAAAGCGTAGTCCATACACTGGACTGATTTTTGCTCGTGGATTAATTAGCTCTCCATATTACCAATGCCCTCGCCATCAGGCGAACTCACTCCGACTTCTGTGGTACTTGTAATTTACATTCCAAAATCAAGGACATTTTAGTCCAAATGACCTATGTAGGGCTTGAACCAATTAGCTCGACATAAGGTAAGTCCAATTCAGAGGGTCCCTGTTAGCGCAGTGATTTACACCTTCATTGGCCATCTGGTGGCCCTTGGAGTCGGACTTTCTATAAATGGTCATAGACGCCTAGGTACCAGGTGCAGAGGTTAAGAGCTCACCACTCTCAAACTCTTGTTCCCCCCATCTCCCTTTTATTTTTCGCTGTCTGTCTCTGTCTCTCTCTCTATCACACACACACACACACACACGCGCGCGCGCGCACACACACACACACACTTTCGATCCGGATCTCGAACTCTCTAATGAGCAGTGTATACATCTTTGACAAGGTTTCCGGGGATACTCTTACATAACATGAAAACTTAGGTGTAGAGGAAGAGAGCTTCTCTCTCTCTCTCTCTCTCTCTCTCTCTCTCTCTCTCTCTCTCTCTCTCTCTCTCTCTCTCTCGATTTGTATGGACGTCATTGACAAGGTTTCCGGAGAACACTTACGTAATATATACAACAACGTGTACAGAAGGGAAGCTCCTCATTCTCCCCCCCCCCCTCTCTCTCTCTCTCTCTCTCTCGCTCACTCTTCCTTTCACTGTCTCTCTCACTCTCTTGACCTATACTCCAAGGAGTAGAAATGGAGCGTCTCTTTCTCTATTTCTCTGTCACTCTCTTTCTCAACACCCCCCCCCCCTCCTCTCTCTCTCTCTCTCTCTCTCTCTCTCTCTCTCTCTCTCTCTCTCTCTCTCTCTCCGCTCATTCTTGAACGGCACAGGAAACCGTCGACAGGGTTTGTGTAAGCATCTTTAATTACATCCACACTTAGGAGTAGAAGATCGGCTAACTGAGTCAAACCATGTGAAGGACATTTGACTAAAATATCGCGGGATATCCCTGCATTGTATTAACCTATTCTGCAGCGTTAAATAACCACCATCAAATTATCACTTGATTGCTCGTTTTCCTTATCTGCTCTACATACTTGTTATTTGTGTCAGCCATTACTTATAGAATAAATTGCTTGTTCTCCTTAAAGTATTTTATTTGTGTTTTCTTACATTCGCGTACACAAGGTACACAATAAATATAAATTGCTTCTCGCCTACTTTTCATGAGATGGTGCTAAAACATGGAAGGCTGTTTTGACAATGGTAGGAGGAGCACGTTTTTACAGCGAGTAGAATCGATCAATGTTACTGTCAGGGGCAGAACAATGGCGATATGAGCTTACACGCCAATGGGATGGGATGGGTAGACGCGCTAACAGGACCGTTTATAGTAGGTTGTGATAGGTGTGCTAGAGGTGGTGATGGTGGTGGTGGTGGTGGGAGAGAATGGGCGGTTGTAGCAGAGAGGGTGTAGGAACAGATGACAGTAAGAGACTAAATGTAAGTGGGGGATGAGATTGTGAGAGATTGAGAGAGAGAGAGAGAGAGAGAGTGAGAGAGAGAGGAGAGAGAGAGAGAGAGAGAGAGAGAGAGAGAGAGAGAGAGAGAGAGAGAGAGAGAGAGAGAGAGAGAGAGAGAGACTTGCGTGGAACAGTAAGAAAGGGAAAAGAACTACAGTTAAGTTAGAGTGACATATATTGTTTTCTTTGGAACCATGTGAGGAGAGTGATCGGCAAAAATATAGGACTACAGCTGTGTTGGAATCGGCGAGGCAAAAGAGTTTAACGTCCTTTAACTGACTCTTTTGGCGGCTGCGTAGTGTTTGTTTCACACCCCGGCTAGATGGATTTGTGTTGACTGTCTGTTCAGAAGGTAATGGCAAACTACTAAACATAGCATTGCTCAGCACATCAATCAGGGATGTACTACAACGTCCTGCAAACGACATACACTTCACACACACAAAAAACACACACACACAGGATGTGTATTTGGACTTTATTGGCCTTGATCACACACGCCTACACGTGTACGTGTGTGTGTGTGACTGTGTGTTACTTTATTGGCCTTGATCACACACGCCTACACGTGTGTGTGAGTGTTTGTGTGTGTGTGTGTGTGACTGTGTGTTTGTGTGGGGAAGGGGTGTGGTATCAACATACAGAATGAGACAACCAAAGCAGTACAAGTTCCTTTTAAAAAAAAAAAACATACAGTAAACAAGAACTCTGTAAAATAAAATAAACGCTGTTTAAATTACATTAAAAAAAATATTTGAACAGTAAAACAAAGCGCAACAGGGGAGATCACTGTGACAGCTTAATGTTTTTATTCCGAGTTAACGCCCCTGTTTGGATGAATGGATTTCGAATTTCAGGAAAATTTACGATTGGAAAGATCGGTCTCGCAATGTCAATGGTTCTTTTTATTTATAAGGAGATTTAATGTTGGGGCACTGTATTGTTTTTGTTCGTTAGGGCGTACGAGGTAGAATGACTAACGCAACATAAACAAAAGTGGGACGCCTTTAGAAGTCAATGGTGGTTGTATGAGAGAGAGAGAGAGAGAGAGAGAGAGAGAGAGAGAGAGAGAGAGAGAGAGAGAGAGAGAGAGAGAGAGAGAGAGAGAGAGAGAGAGAGAAGGGGGTGGGTGGGGAACGAAAGAACGAACTTTATTTTAAAGGGGTCACAAATTGGGCGCGCAGGCCCGTCTTACATTCGGCCCTTCATATCACTCATATTTCGTTCATCAATTGTTTTTTTTTTTTTTTTTTTTTTTTTTCCGCGTTTCCATCCTGTTTCAGGATATTGCGGTCAACACCAGCATCTTTCAGCTGTATGTTGATTCCTAGGCTAGATTACGCTCATCAGCACGCCACGACTTTCTGAGCGACCGGCTCCATACTCTCATAAGTCACTTTTGCGATTTGAACCACTGCTAATTCTCGTCGCGTCACGTGACGAGAGTATTCGGGGTTAGCGGAGAAAGCTGCTAACCCCTCGGCCGGATTGTGCACGTTATATTCACATAGGAAAAAAAACATTGTCAAATGAATGTTGTAAACATAAACAATGCATATTACTATGTTGTTGGACAGGCAGACACACGTACACACGCACATTCATAACCATACACTCACATACATACATACTTACACATACATACTTATATCCGTTGAACAAATTCACAGCTATGTACTTACTCAATAACACACAAATACACACTCCCTCGCATACACATAAACTCAATCATAATTACAATCTCACCGACAAAAGTTTACTTATGCACCCGCACACCCCCCTCCCTCCCTCCCCCCCCCCCACACACACACACATGGAGCGAGACAGGTTGAGGGATGTGGAGGGAGAAATAGTGGTATAAAAACATTAGTGTTAATGGTGATAATAATTATGTATTCTCCAAATGGAGATAATATGCACTGCGGAAACATGTGTATCCCTTAGCGCACATAATTTTGTCGCAGCGCAAGTTCAGCCTATGTAACGGTTGAAGGTGCACGATAGTCAAACATAGCTTAGCTCACGATGCAATGGCAGTCGGTGGTCTTGAGTTCGACCAGGATCATACACCTGCCACATCACCCACTGAGTGCCGTGTAGTCTGTATTCGTCGCCTCTTGCAGATAAGGACAGGAGAGCTTGGGATGACTTGGTTGAGAACGTATGGGTGGACTATAAAAAGTGAAAGATGAAGAAGAAGAACTGGCACAAAGCAAGATAGTTTCCGGCCGGCTGTAAAGGCAATGACGTTTTAGAGAAGATCTTATACATGATGATGATGATGATGATGATGATGATGATGATGATGGTGATGATGATGATGATGATGATGATTAACACTTAACATGGATATCTGCTTTTCCTGTTATGAGGCTATAAGAGGCGTGGCTGAGAGGTCACGGTATCCACCTCAGTCCCAGAAGGTACTGAGTTCGATCCAAGCATGGGGATGAGAACTGTCCCATGAATCATTGGTATCTAATGGTATGACATGGAGCTGTCAGCTCGCACGCCTCACAGATCTCTGGAGTCATGAGACGGTATACCTGGACTTCTCGGATAAGAGCGAAAAACAGGAAGTTATGTGCATTCTGGGCACGATAAAAATATACGGCTGTGGGAAACTTCATAGAGTAGGCCTTAACACGAACACCCTGGCAAAATTTATAGAAAAAGTACACCTACCCTCGGGTAGATAAAACTTGTTACCTTAGAAGGAATCTGTCTAGAGAAAGTAAACCTTTCACAAATGCATGCTGCCGTCAGTCTCACTGACCGTTGAGGTGTATAATCAGGTGTCACGCTCTCTCCTCCAAAGAGGCTCGAAAAAGAAGAGCATCCCGCAGGCAGGCACGATCAACTCTATCCATACTGAGAAAGGACCCCATGACCGCTAAGCTGGTAGGCCTGTCGACTAATCGCTGCGCCATGAAGGCTTCTTTAGGCTCTAAGCATTAACACCCATTCACGAGTGTGGAAGTGCATTAACCTGCTCTGTATACAAATTCTGCTCTTGGGTTGCAGAGACAAGCGCAGAATAGCTGCATCATAGCATAGCAAGTGTGTCAATTGGGGCAACTAAGGCGGGTCGGTGCGTCCTCATCTCCTGGAAAGTTTAGCTGGAGGATCTAAGCAATCAAGAACACGTTCTGAGCAGAGAAACGAAACATGATTCCTAGAGCCAGGCTGAATGGGGGGATCGCCTGGCTGGAGAAGAATTGCTGGCGGGAAGAGGATTAGAGGCAGATAAATAATGTTGGGAGGACATGAAAGGAACAAAACAGGGAGAAACAAATGGGAGGTTTTCGAGCATGGTCGTTAAGTACCCGTGCTTCACGAGGAGATAAAAGGCAGAACAAGAATGAGGAGAAAGAGTGAGGATGTAGCAAAATGAGGTAGTTGTGAAGAAGAAGAAAAAGAAGAAGAAGAAGAAGAAGAAGAAGAAGAAGAAGAAGAAGAAGAAGAAGAAGAAGAAATGTAACAATGAGGAGAAGAGATAAACAATGAAGAGACCATACCAATTTAAAGACTAAGGTGTCAGCAATAAAGATATGGTCTCAATATAACTCAACGGTAACATAATCAGAAGGAAACAATACCCGCAATACATCTGTGTACACCCTAGCCAGGACTTCCGGTAGCAACAAATTCTGGTATCCTGATTCTGATCCTCCAGGTCTGTTTGTCTTTTATTTAAGGTGTGTCTCCTGGGTGTCCCTGAAACTTAAGATCTTCAATGCAGCTATTTTTTGGGGCCCCAATGAAGAGCATGCTGGGATGTCGTCTTTGTAAGGGGATCTATTATTCTGGGGCGCTGCAACTCCCTTTGCACAGATGGCAGGCCGTACAGGTGTAGTCTCTATTGTTGGGGTCTTCTGTGTGGGGAAGATTTCACTTAACTAATTCTCGCTGTTCTTATTTGGGCTATTGTGTTAAAGCGGTGGTGTAGACTATCTGTTGTGAGGGATGTGTGAGGGTTGTTCTTCTCCTACTGTGAGACGCAGCGTAGCAGTGTGGTGGGAAATTGAGGTCTCTCTCTCTCTCTCTCTCTCTCTCTCTCATCTCTCTCTCTCTCTCACACACACACACACACACACACACACACACACACGCTGTTCTCCATTTGATTCCTATGCTTAGATATAATTCATTCATTCAGCATGTCCTATGCAGAACATCGCTCCCTTAACAACCTTCCGGAAAACTTCTCTGTCATAAGCAAGAGGTCCCGCGTCCGATACCCCCATATCATTTACCTTCTGGTGGTAACGGTAAGGAACCATTCTTCACGACATAAGGCGCGTTTGGTACATGGTGCTAAACCCATTATTTGTATAGATCAACCAGCACTGGCTGGGTGATGTGGTCAGTACACTAAACATCGGCAGCCTTGAACACTCAAGACATTATCTGCTGCCCATAAAGGCAAGCCGCGTACCGAAATCCTCACATAAAGCAAGAAGCCGTGACTTCTAGGGATCTTCGGAAAACAAATCGCACCCTCGCGATACAATCCGAAAAAGAACTACTGATCTTCACAACGCGAGGTAGCCGACTCGACCATGTCGCCAAGAAGACCCCTTAAATGCGTGGATTTAAAGAACGATCAACACCAAACACACCCGGGGCGTGTACTCATCGGAAGCTTCACCATCAGCCCATGAGCTGACACTTTTGATGGTGATCTCTGCTGGAAGTCATCAGTCGCCACACTGGACACAGCATGCAAAGACTAGGCATTCTGTTTCTTGACCCAGGGAAGTAGTGTACTGAACGTCTTAGTACTGAACGTCTTAGTACTGAACGTCTTAGTACTGAACGTCTTAGTGTTGAACGTCTTTGTACTGAACATCTTAAAACTGGACGTCTTAGTAGTGGACATCTTATTACTGAACACCTTAGTACTGAACGTCTTAGTACTGAACGTCTTTGTATTGAACATCTTAGTACTCAACATCTTAGTACTGAACGTCTTTGTAAACATCTTAGTACTGAACGTCTTAGTTCTGTATGTCCATGGTATTCTCTGCATTTCCACAGCCATCAGATGTTTTTCAGCTTGACTGCTCATTGTCCAAGCTTCACAATACTCAACATCTTAGTACTCAACATCTTAGTACTCAACATCTTAGTACTAAAAAGCCTGGAGTGTATACACATATTTAGCTAACACCACATACCCGGGGTATCCGCGGTAACGTTGTGGCTAAGCGCTGGCCTCCCAGCCTGGTGGTCATGCGTTGAATCCGCATTTTGGGCGGGCTTAATTTTTTTTTTTTTTTAATTGGACCGTCTTCCCAGGTTGGCCTAGCCAAAAAAATAGGTACCAGTTAATGTGGCTGTAAGTAAAGGCGGCCGGTGCGCTACTGACCACACCATCCCACGAGTTCTGACGGGTTTATAAAATATAATACCAGCATAATATACCCGATACGCCCCAGGTCGTGTAAAAAGAGCCCTAGAAACTCTGACGTCACGTTTCATGGTGGTCTGTGGAGCATGCGCGCCATCAACCAGCCGGCAGAGAAGTACACATGGTCTCCCAACACCCCTCATACACCGCCTCTTTATAGCAAGATCATGCTGGAGTGTGCTCTAAGACTCTTCAAGCTGGATTGCAGAAGGATTAGTCTGCGATGTTGAAAGATACGTTTTTTTCCCCACTCTTCTAATAAGCAGACTGCTGGAGACCCCCTGTCTGTGTGCCCAGAGACACGTGAATTCGTCCTTTCATCCTAAAGACACACAGCTTATGGGGGGAACTGTACAGGTGAATGTGTACGTGTATGTCTCAAGTCCCATGTAAAATAACTAGCACGTATGCCTCGATCCCCTGCTCTGCATTAGAACGGAAGGAAATAATTTCAAGATAATCTAAGGAACAAAAGCAACTTGAAGACGCTATATTAAAGCGTCACAGCTTTTCGCAGCTTTAAGTCACATATTTATAAAAGCTATACGCCGCTGTTGTGTTGTTAACAACGGACATATATCTCTATTGTACAGCGGTTGCTCCACACATAAAGGACACAGTCTCTGTTATCCGAGTTAGGGTATCCTTACAGACAGACATAAGTTTTTCCCTTTCAAATGGCCATACAAACTGAACACAATGGTAGATGAACAACTGAATGTAAATTAAAACGGGTATTAGGGGGGAATGCCAGCAACAATGGGAAACCTCACGCAGACATATAAAAGCCGAGAACATTGGGGATTCCCTGAAGATATCACGTGGAGCTATTAATACATCCATTGGCATTGACGAGCACTTGTAATAAATAGATATCTGATGGTCCGTCTAGGCAACATTACGTTCAGTAGTTTGCCAGTTGCTTTATGAACGAGAAGTCAGCTAACTGGTGTGTGGAATTTACCTACTACTACGCCGTCAGAGACAACGAAAAACGTTATTGCTGAATGTGTACTATTACTTTAGTATCTCATGAGAGTAGTTTGGTCAGTCGTGATCAAGGCCGATTGCCAGAGCAGTTACCAGCCAGCTAAGAGATGTTTTATTTCACCCCCAGACAGGCTTATATTCCATGACTGATTGACTGGCACCTTGCCGTCTTGATAGACGACGGTTTGTAGAATTGAGTTATAACTCTCCAAAGCACAAAGCCTGGGCTGGATGTAGAGACCATGTGTTACCCACGTAACATGATCCCTCTCTCGTCGTGCCTAGTTTAATCTAGAGGAAAGTATCGCCAATACATCTGGAACAAGACAAGTTGCAGAAGCTGCCGGATCAGTAAAGCGAAGCTCTACCTGTCCGCCTGTCGGAACTTCCATCCTAGACCGGTTGCCGACCCGTCTTAGGGCCTGATCTGCCCTGTGATTCCATTTAGTCTTTAAGTTGCATTTCCCTGCACTAAGGTAAAGCTTGTACCCTCCCAAGTTGCACTCCCCCGCCCGACGCCGTTGGCACAATGTGGGGTGTCAGGTTTAGTGAGCACCGTCCAACATTCGGTGCTAACAGAAATCATGTAGTAGCGTCTCCTGTCATACGGTAGCTCAATCATATCTGACTAAGATATGACTTTATACCACAGCTGATCGATAAACTGAGATAACTGCTGTCATGTGAGAGGCGGGAACTCTATTCCCTCGACCACTATATTCTGTGTATAGGTAAAAGCAGTCCCACAGCGGATTCCCTCGTAAGGGTGTTAAGTGAAAGGCCTTCACATATTCTAGACAGCCGACATATGAGGTAAGTGTTCAATTCCCTTCGATGGAGAGATAATATATATACAGACCTACAAGCACTTGGAATTAGCGACTGGCAAGAGAAGGTCCACCAGAGAGACGAATGGAGACGGCTTGTATCTGCAGCAAAGAACCTCAATGGCTCGGAATGCTAGCTGAAGAAGAAGAAGAAGAAGAAGAAGAAGAAGAAGAAGAAGAAGAAGAAGAAGAAGAAGAAGAAGAAGAAGAAGAAGAAGAAGAAGAAGAAGAAGAATTTATTTTAATGACTGTGTAGTGTTTAAAAATATTGCCGGTCCAAGTTTTGTATTTACCTATTACACATCCGTCTTCTGCGGATACACCCTATCCTATTTACATGAGCCTGGGTAGACCACAGAGCTGAACTGGTCGGGAAAAATAGTCCTGACGTATTGTACCCGAACTTCTGGCTTTTCGGCAGACGAGTGTACAACCCACTGTGCCACCGCGAATTCTTGATATGGGACGAGTTACATATAAGTAAACATGTTAGCAAATTGAAAACAAACAAACACACAAACTAGAAAAAACATTATAATATAATGTATATGGTGCACAGGGAGGTTAGATGGGCATCGTTAAGTAGTTCGCCTGCCTCTGGAAATACAGTTATTGTTTTGATTTCGCTCGCTCTCTCACTTTGAACTCAAGCGTAGTCATTACACGTCCTAGTGCATTAGACTGATTATTGCGTGTAGATTAACTCTCCCTATTATCAGTGTCCCTCTGCCATTACGCGAACCGACTCCGACTTCTGATGTACTTGTAAGTTACGTCCACAAGTCAAGGACGCGAAGTCAACATGTTATTCCAACTGACCGGTGTACGGGTTGAACCTCGGCATCAGCACACCGGAAGGTTAATAGCGAGCATTTGTATCCATTCGGGCCTTATGGCCTAGAAATCAAGACGGCGACAACACGGAACAGTTTAAGAACCACTGTTCTAAATGTATCGACTCACATTTATCTTCAGTGATGAAACGAAAAGCAACAACTAAACAACTCCTACCACTGGATGCTCCTGATTTAAAAAAAAAAAAAAAAGCATACGTTATTTATACAACATCGCAACATTTTTTTCTTGTTTCGTGCGTTGAAAAATAAAGACGACTTTTTAATGCACGTAATTCCGAAGGTCTTTCTATAGAGCATGAACCGGGTCAGGTAAAAGTAGCCATTTGTATTCCGCGCGTAGTTTTTCCCTAGTATGTGTGCTTCGATAAACTGGCCAGACGTCAGTGCTCAAATGTTCTATCTGATCGGTCGCTGGAACTGTGCGCTCCGATCGTTGGAACTAAAGTAAAGGTCTAATTTATAAGAATTCATAAGGTCATTTGTGTATTTATGTTAGTTAGTTGCAATCCTTTACAGAACGTAGCAGTCAGCCTCAGCATTTATTGGCTGTTCGTGATTCCTGGTTAAGTTTACATTCAGCAGTTTGCCATTGATTTCTGAACGACCGGCACCCATACTATTTCATAAAAAAATTAACGCAAGGCGGTGTGCTGCCAAATCGCCCGCAGCTGTGTTTCGAACGCGGTGTGCGGGATTACGAAGCCCTTCGCCACGGAGCGGGCTTGGGTATATATCTATATATACATAAATATCAATTGGGGAAGCCTTTGAGGCCACCAAGGCAGTTCATAAATAAACACATCTGCATTGTTTGGCACCCATAGAAATAGAAGAAAGAAGTAGAGACTAGAGGACGCAATAAACATCATAAAAATTGAAAGCATTAGCTACAGACCCGGGATTGAACCTGTCACCTCCAAATGACGACAGACCCCTGCTGTATGAACAAGTGTACATCGACGCTTGGCCAACGAGGCACGTAGATCAACATTTATATAGACCAAACGACACTCAGTGTTTGAAATGGTTGGTATCGCGCCCGCCGCTTTTACTACCCAAGAAAGTTCTTGGTACCCATTTTAGGCTGCCACGATACAAGGTATCAGAGAAGACCCAGACGAAGATTCGAAGATGACCAGACAGGGAAATAGGTGGAACCCCAGGAGAGACGACAACTGGTAAAGCTCCCTGAAGGAAACAGCACCAAATGATGGGGTGAGCACACAATTACTCCAGGCCTTAACTGTCACGGAAAAAACTGCAGTTTAGTGATTCCTTGATAACTTACATATTAAAATACAAGGAGGGTTAACCATTGAGTACGTCATTCTGAGAGAAGGAATAAAATTAACGATCATTGACCTACGAATATAAAAATAGGATCCAGGTGTACGCCGAGTTCATTGCTTGACGATCTGACCGGACACGGGAAACGGTACGATCGCGCTGGGGGAAACTTCGACACCGGACAAACACAGCGGGAGACGGTGATCAGAGAATAGATTTCTTTGAAGTGCGACCAGCGATGAACGGAGGAACAGCGTAACAACGGAGAGAAACGAACAACTAACCACTACGTGATTTCACCGCTTTTTGATGGGCAGGATACGGCAAATTTGATTGTAGATCAAACAATCAACAGAGGAGTGAACACTTGTTATAAATAGTAGCAACTGGGGTTTCTGGTTAGTGTGTGTTCCAAACTGGGCTGAATGATATATGCCTCCTGAGTGGGGAAAGAAATACACGTCCCTAAGGGTCGAGAGAATATGGGATATTAGTGTGTTATTCGCTAGTGTATTTCGATTCCAGGAGGATAAGTGAATATATAAGGTATTAGAATCTTAGTGTAATAGTAGCATAGGGATATAGGTGTTTGTTCTTAACGTGTGAAATTGCATTCGTTTATCTAGTCGTGTAAACTTTAGTGCACTCAGAAATCGTATGTCCGTATGTTTTTCGGAGGCTTTTCAGTATGGCTAGAGAAGGACTCTCACATAAGAAAATTATATGAAACAGACGCATATCACCAGATTACCTATCTTCTCCACAGGTTCAAATCCCCCTATTGAAATCAGAGAAGAGATGAAGGTTACTGCACTTGAGCAAATAAAGTACCTACTTAGAACCAACAAGAACATAGACATGTTTTAATATGAAGAAGTGATAACTTAACGTCAAATACAGAACACTGTATGCTCAAACGAATATACAACTAAAACCCTTAAAAGGAAAAGACGTTAACCTGTGGCAAGCAGGGATACTTAAAACTGCATGCAATTGCACTGTGCCGAAACATTAAACTTTATTAACAATAGACATGGTGTAGAACATTCATAGTAACTCTAGACAATGTTGGATAGTGGCGGTGTGTATTCAGAGGTGGATTATAATACCGTCCAAAACGGGAAATATATGAATTTCAGTGACTTACCAAATCGGATTATTTTCTGGTGATAAGACATTGAACAGTTGTTTTCTTCAAGAATTGGATTAAGTCTAGACTCAAGCCGGAAGAGATCATTCATGGTGAGATCACTCCATTTCTGTGTGTGCTGTCCTGTGTTTTGGCCGACAGAAAAGGCGAGACGAACTACGGCACATACGAAGTCAACCGTCCTATCTTGCATTCACACTAGCAGACAATACCAACTACATATACACAGTCCATACATACACCAGACATAGTTTTTATTAATAAATCTTTTATTTATCGTTGAAAGGAACTGGTGTCGGAGTATGTGTTGAGGGAATAACCGAGAGAGAGAAAGAAATAGATATATGGAAGGGAAGACAGAAGGGAGGAGTGTAGACAGAAGTCAGTCAATAATCCCAACAGATAATACGTTTGAAGATGTGCTTGTTGATTCCACATTCCTCCCGGGAAAACAAGTGACATTAACAAGTGTGCGACTTTATCCAGAAATGAAAAACCACAACAAGAAAGTAAATAAAACAATCAACCAATCAGAAGCAGGAAGCTGAAAACAAGCAACCCAATCTACGAAAGACGAAATATAAGCTACAACATAAATGTCCCAGTTACAGCTAAGTCGACTAAAAGAAGGCTGAAAGAGGGTATTCGTATCAAAAATGGGGGGGGGGGGGGGGGGGGGGGGAAAGGGGGGGCCAGGTCAAGTTTAAAATATTTTGAAACCGCCGTGATGGGGAACGAACCCACACCGCCCGTACGGAAGGCGGGCGTCAGCTGACGTCAACGGGTGGTTCACCTGTTCATGGTAGTATTTGCTAATTATGAACAAGTGAATAAAGAGTTCAGCGTGAGCTGGTTGAGGGGCTATGCTTCTATGGGAGACGATACTACTAGCGTGGCAGTGTTGTTATTGTTTTTGTTGTTGTTGTTGTTGTTGTTGTTGTTGTTGTTGTTGTTTGTAAACCACATGGTGCGCGGTGAGTTTTAAGTCCGATGCACTGGCGGTTTGGTCAAATGAGCACTAACACAGGCTTACGTCTATCGGCGTCAGGTTGGTGTATGGGCTGTCCTTCAACAGATCCCCAGATTACAGCTTCCACGGGAACTGTGCAGAAGAGCTGTCCTTCCCCTCTACACGCCAGAAAGCAGCGGGGTGTGCAAGACGGGTACTGGAACTTCACATCTGCGGAGAGGCCTGTTCAGATGGAATTAGGTCATGGTTTGTCACATTCCATAAGGATTGATTGAGATCAGCAGTAGTGTAGTCATGACTCCTGCACAGATGTTAAGTGTTTCACTGTCAACAGACTCAAAGACAAGGAGTCTTGGCTGTGTGGGGGACTTGTTTACCTAGCTGCCGCAGAATGTTGACTGGTGTGCATGGTAAGCTGAATTGTTTTCATAAAAGTTACGACTATCGTCATTACGTGTCCATGTAAAATGGCACAGGCGTTCTTGTATCTCTGTGAGACTTTTGTTGACAATTTTGACTGATTCAGTGCCAAGTGATAATATATCGCTAAATGTGACCTCCAATTTGCACAGATTGACGTTGTATAACCATACTATAGTCATCGTGCTATATGTTTTGTTTCGTGGTATCTTCCGTAGTTTCAATGTTCAGTGAACGGAAATATACATGATAATATTTGTTCGTTTGATTGTGCGTCATGTTAGGTCCTACCTGTTTGTGTGGCGCTGAATCAATTAAGTAAAGTAGAAGACCTTTTACGTGTCTTATGACGCATTGGGTATAAGCTGAAAGATCCAGAGTTTTCTAGATTACTCGGCATTCGGAGGCCATATCATGTCAGTATTACGGTGGCTCTCTTTACTTCATAAGGCATTTCCAGGTAACCCTTTAGGCTGGTCACCCGTCAGCAGATGAAAAGACAGGCCATCTATTCTTCCGTGCATTCAGGGCCCTTTACTTATTATGACCTGAGATGTCAGGTGATTTTTAAGAACAGAACACAGTGTAAGGGGTAGCCCATTGAGAAGACAGAAAGCTCGTGGTGATTTACGTCATAAATAATTAGTTAAATGCCGAGAAGGGAACTGATTATTAATATCAGAGAAGAATGACCGTAAAGAAATGAATTCGATAATATTGTATCGGTTAAAACTGTAATAATTAATATTGTGTGTGTCGTTTATCCGAATACTACGGTGGATTTATAATTGATTGGGAAGATTTACTTAACTAAGAAACTAATGGCGACTGAAAAACAAATAAATTACTGTAATGAACGGAATTTCCCCGCGTATAAAAGGTCGACCCAGGCTCAAATGTGTACCAAGAATTGTTTAGGAAATGAAGCCGGTCGGCGTAGTAATACTGAACACATTCACTCACCGAGTGCTTATTGGTTAATAACAATATTGGTCTTGCACCGTGTACCCTTTGAGTCTTAAAGCATGTATCAGGGTCATTTAATTTACTACAGCAGACGTCTTAAGAGTTAAAATTACAGGTCCTCCAAACATGTAGATCCGCCAGTTCCCCCATGTCAGTGTCACCGAATGACAACAGCAGTGTCATATAGACATCAAATACATGATTTCTGCAAGAGCGGTGTTGTCAAACAACGCTTTCTTCACGAAGGACGCTGGCGGCCGATGTTTGTCTTGAATGGCAACTCAGCATTTACAACATTTATGCACCGACAGCATCCTTGCATCCAGTTTAGCATTTAGATAGAGGGTGAGCGAATCAGCGACCAGCGATCGAATTCGGGGCATTTGCGGCTTCGTACGCGCGCCAAAACCCGGAATTAAAAGACAAGTCGCATGGCTGGACACACAAATGAGTCTCCCTGTGCCCCTAGGGATTCCTGCCTTCTTCTGGGCGCGATGAAACGAGAGAATGGGGGATTCTGAATCTGCCCATGCTAAAATTGTCATTAACATCCGTTACGGCATGATGAAACTTAGTGGTCGTGGGCAATATCCCCAGCCAGCCTGGCATTAAAATAATGTCTGTCTCTTTCTCTTCTCTCTCTCTCTCTCTCTCTCTCTCTCTCTCTCTCTCTCCTCTCTCTCTCTCTCTCTCTCTCTCTCTCTCTCTCTCTCTCTCTCTCTCCTCATCTCTCTATCTCCAATCTTTCACTCCCCATCTCAGCTATACCCCCCCCCCCATATCTCTCTCACTACCAATCTCTCTCTCACCCCCTCTCAATATGTTATTATTATATTGCTACATATGTTATTATACTCAACCGCCTACTTTTCACTTGCTGCTACTGATACTACTACTACTACTACTACTACTACTACTACTACTACTACTACTACTACTACTACTACTACTACTACTACTACTACTACTACTACTCTACTACTACTACTACTACTACTACTACTACTACTACTACTACTATTACTACTGCTGCCATAACTACCACTTTTACTACTGCTACTACTGCTACTGCTGCTGCTGCTGCTGCTGCTACTGCTACTACTACTACTACTACTACTACTACTACTACTACTACTACTACTACTACTACTACTACTACTACTTTTTTTTTTTGCATATCCTTTACAGGACATCGCTGTCAACATCAGCATCTTTCAGCTGTATGTTGATTTCTTGGCAAGATTACGCTCAGTAGTTTGCCATTGCTTTCTGAGCGGCCGGCTCACATACCCCGTCAGTTACCGATGCGATTCGAACCACTGCTTATTCTTACCGTCATCACGTTACCGACGAGAGTATACGAGATTACGGAGAAAAGTCATAACCTCTAAGCCACGAAGCCGGCACACTACTACTACTACTATTACTACTACTACTACTACTACTACTACTACTACTACTACTACTACTACTACTACTACTACTACTACTACTACTATTACTACTACTACTACTATTGCTACTACTACTACTACTACTACTACTACTACTACTACTACTACTACTAATAATAATAATAATAATAATAATAATAATACTAAAACACTCCTACTTCTTCTTCCTAGTCCTCTTCATTAACTATGACTTTTAACAAGTGTTATCATGTTGAAACTATGCCCATATTTCAAATTATAACTATATGTATCAAATTGATGGAAACTCTTATCACAAAATATACTGGTAATTTAAACGTTTAAGGACCATATCTCCAGCTTCGTTCTCTCTCTCTCTATCTCTCTCTATCTCTCTCTCTCTCTCTCTCTCTCTCTCTCTCTCTCTCTCTCTCTCTCTCTCTCTCTCTCGCCTTCTCTCATTCTGTCTCCTCCCACTCCTCTGCCTCTCTCCCTAAGCTGTACGGATGTTATGTTGGCACTGGCGCCTGGCTGTTTTAACGACTCTACTACTCAGAACCCTACCTGTAGCATGTTTTGACTCCAAGTTCACGGTCTACAGCCCAGGCCACGAGGCAGGCAGCGATACCACAAACTCCGAGCTAATCAAAGAAAAGCTGGTCTTTGCACAGACGCCAGCCTTGATTTGTCGAGCGATCAAGAGTTTGGAAACAATTTCTTACTCCTTCTGTCTAAAATCAGAACACTGAGCAAGAATATTATGTAATAGAGGAGTCATGTAAATGGCTGCTGTTGTGTCATTATGTAACGCGGAAGTAATATAGCTTACTAGTGTTTTGTTATTGTGTTTCGGAGACGTCATTCAGATATATACTGTGCTGTTACAATGTAAGGATTAAGTCGTTTAAATGTCTGCTGTTTTGTTATTAAGCACCGGAGACTTGTTTTGTAACAGATAAGTCAAATTAAATGCCTACTAGTTTGTTATTATCTAACGGAGAAGACAATAAGAATCGAAATGTTTATCATTATGAAACGGAAACGTAAGTGAAATGACTACAGTTTTGTTATCATGTAATGGAGACAGATTGTTAGACAGACGGGCCTACACACCATCTAAACGACCAATTGAAAGAGACAGAGAAAGAGAGATAGAAAGAGAGATAGAGAGAGAAAGAAAGAGAGAGAAAGAGAGAGAGAGGAGGAGAGAGAGAAAGAGAGAGAGAGGAAGAAAGAGAGAAAGAGAGAGAGAGAGTGAGAGGAAGAAAGAGAGAGAAAGAAAGAGAAAGAGGGAGGGAGAGAGAGAGAGAGAGAAATATAGGGACAGACAGACAGACAGACAGACAGACAGACAGACAGACAGACAGACAGACAGACAGACAGACAGACAGATAGATAGATAGATAGATAGATAGATAGATAGATAGATAGATAGATAGATAGATAGATAGATAGATAGATAGATGCTGTACAATGCTGTACAGAATCCACATTGAAATTTTAGTAAAGATGATCCAAAACGGCCTCACTAAGTTGTCTTTAGCAAGAGACTTCTTCTTAAACTCATTATCTCGTTCGTCAGTCTTCGGCCGCTGTAAAAGTCCGGAATGACCAATAACCGAGGAAATTAACGACGTTGACGGATAAACACCGCGGATTGTGAGGGACATTTGCGGGAAATTAGTTACAACTAGGCTTGACCGGTGAGGGAAAAGGGACAAATTGATGGACACGATAGAGGCCGTGTTTCTTCTGTTATGAGACCTATTCTGGAGTGAGTAGGATGAATGGACATTTTAAACGTGTCGCGAGAGTACTTCGTAAAACGCGTTACCGTATAATGAGTTTTGTCAGTCACGGGCAAAGTTAAGTAGGGCTTAATGGCGGCAGAGAGTGGATATTGTAGAGACAGACATAACACGGTTACACTTGCTTGTAGACAGACAAATTATATAGGTAAAGGAAATAGACAGAGTTGCATTTGCATATAGTACTTTGTAGACAGACAAAATATATAGGTAAAGGAAATAGACAGAGTTGCATTTGCATATAGTACTTTGTAGACAGACCAAGAATGTAGGTAAAGGAAATAGACAGACGTAACAAAGTTACACTTCCTGTCATATGGTGCTTTGTAGACAGACAAATTGTGTAGGTAAAGAAAATAGTAGTCTACAACGCTACTACAGACATACAGATAGACCTCTGCTATAACTGTTCTATTGCTACACGAGACAGTTCTACACAAGACAGTTCTACACAAGACAGTTCTACACAAGACACTTCTACACAAGACACTTCTACACAAGACACTCCTACACAAGACACCCCTTCACAAACCAGTCCTACACAAACCAGTCCTACACAAGTCAGTTCTATACAAACCAGTCCTACACAAACCAGTCCTATACAAGACAGTCCTATACAAAACAGTCCTATACCAACCAGTCCTACACCAACCAGTCCTACACAAACCAGTCCTACAAACGACAGTCCTACACCAGCCAGTCCTACAAATGACAGTACTACACCAACCAGTCCTACACCAACCAGTCCTACAAACGATAGTCCTACACCAACCAGTCCTACACCAACCAGTCCTACAAACGACAGTCCTACACCAACCAGTCCTACAAACGACAGTCCTACACCAACCAGTCCTACAAACGACAGTCCTATACCAACCAGTCCTACAAACGACAGTCCTACACCAACCAGTCCTACACCAACCAGTCCTACAAACGACAGTCCTACACCAACCAGTCCTACAAACGACAGTCCTGAACATGCCAATCTCATACAGACAGTCCGTGTGTGTTGCACTGAATAACAGCCTGACTACATCCTAATATGCCTATTGTCGCATGTGAGGTTCCAGTACCAGATTTGACCACTCCGCTGGTTTTGAAGCTTGCGGTAGGCAAGGGGAGCTCTGCGGCAAAGCGTTCTAACAGAGACAGTACTTTGGTACCAGGTCAGGAAGAAAGCCTCTACATTAACCTGACTGTCAGATGCAAGCCCACTTCAGGGCTCACCACAGCAGAATGAAGGCCAATGCCGGACTAAAAGAGTTAACACTCAGTGGCCCATAATAGTCACACCAAACCAACCAACCAACCAGCCAACCAACAAACATCCTATACCCGAACCCATACTTATGACCTGACTAATCGTGTTACATCAGTGACCTCAGGAATATTCCCAGCGCTCTTCGTTCCCTTGCGTTATCTAATCATCAAGTGTCGTGCCGATAAGCGTGGGCGGTCATGACTCTCCGCTACACACGAACATCAGAGTCTTGGTCAGCTCAGCGTTCTTGTCTCAACCATGCCACGTGCCCAAGCCATCCAGGTATTTATTTCTCTGCCTTCCTCTTGTTCTCTTTCCTTCGATTTTGCCAGTTGTCACCAAGTTCTCCAGTTGATTTATTCTCATAACGTAACTAAAAACCTGACTAGTCTTGGATTAGGTCTGTGGTAATTTCCCAATTATGACATGTCATGTAGCCCAGCCTCCTAGGTATGTATATCTTTACCTTCCTCTGGCTCTTTGTTTCACTTTAACAAGACATTACCTCATATAGGCAACAATCCTTTTCAAATTAATTTCCGAAATATGGCCGATTTGGTCACAGGATTATTAAACCGAGGCTGCGGATGACCCTAACTTTAACTTCTCTTCTGAGGTTCAACATGATAGAGGTAATTGGGAAAATGACCCGACCTCTAGATCTTTTCCCAGCAGTTTTACCAGTTGTCACCAAGTATGCAAGCTTATTTCTCCGTCCCAAAGATTCTCCTTTGTCTACGTCTAATTTCTTTAATCAACTGATCACTTTCGTGTGTTTCTTGAAGGACTTTCTCGTCGTTTTTGTTTGTTTGTTTGTCCGCTCATGGCATTCTTTACATTCTGCCTCAGAAACCACATCTCCACTGCCATTAGATGTTTCTCAGCTTGTGTAATAATGTTACAAAAAACGCATTCTGCGTTCCCCATACAAATAGAACAATCTTGCAATACATGCTGCGGTTGTCACTTCACTAGAAATTCTAAACAGATACACGTGAAATATGAGCCGGCTAGTCCTTCATGTGAGAACAAAACTCGAATAACGGCCGTCGCCGAACAGCGGCCTAGCAATCGGGTATTGCAGTTCGTTTAACGCCAGGTCAGGAAAGGTTGCAGAAAACAGTCGACTCCGGGCCCCGATAACAAGCTGCTCGGTTTACGACTGTGACGAAATTTCAGACTTTCCAGACGACGGTTATTGTTTGATATGTCTAGATTTGAAATCTGCTTATCAGACACGGTTCAGGACTACGTCTGAGGCGGCGCTCGGTGCGAACAAGGTTGTGATAAGTGTGAGTGGTGTAGTATTGCTGTGTAGTCTCGCTCTCTCTCTATTTCTCTCTCGCCCCCTGTCTCTCTCTTTCTGTGTGTGTGCGTGGTATTACCATGTAGTCTCTCTCTCTCTCTCTCTCTCTCTCTCTCTCTCTCTCTCTCTCACACACACACACTTTTGCTCTTTCTTTCTCATTCTCTCCCTCTTTTTCTGTGTGTGCGCGCGTGAGTCGTATTATTGCGTTTAGTCTCTCCTTTTTTTTTCTCTCTCTCTCTTTCTCTGTCCCTGCGCGTGCGTATTACTGCCGTGTAATCTCTCTCTCTCTCTCTCTCTCTCTCTCTCTCTCTCTCTCTCTCTCTCTCTCTCTCTCTCTCTCTCTCTCTCTCTCTCTCTCTCTGTATGTGTGTGTGTGTGTCAAGTCATGTTTGAACCAACGTGTTTCTACGTTAACTCTGACATGAAATGGGTTGAACTGCAGTAACGCTGAAACAATAACATATCTTTCTCAACACGACAGACAGACAGACACAACCAGTTAGAAACTGATATTGGACAGCCTTACCAGAGTACAATCAAAAGTGAAATAATGGGTGTTGCAGTTTGAAAACCTTCGTCAGCTCACAAAAACAAAAACAAAAAGACACTCATAAAATAATTTTAAACAAATTAGTTTCATATCCTGCTTTTCCTGGCCATCGCAATCAACCCCGCCTTTTAGGCTGTTTGTGATTTTCTGGGTAAGTTTACGTTCAGCAGTTTGCCATTCTAAACGGCCGGCGCTCATACCATTGTGAAAAACAACACAAGGCGGGCTGCTGTCAAATTGCCTGAGACTGACTTGGAACCAATTATGTTGGTATTATTAAACCGTGTTCACCAGTCCTAAGCCGACTGGCGGAGGGACAAGTGGAATTTATTGGAGTATATCAACACAAGAGCCGGAGTATAGAGAGTAGCCCTGTATGGGAACATATAAGGTGAATGATGTAAAAAGGGGAATGACGAGACGTATGTGTTACGTTCAAACATCTGTGCA